>JAQQAC010020790.1:7525482-7739154 GCA_029783875.1 Phataginus tricuspis | reverse complement strand
GTTCCACTGGTCTGTGGGTCTGTTTTTGTGCCAATACCAAATTGTCTTGATTACTGTGGCTTTGTAGTAGAGCTTGAAGTCAGGGAGCGTAATTCCTCCTGTTTGATTCCTCCTTCTCAGGATTGCTTTGGCTATTCGGGATCTTTTCTGGTTCCATATGAATTTTAGAATTATTTGTTCCAGTTCATTGAAGAAAGCTGTTGGTAGTTTAATAGGGATTGCATTGAATCTGTAGATTGCTTTAGGTAGTATAGCCATTTTGACAATATTTATTCTTCCTAGCCAAGAGCATGGGATGCATTTCCATTTGTTAGTGTCTTCTTTAATTTCTCCTAGGAGTGTCTTGTAGTTTTCAGAGTACAGGGCTTTCACTTCCTTCGTTAGGTTTATTCCTAGGTATTTTATTCTTTTTCATGCAATTCTGAATGGAATTGTTTTTCTGATTTCTCTTTCTGTTAGTTCATCATTAGTGTATAGGAAAGCAACAGATTTCTGTGTGTTAATTTTGTATCCTGCAACTTTGCTGGATTCAGATATTAGTTCTAGTAGTTTTGGAGTGGAGTCTTTAGGGTTTTTTTATGTACAGTATCATGTCATCTGCAAATAGTGACAATTTGACTTCTTTACCAGTCTGGATGCCTTGTATGTCTTTGTTTTGTCTGATTGGCCTGGCTAGGACCTCCAGTACTATGTTGAATAACAGTGGAGAGAGTGGGCGCCCCTGTCTTGTTCCCAATCTTAAATGAAAAGCTTTCAGCTTCTCGCTGTTAAATATGATGTTGGCTGTGGGTTTGTCATACATAGCCTTTATGATTTGAGGTACTTGCCGTCTACACCCATTTTGTTGAGAGTTTACTCATGAATGGATGCTGAATTTTGTCAAATGCTTTTTCAGCATCTTTGGAGATGATCATGTGGTTTTTGTTCTTCTTTTTATTGATGTGATGGATAATGTTGATGGATTTTCGAATGTTGTACCGTCCTTGCATCCCTGGGATGAATCCCACTTGATCATGGTGTATGATCCTCTTGATGTATTTTTGAATTTGGTTTGCTAATAGTTTGTTGAGTATTTTTGCATCTACGTTCATCAGGGATATTGGTCTGTAATTTTCTTTTTTAGTGAGGTCTTTGCCCGGTTTTGGTATTAGAGTGATGCTGGCTCCATAGAGAGAGTTTGGAAGTATTCCCTCCTCTTCTATTTTTTGGAAAACTTTAAGGAGAATGGGTGTTATTTCTTCTCTATATGTATGGTAGAATTCAGAGGTGAATCCATCAGGTCCAGGGGTTTTGTTCTTGGGTAGTTTTTTTGATTACCGATTCAATTTCGTTGCTGGTGATTGGTCTCTTTAGTTTTTCTGTTTCCTGCTTGGTGAGTCTTGGAAGGCTGTATTTTTCTAAGAAGTTGTCCATTTCTTCTAGGTTTTGGAGCTTGTTAGCATATAGATGCTTGTAATATTCTCTTATAATTCTTTGTATTTCTGTGGGGTCCATCATTATTTTTCCTTTCTCATTTGTGATTCTGTTTATGTATGTAGATTCTCTTTTTCTCTTAATGAGTCTGGCTAGGGGTTTATCTATTTTGTTTATTTTTTCAAAGAACCAGCTTTTGGTTTCATTAATTTTTTCTATTGTTTTATTCTTCTCAATTTTATTTATATCTTCTCTGATCTTTATGATGTCTGTCCTTCTGGTGACTTTGGGCCTCATTTGTTCTTTTTCCAATTTCAATAATTGTGTCTTTAGAGTGTTCATTTGGGAATGTTCTTCCTTCTTTAAATAGGCCTGGATTGCAATATACTTTCCTCTTAGAACTGCCTTCGCTGCATCCCACAGATGTTGTGGCTTTGTGTTGTTGTTGTCATTAGTCTCCATATATTCTTTGATTTCTGTTTTGATTTGGTTGTTAACCCATTGATTAATTAGGAGAATGTTGTTAAGTCTCCATGTATTTGTGAGCCTTTTTGATTTCTTTCTAAAATTTATTTCTAGTTTTATACCTTTGTCATCTGAGAAATTGGTTGGTAGGATTTCAATATTTTTGCATTTACTGAGGTTCTTTTTGTAGCCTAGTATGTGGTCTATTCTGGAAAATGTTCCATGTGCACTTGAGAAGAATGTGTATCCTGCTGCTTTTGGGTGCAGAGTTCTGTAGATATCTGTTAGGTCCATCTGTTCTAGTGTGTTGTTCAGTGCCTCTGTGTCTTTACTTATGCTCTGCCTGTTTGATCTATCCTTTGGAGTGAGTGGTGTGTTAAAGTCTCCTAAAATAATTGCATTGCTGTCTATTTCCTCCTTCAATTCTGTTAGTATTTGTGTCACATATGCTGATGGTCCTGTGTTGGGTGCATATATATTTACAATGGTTATATCTTCTTGTTGCACTGACCCCTTTATCATTATGTAATGTCCGTCTTTATCTCTTTCTACTTTCTTCGTTTTGAAGTCTATTTTATCTGATACAAGTACTGCAACACCTGCTTTTTTCTCTTTGTTGTTTGCATGAAATATCTTTTTCCATCCCTTCACTTTTAGTCTGTGTATATCTTTGGGTTTGAGGTGAGTCTCTTGTAAGCAGCATATAGAGGGGTCTTGCTTTTTTATCCACTCTATTACTCTGTGTCTTTTGATTGGTGCATTCAGACCATTTGCATTTAGGGTGATTATTGATAGATATGTACTTATTGCCATTGCTGGCTTTAGATTCGTGGTTACCAAAGGTTCAAGGGTTGCTTCTTTACTATCTAAGAATCTAACTTGACTTTCTTGTTAAGTTATTGTGAACGCCATCTGATGTTTCTTTATTTTCTTCCTATTCTTCCTCCTCCTTTCTTTATATATCAGGTGTTTTATTCTTTGCCTTTAGTTAGTATTTGGATGGTCTGCTTTCTTTGCTATGATTTTTTTTTTCCTCTGGTGACATCTTTTTAGCCTTAGGGGTGCTTCCCTCTAGAGCAGTCTGTTTAAGATATCCTGTAGTGGTGGTTTATGAGAGGCAAACTCTCTCAACTTTCCTTTGTCTTGAAATTGTTTAATCCCTCCGTCATATTTAAATGATAATCGTACTGGATACAATATTCTTGGTTCAAGGCCCTTCTGTTTCATTACGTTAAATATATCATGCAATTCTCTTCTGGCCTGTAAGGTTTCTGTTGAGAAGTCTGATGACAGTCTGATGGGTTTTCCTTTGTAGGTGATCTTTTTTCTCTCTCTAGCTGCCTTTAATACTCTGTCTTTATCTTTGATCTTTGTCATCTTAATTATTATGTGTCTTGGTGTTGTCTTCCTTGGGTCCCTTGTGTTGGGAGATCTGTGGGCTTCCGTGGACTGCGAGACTATTTCCTTCCCCAGCGTGGGAAAGTTTTCAGCAATTATTTCTTCAAAGACACTTTCTATCCCTTTTTCTCTCTCTTCTTCCTCTGGTACTCCTAGAATGTGAATATTGTTCCATTTGTATTGGTCACACAGTTCTCTTAATATTCTTTCATTCCTAGAGATCCTTTTATCTCTCTCTGCCTCAGCTTCTTTGTATTCCTGTTTTCTGATTTCTATTCCATTAACAGTCTCTTGAACCTGATTCAATCTGCTGTTGAGCCCGTCGATGGCTTGTCTCATTTCTGCATAGTCTTTCCTCATTTCCTCCCTCAGCTCTTGCACATTTTTCTGTAGATCCGTCAGCATGGCTATGACTTTTATTCTGAATTCTTTTTCAGGAAGACTGTGCATGTCCAATCCTTCAGGTTCCCTCTCTGGGGTTGTCTGGGTCTGGAGCTTTGTCTGTACCATATTCCTCTGTCTTTTCATGACTATAGAATTGGTTGCTGGTAGTTGTCACGTATGTCAGCTGGGCTCTTTATGACCGCCTCACCGGATGCTGAGTCCTCTCAGGTGTAGCTGCCTGCCGGTGTGCCACCTTGCTGGATGCTGAGTCCTCTTCAGTGTGGCTGCCCGCCGGTGCGCCGCCTCGCCGGATGCCGAGTCCTCTCAGGTGTGGCTGCACGATGTGCTCTTTCCTGTGTGTTCTGGCCTCTCTTTTAGGGATAGTTGTATTTATTGTGTTTTCGTGGATAAATATAATGTTGGGAGGAAACTTCTGCTGCTCCATTCACGCCACCATCTTCCCAGAAGCCCTCAGTTGTAAGTATTTTTAAATGAAGTATATGTGGACAGAGTATTTCTTTGTTCCAGTTTCTCCATTTTAAATACATACATAATTTCCAAAGTAAGATAAAATGGGAGGTTTGAGGTCACTTTGAGTTCTCCAAACTGCCACGTTTTCCCACACCAACCACAAGTTTGGGGGTGAGGTATCCCAAAACCACTGTCAGGATTAATTCACTAGGACTCACAGGACCCACTGAGAGCTATCGTATACGTGATTATGGTTTATTAAAGGACAAGGATATGTCAGCCAAGGAAAGAGATGTATAGGACAGCATCTGGGATGGTCCCAAATGGGAAGCTTCTGTTGTCCTTAGGATGCATTACTCTCCCAGCAATGGTACATGAGAATATGCCCTGAGTATTGCCAACTGGGAGGTTCACTTGAGCTTTGGTGTCCAGAGTTTTTATTGGGGCTTCGTTACATGGGAATGATTGATTGATTTCGCATGATTACACTCAGTCCCCTAGCCCCCTATTTCATAAAGGTCAGGCTGATACCAAGTAGCCGAAGGGGCCCGCCACGAGTCACCTCATTAGCATGAAGTATTAAGTGTGGTCTAGGAGGCCCACCATGAATAACAAAGACACTCCTATCACTCAAGAAATTCAGAGTTTACCTCCCCATTGCTGGGGTCAAAGACTAGATTTTCCTTTGGCCAGGACAAATGATTCACTACAAAGGCCACTACCAGGCCTTCTGCCCAGTCTCTCCTACAACGAAACAATCATATTTGTCTGGACATCTATATTTACTGTAGCTTTTATGTGACAGACACAGGAAGCCTCATTATGAACGTGCCTCACATTTCGAGGATCCAGTGTTGGGTAGGGATAGGTTTAAAGAAATAATCTGTTCTGTAAAGTCATTGTCACATATTCATATTTTGTCCTTTGATTTGCTATTATTTATAACTTATAATAAACTTGTGCAGTTATTTACCATAGAAATTAGTTGGTGATTTATTGAATCCAATTATTCCTCAGGTCAGTCGCTTTCCATCAGTAAATGCATCTTGAGGAGGCTTTAACTTATTTTCCCAATTTGACCAACTGTATCAGCATTATCACCAGTGTTATACCATATCACATTATGGCAGTAGATGTGACTTAAAAAATAAGAATAAAAATTACCGGCACATTACTACAGCCCCATTCAGTTATGAATAATTAGTCCAGTCCATCATCATATTGTACAACCAAAATGTCTCCCAGAGAGGTGCCACTCAGATGTGCAGCTTCCCTTCAACCCTGTCAGATTGTAAAAGCTCCATGGTCTTCACCTTTTTAGGCATCCAGTATAATAGAGCTAAGAGACAATATCGTCTCTTATTCTGAGCCTTTCTCAAAATAGTAATGTAATATTTAATTTCCCTCATTGCATAACCCATTTATTCATTCCTTTCTCTCAGCTACTATGCCCCCCTTGCTCTATTCATTGTTTACTTTCACCTAAACTTTTCCACCTTTGAAAAAGAAATGATGCTTGGCTGAGCAGGTCGACATTGCCAGAAGTACTAGATTAGCAAGTACTTCCGTCTCAGTCCATTCCCATCACATACTGAAGAATGGCATAGGACATACCTGGGGGCTATCTCAAAAACTAGGCAACTAGTGTTACATTTTGCACCAATGCCAAATATGCCAGGTGGGTGAAGGCTTAAGCAATCCATCAGGCACTAAGGAATTCTAATATAAATGCTTAAAGATACAGTTAATCTTTTTAAAAATGCTTTATTTTTATTAAGGTATCATTGATATACACTCTTATGAAGGTTCCACATGATCAACATTGTGGTTACTACATTCACCCATATTATCTGGTCCCCCCATGCCCCATTGAAGTCACTGTCCATCAGCATAGTAAGGTGACACAGAGTCACTACTTGTTTTCTCTGTGCTACACTGTCTTCCCTGTGACCACCCCCGACATACCATGTGTGCAAATCATAATACCCTTCAATCCTCTTCTCCCTCCCTACCCACATGCCCTCTGCCACACCTCCCCTTTGGAAACCGTTAGTCTCTTCTTGGTGTGTGTGACTCTGCTGCTGTTTTTTTCCTTTAGTTTTGCTTAGTTGTTATGCTCCACAAATGAGTGAAATCATTTGGTACTTGTCTATCTTCACCAGGTTTATTTCACTGAGCATAATACCCTCTAGCTCCATCCATGTTGGTGCAAATGGTAAGATTCGTTTTCTTCTTATGGCTGAATAATATTCCACTTTTTATATGTACTACCTCTTCTTTATCCATTCATCTGCTGATGGACACCTAGTTTGATTCCGTATCTTGGCTATTGTAAATAGTTCTGCGATAAACATAGGGGTTCATATATCTTTTGAATCTTGTATCTTGTTTTCTTTGAGTAAATGCCTAGGAGTGGGATTCCTGGGTCAAATGGTATTTCTATTTTTAGTTTTTCGAGGAAACTCCATATTGATTTCCACAATGGCTGAACTAATTTACATTCCCACCAACAGTGTAAGAGGGTTCCCCTTTCTCCACATCCTCACCAGCATTTGTTGTTCCTTGTCTTGTCAATATTGGTCATCCTAACTGGCATGAAGTGATATCTCATTGTGGTTTTAATTTGTATTTTCCTGAAAATTAGCAATGTGGAGCATCTTTTCATGTGTCTGTTGGTCATCTGAATTTCTTCTTTGGAAAAGTGTCTGTTCAGATCCTATGCCCATTTTTTAATCTGGTTATTTGCTTTTTGGGTGGTGAGGTGTGTGAGCTCTTTATATGTTTTAGATGTAAACCTCTTGTTGGATATGTCATTTACGAATATATTCCCCCTTACAGTAGGATGCCTTTTTGTTCTACTGATGGTGTCCTTTGCTGTACAGAAGCTTTTTAGTTGATGTAGTCCCATTTGTTCATTTTTGCTCTTGCATATTGCCCGAGAAGATATGTTCATGAAAAAGTTGCTCATGTTTATATTCAAGAGAGTTTTGCCTATATTTTCTTCTAAGAGTTTTATGGTTTCATGACTTACATTCATGTCTTTAATCCACTTTGAGTTTACTTTGGTGTATGGGGTTAGACAATAATCCAGTTTCATTCTCTTACATGCAGCTGTCCAGTTTTGCCAACACCAGTTGTTGAAGAGGCTGTTATTTCCCCACTGTATATCCATGGCTCCTTTATCATATATTAATTGACCATATATGCTTGGGTTTATATCAGGGTCCTCTAGACTGTTCCATTGGTCTATGGGTCTCTTCATGTGCAGTACAAAATTGTCTTGATTACTGTGGCTTTGTAATAGAGCTTTATCTATTTTGTTAATTTTCTCGAAGAACCAGCTCCTGTTTCATAGATTCTTTCTAGTGTTTTATTATTCTCGATTTTTTTTTTAATTTCTGCTCTGTTCTTTATTATGTCCCTCCTTCTATTGGCTTTAGGCCTCATTTGTTCTTTTTCTAGTTTCATTAATTGTGAGTTTAGTTCTTCTTCTGGTACCCCTGTATTGCCATCTAGTTCCCTCTTAGCACAGCCTTCATTGCATCCCACAGATTTTGTGGTGTTGAGCTATTGTCATTTGTCTCCATATATTTCTTAATCTCTGTTTTTATTTGGTCATTGATCCATTGATTATTTAGGAGCATGTTGTTAAGCCTCCATGTGTTTGTGGGATTTTTTGTTTTATTTGCATAATGTTTTACTAGTTCCATACTTTTGTGGTCTGAGAACCTGGTTGGTACAATTTCAATCCTTCTGAATTTACTGAGACCCTTTTTCTGGCCTAGTATATAATCTATTCTTGAAAATGTTCCATGTGCACTTGAGAAGAATGTATATCCTGTTTCTTTTGGGTGGAGTGTTCTGTAGATGTCTGTTAGGTCCATCTGTTCTAGTGTGTTGTTCAATGCCTCTGTGTCTTTACTTATTTTCTTTTTGGTTGATCTGTCCTTTGGAGTGAGTGGTGTGTTAGAGTCTCCTAAAGTGAATGCATTACATTCTATTTTCCACTTTAATTCTGTTAGTATTTTTTTCACATATGTAAGTGCTCCTATGTTGGGTGCATAGATATTTATAATGTTTATATCCTCTTGTTGGACTGACCCCTTTTTTGTTATATAATGTCCTTCTTTGTCTGTTACTTTGTTTTGAAGTCTATTTTGTTTCATACAAGTACTGCAACTCCTGCTTTTTTCTTCTATTATTTGTATCAAATATCTTTTTCCATCCCTTCACATTTAGTCTGTGTATGTCTTTGGGTTTGAAGTTTGTCTCTTGTAGGCAGCATATACATGGGTCTAGTTTTTTATACATTCAACAACTCTATGACTTTTGAATGGTACATTCAGACCATTTACATTTAGGGTGATTATTGACAGGTTTGTACTTATTGCCATTGCAGGCTTTAGATTCATTAGTATCAAAAGTTAAAGGTTCTCTTCCTTACTATTTAACAATCTTAATATGCTATTGCAAACACAATCTAAAGGTTCTTTTTTTTCTCCTTTTCCTTCCCCCTCCATTCTTTATATATTAGGTACCATATTCTGTACTCTTTGTCTATTCCATTATTGACTTTGGGGGTAGTTGATTAGATTTTGCATCTGCTTAGTAATTAATTGTTCTACTTTCTTTGCTGCAGTTTTATTTCCCCTAGTGACAGCTATTTAGCCTTAAGAATACTTCAATCTATAGCAGTCCCTCTAAAATGCACTGTAGAGGAGTTTGTGGGAGGTAAATTCTCTCAGATTTTGCTTATCTGAAAATTGTTTAATCCCTCCTTCAAATTTAAACGATAATCTGGCCGGATAGAGTATTCTTGGTTCAAGGCCCTTCTGCTTCATTGCATTAAATACATCATGCCACTCCCTTCTGGCCTGTAAGGTTTCTGTTGAGAAGTCTGATGATAGTCTGATGGGCTTTCCTTTGTATGTGATCTTTTTTCTCTCTCTAGCTGCTTTTAAAAGTCTGTCCTTATCCTTGATCTTTGCCATTTTAATTACTATATGTCTTGGTGTTGTCTTCCTTGTGTCTCTTATGTTGGGAGATCTGTGCACCTCCATGGCCTGAGAGACTATCTCCTTCCCCAGATTGGGGAAGTTTTCAGCAATTACCTCCTCAAAGACACTTTCTATCCCTTTTTCTCTCTTTTCTTCTTATACTCCTATAATGTGAATATTGTTCCGTTTGGATTGGTCACACAATTATTTTAATGTTCTTTCATTGCTAGAGATCCTTTTTTCTCTCTGTGACTCAGCTTCTTTGTATTCCTGTTCTCTAATTTCTATTTCCTTTACTGTCTCCTTTACCTCACCTAATCTGCTTGTAAATCCCTCCATTATATATCTCATTTCAGATGCTGTATTTTTCAAAAGTTTCTATCTCTTTCTTGAATTCCTCCCTGAAGTCTTGAATATTTTTCTGTAGCTCTGTGAGCATGCTTATGATTTTTATTTTGAAATCTTTCTCAGGAATACTGGTGATTTCATTTTTCACTTGGCCCTCTTTCTGGTGTTGGTTGGATTTTGGTTTGTACCAGGTTCTTTTGATCTTTCATATGTGTAATGAATCATATGGAATAACAACTTTGTGTAGGTGGTACCCTCTAGTGCCCAGAAGCTCTACCCTCTGGAGCTACTCAGCTCCTAGAGTGATGGCAGATGTTTCAGGCAAGTGATGCTAGTTCCCACCTGGAAGAAAGAGCTCTTTCCTGCTTTCCAGCTGCAGTGCCTGCTTCTACTGCCAGAGCCTGTGGGCCGAGTGTGTAGGGAGCAGCCTCTATGCTATGCCCCTGTAGCTGCCATATGTGGGGCCACTGTCTGGCTGTCCTGGTGTAATGGGAGTGCAGCAGGTGTGTGAGCCAGTGTTAGTAGGGCAGAAGGAGCAGCAGACTGCGGATCGCAGTGAGGGGCCTCGTGGCTACGTTGCCAGCCAGGGGGATGGAGCACCTGATTCTCCAAAATTTCCCAACAGTGAGAGGGCTGATAAAGGGGTAAGGACTGCACAGAGCTTGCTGCTTAGGTGAAAGGACAGGTAGACAAAATCATCCCGGCACACTCAGCCCAGCAGTTGGGAATTCTCTCAGAATACCTGCCTTTCTTTTGTCCCAGAACAGCCAGTTTTGGGTTCATGTTCTCCACAAGTGGCTTCAATCTGTCTCTCTGCATATTCCACCTGTCTTAGCTTTCCAACCCCACTAATCTCCAGAGCACCATGTAATGTAGTTTCTTGCTCCCAGAGCAGATCTCCAGGGCTGGGTGTTCAGCAGTCTTAGACCTCCACCCCCTCCCCACCCCGTTTCTCTTTTCCCACCTGTGAGCCGGGGAGGGAAGTGCTTGCATCCCACCAGATCATGGTTTTGCTACTTTACCCTTTTCCGTGAGATCTTCTCTTTTCCCCAGATGTACAGAGTCTGTTGTAGTCTTCTTTCCTGTTGCTATATCAGGCTTAGTTGTATTTGCTATGTTTTCATATTATATGTAGTTTTTGGAGGAAGTTTCTGCCATGCCACCATCTTTAATCCTCTATTCTAGTTATATATTTTTGTTTAGGGATCAACCAGCTTCGAACACCAACAATTGAAGGCCTGGTCCTAGGACCACTGCATTATGTAAGGGAAAAAAAAAATTAAGATGGTACAAGGAATAATGAAAACAGTGCAGTAAGCAGCAAGGCCTCCCCTGTGGACAGAATTGTACAATCATACCATAATGCTCCCTGACTCCCTTCTCCCCAGATTGCCCACAAACTGGAGGGATCAATCTTGTGAACAACTTCTGAGGTTGCACTTTAGTCCTCTTGGGAACATAGGTGCAGTTTCCCAGTGGGTGTGGGACATGCTACTAGCTGTCCATGAAATATTCATTCTACCCTTCATCCCTACTGATTAGGAAATGGTGAACATCAAATAGAAAACAAAGATAGGGAAACAATCACCAAAGCTAGGACAAATTACTCTTTCTTTGAGAAATCTGTGGCAAGGTTGATGAAGAAGGTGCAGGAAGAGAGGAATATGAAGTAGGTAGTGAGGAGAGAGAGGGGAGCTTAAAGTATTAACAGTAGAAATATATGGGAGATATAGATGCAAAAATGTAAACAGATAATATAAGGGTATTATGAATTTTAAACGAGGAAATTTAATACTTACATAAATTGGTCAAATTCCTAGAAACTGAAGCAAAAAGAAAAACTCCACAGTCCCATAACTGTTAAAGTGTTCAGATTGCTAGCTAAATCTTCCCATTAACCAACAACAAAATCAAAAAGTCTAGATATGGCTTTTCCAGCAAGTTTTACTAAACACTCAAGAAAAAAAAAAAAAACCTACAATCCAGGGTCTTAGACTCTACCTCTTGTGGGAAGAATAGCAAAAACCTTGCGGCTCATCTTTAATTTACCACAAAGTGGTTTCGTAAAATATTGTGATAAGCAGTGTCATTTGGATCTCTTCATTTCTTTCTAAGAAAAAGGCAAAGCAGACATACATTTATTTATAGTAGTAGACATTTGAATTAAACTTCAGTAGAATTAATTTTATTAGTGGTGTTTTAAAATGGGATATTCAAGCAAATGGAATTGCTAATACCACATAGATGGTGGCGACAGGGGGCCAAACTACGTGTATATAGAGGGAATTAGTGCTATCATATTACCACACATCTTGTAATCATGTAAATTGTCTCTTTCTGTGCTTTTCAGTCTTTGCCTTTGTTACAATTATGGAATGTAACAAATTAGTTTTATGAAAAATGTATGTATTTTCATTTAAGTATGCTTTTTATATGTGTCTTTAAAACAATTGCTCAGATTTTTATCTTCTGTTACAGATATTATTGTTCATACATTAGGCACTCAGTATTTGTTGAAATTCATGAAAGAAAAGATAAGCATAAAAATGGTCTTAGTAGACAATAATCTGTTCTGTAATTTATAGGAAATAAATCATGTCAAACAATTATAATGCTGATGAGGAAGAACAATGCCTCAATTTACCCAAAACCTTAAGAAGGCTGTTTGCCAGTTTCCCTTGCTATTTCTATAGCTTGATCTGTAGAGAATTATTTCATTACAACTACCTGTCAGTTTCATCTGCTATACTTAAATCAACACTGTCAAAAAATTAGAGGAGCCTTTTTGTCTCAAATTCAGTTTTTAGTTCATTTTATGTTATGTATGTGATTTTTGTTACCTCTTATTCATAGGAACCAAAAGGTTAAAACTATGTTAATGTTAGAATTCTAGTATGACATTTTTATCAATAACTCTGTGAATGTTTTTATCTGTGAGCTTAATGAATTATTCCTTATTTTTAAAAATTTACTTCAAGAAAGTTTTTTGGGGGTGATGGATTATAAGTATACAAGTATGCATTCTTATCTATTGTCAATTATGTAAAATTTTATAGTACTTTCCTTCCTTACTGCAATCTTTTATTTATCTGTTCAAGAAATTTTAATTGATCTCTTACAATGTTCCTAATACTATGATAGGCACTGACAGGCAAAGTATAACTAGAAAATGTTGCTAGATAAAATACAGAATTTTCAGTTAAATTTGAATTTTAGATAAACATACTTACACTAAAAAATATTATTTATCTGAAATTCAAGTGTTACTGGGTGTCATATAATCTGTTTATTTTATTTATGTATGAATGCATGCTAAATGATAGCCCTAGTAAAAATAAACACTGTGCCTGATCTGTTATAATTTAAAGTCCATTATGTAAGGCAGATACTAACAAGTAATCTTGCAGGTAAATGAAAAGTTTAAAAACTGAGAAAAGTGTTACCAAGGATAGGTACAAAGCTACTGAAGGAGAAAATAATTTGGAAAGAAACCTGGCCAGGAAGGGACATTCGGAAACTTCCCTGTGGCAGCAATAATGGGCCTTAAGCACTGTGAGGAAGGAAACAGATACTCTAACACAGCTACTTCGGAATGGCAATTTTATACTAAAGGGAAATGCGTCTAACTCTAATGGTGCAAACAGTAGAGAGCCTGATTGTTCACGATGCAGAAAAACTGCAGAAGCAAAACATCATTTTAGAGGCGACCCAGTATCTTTCCATTTGGCATCTCACTGAGAGCGAAGCTGGGGACTGCAAGTTTTAGCCCTGTATGTAAGGTGGTACAGACCAGTTGTAATTCATTACTCAATTCTAAATACCATGGACGTTTTCTGGGATGGTGAAGAAAAGTTGCCTGTCCCATAAAGCTTCTAGCCTTTACTCCTGCCAGAAGTGAGAAGGAATATGCCTGGTTCTACCTGGGAGGGAGCAGGCTGGCGAAATCTCAGATCCACTCACCTGGGAGTTTCCAGACAGGGGTGTGGTAACTGACCACACCCTACAGTGCCTCTGGCAGGATTCAGGCCCTGAATCTTTCCCAACTGCCCGCCTGGTGGTTCCTCCCAAGTTTCTCTCTACATGCAGTATAAAGAGTAGTCCTGTATACTTTGTATTAATTATTTAGCTTTTGCATATGATCATTGTTCATCATCATCATTATAACTAGAATAGTCCTGCTTCAGGTTTATATATTTATTCCCATTTGTTCAGGCTCCTTTAATTATCTTATTTACCTTTTGATGTCTGCTAAATAAAAGGAGTGGTGACTTATTAACAACAATTTTTTATGGATGTGAGCATAATCTCTCTAGGTGAGATACCTAAGTTCTTTTTCTGACATAATCCCAGCATGATTGACTGTTGCCCTGGTCTCCTTCCTCTTTCTGGAGCTATTTCAAGCCAGTGAGAAATTGACTGACAGAAAAATAATCTTCCTGAAAAAATATTAGTAAATATAAATAACATTAAATCACGAGGTTTGTAGTTGGTTAAAAGTTATCAAAAATAAACTGACAGATATAACTGTCAAAATGACACCTGTTAAATTATAAAATGATTTTATTATCATGGCAAACAACATTATTATTGACTACAGGATTTTATCCCCAAAGTAGCATATGCTCTAAATTTCAATAATAAATTATGAATATTAGAAGTCTGCAAATGTGGGAGTATTTAAGCTTTTACTCCAAAGTTGTGAAATAATTTTGAATTGTAATAAAGTAGTGTATCCCTTCATGAAACCAATGCCTGTGGGGGAAAAATTGAAGAAATCTGTGTTTTTAATATCTCAACTTCTTCGTATAGCACTTTGTTTTTTCAATAACAATATTTTTCATAATTACACCTATATAGCAATTTAATGTGTATTGTGCAAAGCAGAAATCCACCTGCTTTCCAGTTGCAGGGAGAGCGGGCACTGTTGGTGCTATTGGCTCTGGTTTGTGTGAACTTCACGACGGCCGGGATTTCCCAAACCATGCCTATCTTCCTTGCTTTTATGTGCTTTCAATTCCTAAATATCTAAGGACTCGAAAAAGCCCCCTTGTGAATTGTCCTGTTGCTATTTGGTTTCTCACAGTGGATGTGGATTTATCTGAATATTTTCTCAAACAGTCTTAGCAAAGTTGAGCTTTTATCATGTCCTTTTTGCATTACTAGGAAGGAATGATCACCTAAATCATATTTTAGTGCATACTGACTGTCTATTCTTTATAATAACCATATTCTTAGCAATCACAAGTAGTGTCACATTTCAAAAGCCTTGGAATTACTTTACTTGTTGTGATTCTGATCCATTTTTCGGACTTATCTAAAATTAAGCTATTTCTATGATGGTATGGTCTTGTAATTGGTCATAATCAAAACTACTGTCTCTCTATCATTTAAACTTACTACAAAGAACTAACAGAGAAATTGACTAGATTCTGAATAATTAGATTTTCTTCCTGTAATCTACAAAATGTTATTTCTAAATGGGAGTACTGGAGTAATAATCTTACCAAATTCCAATTTTGTTTTACCTGAAGGAAGTAAATTATTCTTGCAATGTTTAAGTCATCCATGACTGGCATCTCAGTTTTTTTCCAAAGATTGTCATTATTAAACTTACATTCAGAGGACATTTTAATCCAAGTTAGGAACCCATAGGACCTAGGAAAAAAACTGGCTAAAAACAGAACATCAATAGGATATTGTATAGCATTAATTCTTGCAAAGGGTAGAACCCATTGCAGCATATGCATTGGTGTCTGCGATAATTATTTCCACTGGTTCTGTAGGTCACCAACAGTCGAAGCCTTTCTCACAAACATGGTCAGCTAGCTTAGTTTCTTCAACTCAAGTGGATCTTATAGGAATTTGCTGTATGTCACACTTGACCTCATAAACAGTGATGTGTCTTTGGACCAACACCAAGGAAACTGAGAACATATGAACCTGACTCTATCAAGAAAGGTGCTTTGTAATTAAGAGGTATTATGATATGTTGTATGCCATAAACATCTGAACATATTCTAAAGTTGTAAGATGTGCATTTCTCCTGTGCTGTGATGCTCCCACACACACTGTAACAATTATCCTGTAAATGTTCTTATTTTACTCTGCTGCATTGACTATTACCTTTCTTCATCATGGGAGTCTCTTCAGTCTGAGGAAAAAAACAAACAAAATAGATATTTCCAATTTATGTAACAGCATGGTGTAAAAGTCAATCAGTCATCACACAAAGATATTTTTTAGAAAACTCTGATACATGCAGATGATGAACCCCAAGTAATAAGACTCATCATGAATATAACACTCAAACAATATTCTGAGGCCCAAAAAGATTTGACTTGAGTGTTTCAAAAATTAAAGTGAAACAATGCTCTATGTTTCAGTTCTGTATTTGCCAAAACTATCTATCAGATAAATATAATTTTCTTAGTTTAGTGACTTGGAGTAGGAAGAAGGTGAAGGTAGTGGCAGATGAGAATAGCATTGGTAAGAAATTTGGAATCTAACAGAAACCTAATAGCTTTTGAAAATCATGCTCAAGGCCAATTTTTTTTCATTGTGAAAGCAAGAACTTCAGCCAAGTTTCGTATAGTATTTAAAGTCTTTACGTGATGTAGTTGGTTTCTTGGAATTTTTGTTGTTTTTATTTTAATTTTTGGTTTCTGATTTGTTTGCTTTTGAACGTAGGATCATATGTTGAATCTGAACAAGTGCAGACCATGAGATTTGTAAAGCCATGTCAAGAGCAATCCGGCTCCGCTAATATCTAGGATGTTTGCCTGTTTGCTAATGGACTACCTAGATACTGAAGTTTAGTCCAATTCCAATTATGCAGACGGAAATCATTCTTGGCCTAAAAGTTGCATTTTGATGTCATGTCATACTAGAAGTGAACATACAAACCACCACTTGTCAAAGAGATTGAAAACCTTTAGCTAAAAATAACCACTATATATTCCAATGTAGAAAAATAAGCTTGTATATTGAAATACTTAATAGTGGGGGAGCCTTTAAACACCCTAGACAGATCATCATTTCCAATTTCTCCATTCCTGTCACTGCTGTCAGCATTCCCCCACTTAGCTAGGCTCACAACATGAATGGTTAATTCCATACTTAGCGTAGCCTCCTAAGCAATCTGGCATCTTTCTTTTTCAGCTGTCCCACAACCCGATCTTTATCACCTCTTTCTCGTGGCATTTTGATATCTAGTTGTATTTCCTGTATACATTCCTCTTCACCAAAGGGAAGAGTGTTGGTTGCTGATGCTACATTGACCTTTCTAAAAAATTAAAAAAGAAGATAAACAGATAGGTAGCTCACTAGATAGACAGAGTATACTGTTTGAGATCCTGAACAAGTCCTCTGTCTGGGGCTCAATCCATTTTCTCTGTCCTAGTCCAACTGTCTGAGATCCTGATAGTTGTAGTCATGCCTTCTTGAGTTATAGTCATTTACTACTCTGCCATTTCTTGCTCTTGTTCCTACCTTCTATACCTTAAAATGTTCACTTCTTCCTACACATCTAAATGCTGAAATGCTAAGGCTCAGTTAGAGGAAGGCTTCGCCAGATATTTACACTCAAGTATCTTGTTTGTACTTTCAGCATTTCCAAAACATTTTTTTGAAATGGCCAGTATCTATCTGCCTGTTTTCTAGTGGTTTCCTGTATGGAAGTTAAATTAGGGATTGTACTTCTTTTTTATCCCACAAATCAGAATTTTTTAAACTGCAGGTCACGACTCACTTATGGTTCATAAAATTAATATAGTTCATGGACAAGCCTTTCTTTAAAACGAAGTAGAATAGAAAACTCAAAGAGCAGTGCCGAGAGTGTGGAGGAACACTGATTCGCGATTCTTTTGTTCCAGACAGACGGGTAGATGCAGAATGCAGATAGAGGTTCCGTATTCGTATTTTTCATCCCAATGTAAAATGTATTTTTCCTGTGCACCACAGTCATGAATGTTTTTAAAAATTTACAAAAATGGTGTTTACACTTATTCATACGTAGTCATTCATCCATTTCAGCATATATGAAATATAAAAAATAATAAAGTGGCTCGTTTGAGGACCTAGCATACTCTTAAGAGAATACTCTGGTGTGTATTCAAATAATTTTGGTGTGACACACATAAATTCTAGAATGCAGAGTATAGATAATTCTCTGGGAAAATAGAAGGGAAAGTAATAGCAGCTCTTCAAGAGTCTGTTGTTGACTCACAGACTTTATTCTCCTGGTGAGAAATCAGCATGCTAAGTTTTCATTAAAATATTTTTAAAAGGTTTGTTCCATGCCCATTTTCTTCTTTTAATATTGTATGGTTGTTGGCACATAGTGGAACTATAATATAAAATTCTGTGCGGTAAGTTTGTAAAAATAATACATTCCTTTTCTACAGTCTTGAGTTATTTTTAAAAATTAATACTTGGGCTCATAATTCAGAAAAATCATATCTATTTGGAGGAAGAAATTGCTGGAAAAAAATTGAACCTGATAAAGTTCCCCTTTATATGAAATGAGAAAACTTGGTCATAGTGAATCATCTGTCTTAATCTTTTCTCATATTATTAAAATAATGTGCAAACATATTACAACATAATATAAAATGTTAATGGTAGTACTGACATAAAATTCCATATTAATAAATATAAATGCCTTAAAAACACATCAATGAGTCAAAAATATTTGGTAAAAATAGAAGATTTAAAATGATAGAGACTGGTACTATGTTTTAATTTTTCTTTCCCTGAAATGCAGTGTACTTTGGTTGACTCAATATACTAAAAGCCAAATAAAGAATTATTTTTATAGGAAAAATATAAAAATCACCTGAGAGTCTCTTTGACATAGCAAAAAAAGAATTCCAGTCCTATTAAAAAGAAAGCAGCAGAATGTTCTTCTGAAAATGTAACCAAAACATGCTACCAATTTTTAAATAGAATGCTTTCTTGAAACCGCATTAAACATACCCTGAAAAGTAATCTATCTGTTCCCTTGAATTCTTAGTACATGATTTTTGAATAATAGTATTTATTCTTTCTCCAAGCCTAATTAATTTCTGTCATTATTCTTCATTCGTAGTCCATTAGAAATTTTTATATTTTCTGGTTCCAGTGCATAATTTTAAAGTTAAGGAGGTTTTCTGGACAGTTTAATGTATATACACACTCTCCTTCCCTACTCTAGTAAATTAACAAGAGCTTTTTTCTATGTTGTATTGCATGAAGTTTTCTGTGCAACATAGTTCTTATGGCTAAATCATTCTGTAAAGCCATGGAAAATGTTTACTTTATTTTGAGGAATCAAGGTTCAGTGTCCAAGCCTTTGAAATGTATGCCATATTAGGAGATTGATTGACTGAAAAAAAATTCTCTGTTTTATTAACTTTTTGCAACAGCTTAAATTGTACTACATTTTCAGTATATTACATTTATATTAATAATAAGTATAAACTCTAGTAATAAAATCTGGACACTAGTTTTTTTAGTGAAACATTCTACTTTTATTTGCTAAGAAGTCCTTGGTTTCTCATAATGAATATTGCATGTGTCCATGCTATAAATATGTGAGAAGTTTCTGTATAGTTTTCTTAAGTGTATTTTTTTATTGAAGTATAGTGGACATGCAATATTATATTGGTTTCAAGTATACAGCACCGTGATTCAACAGTTACACATGTCATTAAAATTCTCACCCCCACAAGTGCAGGTATTATCTGCCCACATAAAAAGATGTTACAGAACCACTGACCGTGTTCTCCATGTACACTTCCATCCCTGTGACCAACTATATGATCTACATAAACTGCTTTTACTATTGAAAATATTTACCTCCTTGAGAATTTTCCCTTTGAGATTAAATAGCATTTTAAAATATAATCAATTTGTCATACTCTCTCTATTTCTTCTGATATATGATATATGGTTAGTTTATTTAGACCAAGAGGTGAGAGCTAACAACTGTATAGGTCTGATAGTTTCAAGGACTTAGACACCAATACATTTGCTTCTCCTGAATATTATATGAACTACACACAGCATGAAATATTTTTTCTGCCAGTTTACAGATTAAAACCAAGGCCTAACTAGGTGGAGATATTTGCTGAAGAACTAATTAGTAAGAGGTGGAGATAGGACATAAATCCATATCTTCTGATTCCAAATTCCATATTTTGCATAACAACCAAATATGCAAAACAGCAAAACCCTAGTTGTATTAATCAGCGTTCTCCAGAGACCAGAACATCAATGAGAGATATACAGATACATATAGAAGGACATTCATTATAGGATTTGGCTCATATCGGTAGGGATGCCTATCACATCCGTATTCTTTTTTTTTTTTTTTTGCCATCATTAATGTACAATTACATGAACAACATTATGGTTACTAGACTCCCCCTATTATCAAGTCCCCCCCTACACCCCATTACAGTCACTGTCCATCAGCATAGTGAGTTGCTATAGATTCACTACTTGTCTTCTCTGTATTGTACTGTCTTCCCCATGCCCCCTACCATAAATTATGTGTGCTAATCGTAATGCACGTTTTTCCCCCTTATCCCTCCCTTCCCACACATCCTCCCAGTCCCTTTCCCTGCGGTAACTGATAGTCCATTTTTGCATTCTGTGAGTAGTCTGCTGCTGTTTTATTCCTTGAGCTTTTTCTTTGTTCTTATACTCCACAGATGAGTGAAATCATTTGATACTTGTCTTTCTCTGCCTGGCTTATTTCACTGAGCATAATACCCTCTAGCTCCATCCATGTTGTTGCAAATGGTAGGATTTGTTTTCTTCTTATGGCTGAATAATATTCCATTGTGTATATGTACCACCTTTTCTTTATCCATTCATCTACAGATGGACACTTGGGATGCTTCCATTTCTTGACTATTGTAAATACTGTGCGATAAACATAGGGGTGCATCTGTCTTTTTCAAACTGGACTGCTGTATTCTGACGGTAAATTCCTAGGAGTGGAATTCCTGGGTCAAATGGTATTTCTATTTTGAGTTTTTTTAAGAAACCTCCATACTGCATTCCACAATGGTTGAACTATTTTACACTCCCACCAGCAGTGTAGGAGGGTTGCCCTTTCTCCACCTCCTCACCAACATTTGTTGTTGTTTGTGTTTTGGATGGTGGCCATACTAACTGGTGTGAGGTGATATCTCATTGTGGTTTTAGTTTGCATTTCTCTGATGATTAGCAATGTGGAGCATCTTTTCATGTGCCTGTTGGCCATCTGAATTTCTTCTTTGGAGAAGTATCTGTTCATGCCCTCTGCCCATTTTTTAATTGGCTTATTTGCTTTTTGTTTGTTGAGGTGCATGGGCTCTTTATATAATTTGGATGTCAACCCCTTATCGGATATGTCATTTATGAATATATTCTCCAATACTGTAGGATGTCTTTTTGTTCTACTAATGGTGTCCTTTGCTGTACAGAAGCTTTTTAGTTTGATATAGTCCCACTTGTTCATTTTTGCCTTTGTTTCCCTTGCCTGGGGAGATATGTTCATGAAGAAGTTGTTCATGTTTATGTCCAAGAGATTTTTGCCTATGTTTTTTTCTAAGAGTTTTATGGTTTCATGACTTACATTCAGGTCTTTGATCCATTTTTAGTGTACTTTTGTGTGTGGGGTTAGACAATAATCCTGTTTCATTCTCTTACATGTAGCTGTCCAGTTTTGCCAACACCAGCTCTTGAAGAAGCTGTCATTTCCCCATTGTATATACATGGTGCCTTTATCATATATATATTTTTTGAATCAGCATTGTTTTTATTAAGATATCATTGATATACAATCTTATGAAGGTTTCACATGAGCAACATTATGGTTACTACATTCCCCTCAATTATCAAGTCCCCACCACATACCCCATTACAGTCACTGTCCATCAGCATAGTAAGATGCTATAGAGTCACTACTTGCCTTCTCTGTGCTATATTGCCTTCCCCGTGACCCCCCCTATATTTTGTGTGCTGATCATAATAGCCCTTAATCCTCTTCTCCCACCCTCCCCAACCATTTTCCCTTTGGTAACTGCTAGTCTATTCTTTGGTTTTGGAGTCTGTGAGTCTGCTGCTATTTTGTTCCTTCAGTTTTTACTTTGTTATACTCCACAGATGAGTGAAATCATTTGGTACTTGTCTTTCTCTGCCTGGCTTATTTCACTGAGCATAATACCCTCTAGCTCCATTCATGTTGTTGCAAATGGTAGGATTTATTTTCTTCTTATGGCTGAATAATATTCCATTTTGTATATATACAACATCTTATTTATTCAACTACTGATGGACACTATCATATATTATTTGACCATATATATTTGGGTTTATATCTGGGCTCCCTAGTCTGTTCCATTGGTCTATGGGTCTGTTCTTGTGCCAGTACCAAATTGTCTTGATTACTGTGGCTTTGTAGTAGAGCTTGAAGTCAAGGAGTATAATTCCCCCTGCTTTATTCTTCCTTCTCAGGATTGCTTTGGCTATTCAGGATCTTTTGTGGTTCCATATAAATTTTAGAACTATTTGCTCTGGTTCATTGAAGAATGCTGTTGATATTTTGATAGGGATTGCATTGAATATGTAGATTGCTTTAGGCAGGATGACCATTTTGACAATATTAATTCTTCCTATCCATGAGCATGGGATGTGTTTCCATTTATTTGTTTCTTTAATTTCTCTCATGAGTGTCTTGTAGTTTTCAGAGTGTAAGTCTTTCACTTCCTTGCTTAGGTTTATTCCTAGGTATTTTATTCTTTTTGATGCAATTGTGAATGGAATTGTTTTCCTGATTTCTCTTTCTGCTAGTTCATTGTTAATGTATAGGAATGCCACAGGTTTCTGTATATTAATTTTGTATCCTGCTATTTTGCTGAATTCAGATATTAGATCTAGTAGTTTTGGAGTGGATTCTTTAGGGATTTTTATGTACACTATCATGTCATCTGCAAACAGGGACAGTTTTGCTTCTTTCTTGCCAATCTGGATGCCTTTCTTTCTTTGTGTTGTCTGATTGCCATGGCTAGGACCTCCAGAACTATGTTGAATAAAAGAGGGGAGAGTGGGCATCCTTGTCTTGTTTCTGATCTTAAAGGAAAAGCTTTCAGCTTCTCGCTGTTAAGTATAGTGTTGGCTGTGGGTTTGTCATATATGGCCTTAATTATGTTGAGGTACTTGCCCTCTATACCCATTTTGTTGAGTTTTTATCATGAATGGATGTTGAATTTTGTCAAATCCTTTTTCAGCATCTATGGAGATGATCATGTCATTTTGTCCTTCTTTTTGTTGATGTGGTGGATGATGTTGATGGATTTTTGAATGTACCATCCTTGCATCCCTGTGATGAATCCCACTTGATCATGATGGATGATCTTTTTGATGTATTTTTGAATTCGGTTTGCTAATATTTTGTTGAGTATTTTTGCATCTATGTTCATCAGTGATATTCGTCTGTAATTTTCTTTTTTGGTATTATCTTTGCCTGGTTTTGGTATTAGAGTGATGTTGGCCTCGTAGAGTGAGTTTGGCAGTATTCCCTCCTCTTCTACTTTTTGGAAAACTTTAAGGAGGAGGGTATTATGTCTTCACTAAATGTTTGATGAAATTCAGCAGTGAAACCATCTGGTCCAGGAGTTTTGTTCTTAGGTAGTTTTTTGATTACCAATTCAATTTCTTTGCTGGTAATTGGTCTATTCAGATTTTCTGTTTCTTCCTGGGTCAGCCTTGGAAGGTTTTATTTTTCTAGAAAGTTGTCCATTTCTTCTAGGTTATACAGTTTGTTACCATATAATTTTTCATAATATTCTCTCATAATTCTTTGTATTTCTGTTTTTTCCATAGCAATTTTTCCTTTCTCGTTTCTGATTCTGTTTATGTGTGTAGATTCTCTTTTTTTCTTGATAAGTCTGGCTAGGGTTTTATCTATTTTGTTTATATTCTCAAAGAACCAGCTTCCGCTTTCATTGATTCTTTCTATTGTTTTATTCTTCTCAATTTTATTTATTTCTGCTTTAATCTTTATTATGTCCCTCCTTCTACTGACTTTGGGCCTCATTTGTCCTATCACATCAGTATTAGAACTGTCGGTGATTGCTGACAGTATGCTGATTTTCTGTTTTTGAAAGCTTCGTAAAGCCTTGTTTATACCCAGACAGATAAACTCTCCCTACTCTTCTACTTCTTCACCCCTTCCTACACTATATGCCTTAGTATCTCTGTGTCCTAATTCCTGTTTCAGTAGAGTTGGGGAACTCATAATAGTGAAAAACTGTAAGATCCTGTGTTAAGTTAAATCCTAAGAAGGGAAGTCTGGTCAGGAAATGGATTTTCTAGCATTTAAGAGCCTCTGTTGCTAGGTACTCTAATGCTTTCTGTATGGTTATTCTCCTATTACAGGTAATAATCTGTGACTTGGGCATTCACAACCACACTTTATGATGAGCAAGCTGAGATATGGAAAAGTTAAATGTGTTGCTGCCAAAATTCACTGATACTCATGTGGGAGCCTGGGATTCAATCCAATGTCCATGTGGCCTGAAGTCCAGGACCTTTCTGCTGTATCATTCTCTAGGAAAATGCTTGCTGGAGTGCTTGTTCTAAGTTGTGGGTTTTCTGAAGAAAGCTGTTGAGTTGTTAAATTGTTCTGTTGACCTTTGTTCAAAAGTATAGGAACATCTAGTGTTTTTTTAAGCCAGGAGTTTATATAAGCTGTTATTTTCACTTACCTATGTAGAAGGCCTGACATATACATTGAGGTTAGAACTTCCTAACTCAGATCATTGAAAAAGATTTCCTCTGAGAAGCTGTGCAGACTGTGATTATCAAAGAGGACTGGATTGAAACCAAAAGCAATTTTTATGACAACTATCAAAGAAAGCCAAGGTCAAGCTGCATTACATGATGTTGGCTTATAGATTAGCTATCCTCCATAGACGACATATTTAATTCATGGCAGTATTTGCAACCCCAGCAGTAAGGAGAGAACTTGCAAAGCATGTACTGCTGGATAAGGACAATCAAGGAAATGAAAAAGCAGAGTGGGAAATGCTTGTTAAAAATTTAAATAGGTATCTGTCCCTTAAAAGAAGTTGTTCAGAATTTCACACAAAGTCACCTAAATAATATAATTTCTAATGTCCACACTAACAGTTCATAATTCATCTTTCTTTAAAGTGAAAATCACCTCAGCAATCTAGTATCACTCTTTAACTCATATTTATTTGTTTGTAGCATATGATGTATCAGTTAGATATGTTAACTCTAAAACAATGCAAGTATTTTAAAAATAGACTAGTGTGAAGTAAGGGAGATGGAGTGGTCTAAAAAAACCAGTAATGGTCACAAAATAATCAATATTGCCAAGTTTATAGAGAAACATAACAAGTAAATCTCATCTTAAGAAAATCAAATGCATAAATGTTCAGTGTAAAAAACAGACAAATCATGCTTTATTTTAGTTGTAGAAAAATCTGTTACATTCCTTCTAATACAGTAAAACAGATTTTAGTTTATCAAGACAGCAGGAATATTTATAACCAAATTTCCCTGTTTCTAGTGAGTGTTAAACTTGAAGCACATTTATTCTTGACTGTTGATTTCCTTTTTCTAAGTCCTTCACAAGAATCCCCCATAATCCCTCTCTCACAAAAAGCCCTTCTTCTGAGTATCTTTCTAAGTCAACTTGGAAGCGTTTTGTATATGCAGCATAGAATGTGTCCTGATCTTTCAAACTTCAAGTATCAGAGAAAATGTTCTCTTCCACAGAGCAACTGGTCCAAAGAACAGGCTAGACTGAGTAGCAATCTTCAGAATGCTGGAACTTTTACAGGACCCCAGAGGGATTTCTCTGGGTCAGGCTGTTTGGTTAATTCCTGGGAATTGTGAGGCTTCTTTTTCTGTAGCTTGGAAATATTAACCCTTCAAATGGCATGCTCTTAAGTCAAGTAATAAAAATGATACTGACTTTTTGTGTTGTGATTAACCTTCATTTTTTAAATGGCTAAAGGGATTGACTAAATCTTTGAGACAAAGTAATTTCCAACAAACATCTTAATCTGCTGACCAATGGAAACTAAAAATAACTGTCATAAAAATTTCAGTGGAAAAGCCAAATAAAGAGTCATGTTCACCAGCCACTTGAGACTGCCCCAAAAGGCAATACCCTGCTCATAGGGATACAGCACATAGTTTAAATTATTGGTGAAAAAGAATTTTGACATCAGCTGAGGAAAGAGGGAAAATATTTTAGTGCTAAAACTATCAAAATATGTTTTCCACCTTCAAGTTTAGAGGTAATTGAAATATGATTGTAGTGTTTTGGTGCAAAAAATCCTATAGTAAAAGATCACAAGGAGTGTTTTATGTAGACAAAAATTTATCTTTTTATTTTATAAAAAAATCATAGGATTGACAAATATCAAAAATAATTACTGCTTGGGTAATTTCAAAATTTGACAATTTCAAAAATAATTACCCCTTGGGAAAATCAGCCAAAAGCCTGAAAAAAATTGTTACATTTCTGCCTCACACAATATGTATATGAAAATACCAAGTGGATAAAAGAGCTAAATGGTAAATCCTAATAATAACCACAGACTAACTACTATAAAAGTAAAGTGAACTGTAGGTATATGTATCTATAATTATGATTGGGGGCGATCTTCCTAAGAAAAGGATAAATGCCAGAACTCATCCTAAAAATATTCAATACCTGCTTTGAAAAAAGATTTCTTAAACAGAGTTAAAACAGATTATAAATTGGACAGCAATATATAAAGCAAATATAAGAAGGGATTAATAGAATATATAAAGAACCCCTGTAATCAATATGAAAGGACAACGAAATAGAAAACTGAATGAAAGAACAATAAATACAAATGATCAAAAAATGTATGAAAAGATGTTTTACCTTCTGATATAATAAGGTAAATAAAAATGAAAATGACATCATATCTTTTTGTAACCCATTATATTAGCAAAATATGTATAAGATTGTTAATGTTCAGCATTGGAGAGAAAATAGATACTTAAAACTGTTGGTGGGAGTATCATTTGGTAATGCTTTTTTAGAAGGCAATCTAGTTACAACATTCTTATTTTAAGCATTAATACCAGCATGAATTTCATAGTTATGATTCTAGGAATTCAGTCTAAAAGCTAGTTTTTCATACACATCAAAGTATATGTATTAGGAATTTTAATATTACTTAAAATAATGAGTAAAATATTGAGATAATTAGTTTCTGGGTTCTAGAATCAGACCACCTGTGGTCCAATCAGGGAGCTTTAGATACTAACTAGGTGGCCTTTATTTGACTCATTGGTTCATTCATCTGGAAAATATTTCATGGAGTTATTATAAGGATTAAATCAGATTATTTACGTAAAGAGTTTAGAACTCAGTAGCAGAGAATACCCATTATCTACTAGGTTTTCTCCCTTTAGTATCAGAAATCCGATTTTGAGGCAGCAATATACTTAATTAAAAACCCTATTTCCCAGGCTTCATTGCATCTTAGGTTAGCCAGGTGACACACTTCTAGTCAATGTCATGTAAACAAAAAAATTCACTGAGTACATGTATTCGTTTCTTAGGGCACCATAACAAAATACAGTGGAGTGCCTTAAACAACAGAATGTATTTTTTTGACAATGCTCGAGACTAGAAGTCTGAGCTCAAGGTGTTGGCAGAGGTAGTTTCTTCTGAGGCTTCTCTCATTGGCCTATAGACGGCCACCTTCTCCCTATGTCTTCACATGGTCTTCCCTTTGTGTGTGGCTGTGTCCTAATCTCCTATTCATATAAAGACACCAGTCATATTAGATTAGGGGCCCTCTGTAATGACCTCATGTTAAATTAATCAACTCCTTAGAGACCCTATCTCCAAATACAGTCACATTCTGAGATACAAGGAGTTAGGGATCCAAAATACAAATTTAGGAACAGGGGGACACAATTCAGCCCACAATAGTATGGTTGGGTTCCAGGAAAGCTTCTTCACAGGAGCATAAGCTCTCTTTGCGTGTTGTATTTCTTCCTTCATTCTGCCAGGAGGGTGGGTGAGAGGGCTGAAGCTGGAGCAGCCATTTTGTGACCTTAACACACTTGTCAAAATCCATAGAGTTTTGTAGCACAAAGAATACATCTTCATGTATACAGATTTTGAAAAATCATTCAGGAGTTTGAGGGATCCCAAAATGGAATGCAGAAAGGGACAAAAAATGTAAATGTATTAGAAATCCCAATTGGGGGATATTCTACAAAATATCTGACCAATAATTTGCAAAACAGTCGAGACCATCTAAGACGAGCGAAGTCTGAGAGACTTCAGACCAAGAAGAGTCTAAGGATACATGACTGTTAAATTTAATGTGGTGTCCGAGATGGGATCTCAGAACAGAGAAAGGAAATTAAGACATGGTTAAGAAAAAGAAAAGACATACCACAAACGGGAAGAAAATATTTGTGAAACACATCTCTGATAAAGAACTTGTATATAAAATATACAAATACTCTTAAAACTCAATGACAGCAAATAAGAACTGAATTTAAAGCTGGGTATGGGGGAAGTACCTTAAAACTCTCTGTACTGTCTTTGAAATGATTCTGTAAATCTACAACTGTTCTAAAATTAACGTTTATTTTTTTTAAATGCTTAATGGTTTCATATCCACTTAAAAACCATCCAAACAGAAGATTTCACCTCAGAATAAACAAGTTGGGACCAAGCAGTGAAGTTCATTTATGCTGCGTTATTCCTGAATAATGAGTGAAAGGTTTTTGCTTGTTTTATTTTTCCCTAAAGCCAAGGTGTGTGTATGTTTGGGGGCGGGGAGAGAACAGCGGAGGAGATAATATAAAACATTTCTTCCATTTTATGATGCTGTTTTTTTCATTTTTTTTAATTTCTAAAGCTGGGATGTAGTCTACAATTGATGGGAACATTTAGTATGATAGTTTTTATTTAGTTTGGTTTCTTTTCTGTAAATCTGTTATTAAATAAGTTATGCATCTTACAATCTATGGTGTTTTATAATTGAAGAAAGATGGTATATGAACTCCACGTAAGTGTAGAGAACAATAATGTCCTTCCCAAAGAATCTTTCAGTTCCCGTTTCAATTCATATGACAGGCGAGCGCTTCCGCCAGGAGGAAGTTTCATTTGTTTATTTTTGTATTCACAATTGTACTTCATGCAGACATTGGTCAAGGTTTCCTGAACAACGTTTTCCACCCCCTTTAAATACAATTTTACATACATGCCAAGGTCTTCTAACTGTCACCAGCCAAGTTAAAAAAGACCTCAAGCAATGCTGTACACTTTTTCATTTTGTAGCAAAACTCTACAGAATTGAGTGTGACATTTGGGTAATATCAGTACTGAAACCTGTCCCAGACCTCAGCAAAAGTGCAAAATAGGTGAGATTTGCACTCGTTGCATGGGACACTCTCTTACAGATTATTTTGCCATCTGTTCTCTCCTCTTTAAAACCCTCGGTTGTCCATGGTGACTCCTTGAAGTTGGTAGCCATCTAGTCCCCTCAGGGAAAGTTTTTCATCTTCAAATTCCCTCCTTGAGTTCCTTCATCTATTAAAACTAAATTCTCACTCTTTTCGAGACTCCTCCATACTTTCAGATATTACAGATATGATCACTGACAATGTGTTAGTGCTAATATATTAATCCAGGGCTCAGCAAACTGCTGCCATTGGCCAAATCCAGCTTGCTGCTTGTTCTGGTAAATAAAGTTTTATTGGAATGCAGCCATGCCATTTGTTTAGTATTATCTTTGGCTGCTTTTTCTCTCCAAAGGCAGAGTTGAGTATTTTTGGCAGAGACCATGTAGCCTACAGAGTCTGAAATGTTGACTATCTAGTCCTTTACATAAAAAGTTTGCAAACTTTTAGGAGTTTTAATACCTCATTTGTGTTGGGGCATAAGAATAATTTCTGGAGGTAACTGATTTGAAAGGGTCCTACTGCGTAACAGAAAGTGGCCACTATATTCCACCTCACTCACTTTACAATGTCATTGTAGAAACAACCCATTAAACAAAAGTTGTAATAATACTGTTGAGGTAAAGCTTATGAAAGGAAAATGCTGGAAGTATTTCAGCAAGATATCTGACATGTATCATGCTGCATGTGTAACTGAGATTGAGAAATATTGGTCAAATTGCAGCAAAAGTAGGTGAATTTCATAAATGTTATTTTCTAAATAGTTTATGTGAATCCAGAGAATGACCATCTGGTAATGTACTTTAGAGTCCCACCTTATTAAACACTTTTATTAAAGACTGTTATAAGGATTTTATTGTATGCTGATCAAACCTGCAAATGAAAAAACTGGAGAGTAATCAATAATGTTGACTGAAAGAATAGTGATCTGAACAGGCTGAACAAGGGCCTAACTATACCCAGATGTCATCTTACAGGAACTTAATGAAAAGTCCTAACTGCAATACACAAAACATTTGCACAGCCATAAAATGCGGGTTTCCTGGCTTAGTAGCCTGGGTAGGAAATGCATTACGGGCTGGCTGACAGTAAACTCAATGTGATCCCACCTTGTGTAGCAATTGCCAAGAAAACTTAATTATATTATTATGCACTGATCAGAAAACATGTCAAGAAAGAGGGTGACTAAAGTCGTAGGAAAGTGAAAGCAATTAAGAGGGACTATAAATGATGCCCAACAGTGGTTTGACTTATTCATGATTTTTCATCTCTCCAGTGGTACAAAAGTGATATGCATTCAGTAGAAACCATTCTTTGAATTTTGACCTCCTCCTGGACTGCTGGTATGTGGTGAGATGCTCTCTGGTGATGCTGGGCAGTGTTAGCAAGGGGCAGTGAGCCACAGCTCCCAGTCAGCCACGCGGTCATGAGGGCCAACAACCCATGCACTCAACAGCCATTCTGTGCCCATACAGCCATTCTGTTTTTTTCACTTCCAGTGAAATTAATTAATTACATGAGATAGTGAACTCTTTATTACAAATAGGCTTTCGTTAGATAAGTTTACTCAACTATAGGCTAATGCACATGTTCTAAGCACTTCTAAGGTAGGTTAGGCTAAGCTAGATGTTTGATAGGCTTATTAAATGCATTTTTGACTTAACAGTATTTTCAGTTTACAGTGGGTTTCTCAGGATGTAACCCCATCATAAACTAAGGAAGATCTCTATTTAATGTGGCCTCTTTAAATGTTTGAAGGGATGACCTGAAGTTTTAACCTTGCCCGTAGCACCAGTCTTTGGTTCAACATTAAATGAACAGACACACAAAGCAGTAAAGAAACAAACTGTAAGAGTTGATTTAAAAGAGAATTAGCTGAATTGGGTGTACATTCATTATCACTGGGAAGACAGAAGCAGACAATGAAGGGTCGTACAGTGATCGCAAGTTACCCTAAATTTTCCCAAGGCCCCTTCCATAGAATATTCTCAGATTAGTGGTTCTTCAGATTCCACATGCTGTGCTGTTGCTGAGTGTGAAAGGAAATGCTGGAAACATCCTGCCGCGACATTCCCAATTCCTTATTTGGCTACTAACCCACATATCCACCTTTGTCTGCCAGCAAGCCAGGCTTGCATTTTACAAACTGGTACTCGATCATCTCTCACCTACAAAAACAACAATTTGTTAAATCTAATAATATAAATTTTCTCCATGCATGCTTTAAATCTTCCAACCTCTAGGCATACATGGTTCCATTTCTCCAACTTGAGATAATTCTCAGGAGCCTCTCCACCTCTTCCTAGAGACTGTCTTTTCTGGAAGGTTCAGTGTGTCCACTCATCCATGAAGCCCTCTTTAGTGATTCCAACAATCTGATTATATCTACCCCTGCATAGCTTTAGGACTGCTCACCCAGGACAAACGATACTGCTTTCTACAGGTAGTTGCCTTTCCTGTATAAGCCCTGGTTCTTATGGGTGTCATAACAGCTCACACATTAGGGGCTTGGTATACAGCTGCTAATGACAAGACCAAAAAGTCCAGCAGTGACCAACCACACTGCCTCCAAATAGAACTGCTCCTGAATGAAACAACATAATGAGATCATTCCTCACAGATTCTGTAACCCATGACTCACTACAAAACATGATTATTATACGTTCTTGTTCTTTGCCGTTACCAGAGACAAAGCTGAGCATTTGCAGGTAAGTGCACATTAGGAAGGCTTCTGGCAGTGCTGTTACTAGGGTGGTTTGCACAGAACAGTGAATCGAGCAGGTCTGCCAACGCAGATCTAATACTCTTTTATGCACAATGAGGTAACTCTTCAATTTTTACTTGACTTCTTTTTTCACCCCTTTCTCTTCCTGAAAATTGTTTTGCAAGAACATTTGAATGCATTTATCTCTTTCCCTCAGCCTGTGAAATTACTCATCCCTGGGATCCATAATTGAGAGGTGTCCTATTACACCCATGGGATTAGAGGCTTTATGAATCACTCCAACATGAGAAAAATGTTTGTATAAGAAGCAGTAGATTTATATGAAAAGGACACAAAGACATTTTAACAACCCTGGCTCTTGGTTTGAGCAGGACTGCAAGGGAGAATTTCTGTACACGCAGGCCGAAAATTACATATCATTGGCAACATTTAAATGTGCAAATAGCCTCATGCTGGCAAGTGCTTTTTAACTCGAAATTTACAGTGTACATTTTCACTGGTTTCTCCTCATCAGAAACCTAAGACACGTTCGAAGGGAATGTCTTTAAACCTCAGATCAGTGCATGGCAGACCTTTAAAATTGGAATTACAATTTCTAGGGACATAATGTAGTGTGGGAAAGGAATAATTATCTCAAAAGGAGCTGCTTTCGACTACGAGGAGGAGTCGCCTGAGAGTGAATGTGAAATGCTCTGCTCACAGAAACTTTTTAAAACTTGGATTGTAAGCTATCTTCTACTTGAAATCAGGAGTTTTGTTTTATTAACCAGTTCTGGAGTTCTAGATTCATCATGGTGGAGACAGAGTGTGTGTGTGTGTGTGTGTGCGTGTGTGTGTGTGTGTTCATTATAATTTTATTTACATACACTAAAATTAGTTTTAAGCTATCAACAAAATTTTGGGGGAGTGCTCATGGCTGCTTGTTAGGCAGGAATCATTAGAATTTCACTAAATGATTTTTAGTCTGGTGAGGCTCTTTGAATGAAATGGCTGATATTAGCGAATGTGTCAGGCCTCTGAAAAGTGTGGTTTTTAGTTCTCCAAACGGTCCTCCTTTTTGATGCTCCTTTTCTCTCCATCTTCCTTTTTGAAGGCCTCTACCATACTTGTTAGAAGCTGCTTTCATGAAAATGGCTAAAGCTCTTTAACGTCAAGGCAAAGGAATCATTGAATGTAACACAAAATATCTGAGCTGCAGTGGGGACTTGAATCTATTCCAACTCTGTGACTCTACACAAATGATACACAGTCCAAAGAAGTTACGTATGCAACCAAATTTATTGAAAAGCTAGACTCAGGGAAAGTATGCCCACTCCTTCTCACCAATGCCCTTTTAACATCAAGCACTTCTTCCCTGATCTGGGATGAAATCTTAGGCTGAAAAGATTGCTTTTCTTGTTCATATCAGAAATGTACTAATAGTGTGAAGCAAGAGCCGTATTTTTCAAGCATTAGGAAGTTTAACATCTTAATAACAGGTCAGGCTGCTGTAACAAAATATTATGTATTGGTTGGCTTAAACAATAAAAATCTATTTCTCGTAGTTCTGGAGGCAGGGAGGTCTAAGATCGGGTGCTGATCAGTTCGGTGCCTGGTCAGGGCTCGCTTCCCAGCTGGAAGGTGGTCGCCTTCATGTCGTGACCTCACAATGCAAAGAGAGAGAAGAAAGAGATCTCCCGCTCCTTATAAGGTCAACAATCCTATGGAATTAGAGCTCCATCCTTATAACCTCATGAATCTTAATTACCTCCTAAAAGACCTATTAAATATAATCACATTTGGGGTTAGTGCTTCAACATAGGAATTTGGAGGGGATGCCATTCAGACCGTTGCAATATCAAAGCTTCACTGTCTTATCTAATTCGTAGCTAAAGTCTTGGGAAGGGATCAGCTTTGTTCAGATTCATTTTATCCCCTTCCCTGGCTCCTGCATTCCTTCCCCATTGACGGTGCTGCTGTCCTCCTCTGTGGGGTGGGGAAAGGACGGAGAGCGCAAAGAACCGGCCGTGGTGCCGCGCGGTTCTCTCTTAGCTGTCCAGGCGCATCGGCAGATCTGTAAGAGTCAGTCATTTTTAGGTTCATCTTTGGGGTGCAATGCAACTCTTATCAGCAGAGATCCTGCTTAAGACCCCCATGAGGCACGAGACTTGACTGTGTAGGACACCTTCCCAGTCCCTGCTGCCAGATGTCCCACAGGGACTCCCTGTTGTGTCACCTTGCTTCTCCAGCGACCTTTTTATTCAGGCTTCTTTTTCAAAGGACTCAAATCCAGCTTCCTTCTGCAGGGCCTTGGAAATGTCTACCTTAACCTGTAAGAAAGCAAGAACGATCAAAGCTAGCTTTTACTCTGTGCGAAACCTGTTCCAAGCACTCAGTCTATTTCATTTCATTCTCACAACCCTCTGTTGAATTATTTCTACAAAGACAGGGCAATTAGTTATACAACCATGAACAGTCAGCAAGTAAGTGGTATGAAATCTAAACGAAAGCAGGAGAGCTGCAGAACCTACACGCGTAACCACTGTGCCCCACTGAGAGAACACCGAGGGTGCTTCTCTGAGTCTGTCGCCTCCCTCTGCCGTCTGAGGCACTCAATCTGTTACCTTTCCAGACGTAAGTCAGGAAACAAAGCCTAAGGAGCGCAGGGGAGGCTCTGCAAGGATTCCGTGGAGCCTGCCTCACTGGGTTTGTGCGGAGAGCACCACGTGTTCCCCCCATGAAGAGGAGAATAACCAGGACCCTCAGGTCTCTGAAGAAACTCCCCCTGGTGGGCCCTCACAGAGTCCCCATGGTCGGGCTGACGGTCAAAGAGCCAACTTGGGGACCCCTCATTTGTAAACCCTTTTCAGGTGGCCTAGAACCTTCCATTGGAACATGAGGGTACTTGGTGCCTGGTGCTTTCAGCTTTGAGGCCTCAGCAGGAACTTCCAAGAAAGGAAACATCTCGTTTTAATACTTTATTTAGTGAATTGCTCACACAAATAGCTAGTTGCAAAGTCAGAAAAAAGGGTGTTACCTGGCTAGAACAAGTTAAGGTCATCAGTCTCCAGAGAAACAGAAAAAAGATCCCATTGTTCAGGGATCAAAGCTAAAGTAAAATCTGTATATGGGTGTATGGGTATATTTCTGTGGTGTGTGTGTATGTGTGTGTGTGTGTGTGTATTTGTTTAATCTGCCTGCTATCCATTCTCCCTTCTAATAACAATAACCTAGTTTTTCTTCTATGAAGCACTCCCCCCATCCGTCAGGCTATGTGATTCAAGCAAGGCTTACCCAGTCCCCATGGTTCTCAGGATGGGTATATGAACTCAGTCCAGACAATCATCAAATTCCATTTCCCTGGCCGCAATAACTGATTGAGGGATATATAAGCAACATGGTGTAGTACAGTGAGAGCTTCCTTAGACTTATTCTGGACTTTTGAAATACATGCTGCTTATTTATTCTAAATAAGGGCTCACTAAACAGTTGACTCTAATTGGTAGTCAATTTTGCCAACAATGGAGATGACCTACCTAAATATAAAGCCAGATGTAGGAAAACAGTTCAAAAAGAGAGAAAGAACCATGATGACAAAATAAAAAACCCTGGATCTAGTCATGTCTGAAGCCAGAGACCTGAAATTTTCAATGATATTGACCAAATGAATTCATTCTATCAATCAATTTGCAACTAAAAATCATAATTGAGTATTGCTTTCACATTAGTGAAAGAGAATTTTCACAGGGGCTGTCACTGAGCGTCACCTGATCTTCCGGACACTCCTAAAATTATATTTCATGCGCAGTTGTTTGCCCTGTGCCTATGCCCCAGACAGACTGTCAATACCCTATCTACAGCTCTCCGGGACTCACATTTGTGCAGAGCCATTCGCTTCCATAGCCAAGAATCTGAGTCTCTTTGCTTGAGGACTTTAGGCCAGGGTAGACTTTCCTGCTCATTTTCTGGTAGATCAGAACTTCTGGGCAGTGTATGCCTCCTGCAAATAGTGCACAGCTAATGACTGTCAGAATCTGGTAAGTAAATACCCAAGTTCTGTCTTCACTTACTCGAAGTGACACACAGCCTACCAGAGGTCCCTGGCAAGACTGAACCACTGTATTCACAGAGGTAGCCTGCTCAATAATAAGCCATGACTGGCTTCCTTCTCTCTCCTAATTCACTATTTTCCACTTCCCTATTAGGCACTTGAGGTCACCTCCCAAATAAACAACTTGCCTGCATGGTCTGCTTTTGGGGAAACATAACCTAAAGATATTTTCCCTGGCTGGATGTTCTCTAACACTCGTGTACATGCTGTGGTGGTTATTCACACTATCACTAAGCACAGACCCTCGAATACCACTTCACTTCTGATCCATCTCACTGAGCAGGTGAAAGGCAGAGACGTCCTCTTTAGTCACATCCTTTATTCAGTTCTAAGGCTGTCAACCTCTCAGTACGTAGGAGGACCTTCGCCTAAGACACCTTTGCCATCTCTCATGACCATGCTAACCTAGACAGAGACACAATACAGAGGGTGAGATGGGGAGCTCTCATAGAGAAAGGAATCACGGAGTTACCTTGGATGTCTGAATATCAGAGGCTCTTTGCCTCTTATCTAAAGGAACAGGATAAGAATAGGTTTTTCCATAAAGTTCATCATGCAAACTGGGACAATTTTGAAAGTGAAATCATTATTCCAGGACAGCAGGTGTAAACTGGGCCTGTCACATGCAACCTGGAACACAGAGTTACCCTAGGCAAGATCCAAAATGAAAAACAAAGAAACAGGCTTCTTCCTTAGTACAAAGTTTTTAGAGGCTTCCCCCAAAACCTCTGCTATGCAGGACTTTCATGCTTCCAAAGTGACCTACCCTCCCTTGCTAGATCATATACCAAAATTACCTTTCCTTTCGCCAGCATGTTTCCAATACTACCATCTATCTTCTATTTCCTCATACAAAATTTATGGTTCCTGATAAGCACTTTACCTGCCCTCCAGGAACATTTTCATTTTAAAAGATAATATTTGTCTGATAATGGGAAGTCCTAGTTAAAGGATAGAGAGATAATGTGGCAAGTACAGATTTTTAAATAATGTGGAACAGATAGTTGGGACAGGGAAACTTTCATATATTCTGTTAAAAGAGAAATTAAACTATTGCTCTACATTTCCAAAATAGAGATTTTCAGTGAAGTCTCAAAATAGCTCTCTGCCCCATGTGGTCCACTGTTTCCATGCCCTGCTAGTGAAGGGTGCCGCCCTGGAGTTTCACAAGGATAACGCCCTACCTTGGACCTTTGCCTCCATGACTCAGAGGGCAGGCCGTGAATAGACAGTTTATGTGCTGGGGTTTGGGTACCCACTCCTCCCCAAACATTAGCATACTTGTGCTAATATGGTCAGGTTTCAGAGTCATGGAGTACCTTTTCTTTTCCTCTGTCAGGCTGCCACTGCTTAAGCATGTTTCGTAAGTTACATTCAGTAATTTAGTCTCTGGCACTCATGCTATTACCATAATCTCTCCTAGTTGTTGCTATTTTTTTCCAGTCTGTTGCACCAAGGAAACAGGCACATATCTATAAGCACACAAACATCCTATCTCTCTCCCCTTTAGACATTGGTTTTCAAAAAAAACAAAGACCGTTCATTTTTTTCAGTCCTGCGCAATTACTCAGGTAATGTTCTAATGTGTTCTTTTGCATCTCTGAAAAAATAACCTTTGTACTGAGTGCATAAAATATATCTAGGAGGAAATGATAAATCCTAAACATAAGAAATTCAAAGAGGAAATAAACTAATTGTTTCAGTTAGGAACTGAGTTTGGCTACTAGTAACAGACAACTGACCCTAGTGACTTAAATTTGTTTTTTTTATTATTTCACTAAAGAAGGTCCAAAGAGAGCCCTCCAGGATAGGTGTGGTGGCTCCAGGCAGTCATCAAGAGCCCAGGCCCCTATTTTCTTGCTCCACCATATTTAATGTATAACTTAAATTGTCCAAGTGAAAATATGGTTCATGGAGGAAATAAAAGGTAGGGCCCTTTTTGGGTATGGGGTTCCCCTGGTAAGCAGAGCAGAAGAGTGTGATATCATAAGTAGAAGACCCATTTCTCTTAAAACTTTGTCTAATATGGCTGTTTGCTAAACAATCACTTTAGTTAGTGCTCAGTCTTCTTTGGGGAAAAGATGCTCAGTTTCTACTATAATTGATTTTTCCCTCTGCTTCTCTCTCTAAGGTGACCTCAGTGTCTGCAGGAAGAAGTGTATGGCTTGGCCGAGTTGGTGTCTTTGGCAGGGGAGTGCAATCCCCTAGCTTCACAGTGGGCCTTTGCTGACACCCACAGGTCTCCCATGCCCAGTTGCTAATGTCCTGCTAGCCAGATGTCTTTCTGAATCCCAGGGTCAAAGCTTGTAGCTGTTGAACTCATGGTACATTTTCTGACTACAGTGAAGCATTCTATATCTCCACCTTCTTGATTCAGTTTCCTATGAGCTCCTACTGGATGTAAAGTAATGCACCATCTCTCCATCCTAAATGTAACCTCCTACTTGGCAACCCACTGATTGTCTTTGCTCTCAACTCAATGTCTATACTACATGAGAAGTGAAAGAGGCTCTGGAGCGTCCCTAGAAATTCTCTGTGTCTGACCATGCCAGTCTCCTCTTACATTGACCTGGCTGTCCCCAGGGTAGTGTGGGATATCCTCCACAGTAATCTCATCCTTATGTACCAGGGAGGGAAGTAGGGCTAGAATCCATTGTCCTTCTTATTACCATCATTTATCAACATTCTGCTCCTCTCTGGGTCAAAGCTGGAAGAGGGAAGTCTGGATAGAGCATATGACCTTTTGGAAACTTTAATGCACTTTTCACTTTTGCCATTCTAAATATGTGAACTCATAAGCTTGGTACTAACAGACTTAAAGTATTCATGTCTTGAAAGAAGATTAGAATTTATTACAAAAGGAAGCCATTTATTACAGTGAGAATGAAAACAGGAAGGAGATAGTCTGCTTCTGATACGCAAATAGAATAATGCAGTAAGAAAAGTGCTTTGCAAGCCAGGACATTGTCTTAAAAAATGATCTCCTAAACTTCTTTCATCTGTTTTCCTCACCCTTTTGCATTTTAATTACCAAGCCTGGAGAATCAACATCAAAGTTTTCACCCATTGTGGAGAAAATACTTCCTTCTTCATCAGGGTTTGGGAGGAGGCCAGAGTCATAAAAGAAGGTGGGGGAGGGTGGAAAGCTCCCAGGAGATGACAGGAAGAAGTGCAGGTGGAAAGGTAACAGAAGAGAGAGAGAAGAGATAAAGGTTTACCCAAAAGCAAGACTCTTCAGAGCAGGGCCGGAGCCTTGAACATCCATACCTACCCGGATGTTGTCATGCGGAGGGATGCCCTGAGATTTAGCTTTCCTTATCACCTTTGGTTTCTGTATGACAAAAAGAAGACATGGACCTGATTGAGGTTGGTATGAGATTTGACCATTGACATGGCTTGGGCAGGGATGGGTGAATTCATAGAGAGAGGTGCAAAATAAGCCACCAGATGGAGCCCAAGCGAGCATCATGACCTGTCATCAGAGGGGTCTGCGGTACCATCAGGGACTGAGGGGGGCCTGGTTCATTCATTTCTTTATTCCATTCACTAGACTCCTCCCAAACTGTCAGAAAGACAAGAGTGTTCACCACCTGACCCCAGCCACAAATTGGTTATGGAATGCTGAGGGCATGAGTAGCAACACGGTGGTAAAAGGACATTGCCCTGGAGACAGAGGTTGTTCTATGTGTGTCTTATGGACAATTACATAGCCCATTACTTAGGAGACATAGATAGGGCTGGGGAAGAAGAGGCTGCAAGGACAAGAAGTAGCAAGAAGGACTTGGCCTAGTGGGCCTCAGATTAATAGTTTAAGTAGAGCTGCGAAGAGCTCCTCACTCTGGTTCAGCTCATCAGGACAGCTAATGAGGATTTGGAGGCAGATTTGGTCATTCCTAAAATTCACCCCAAGGCAGGCTTATTGTAGAATATGTCCTGTTTTATTTCAGGTGGAGGGGTTGGGGGCAGTAGAAGCTGGGCCCAAGGATAGCAGTGCTTTCCTGTCTCACCCCTCACCCCAGATACTTAGTCACCACTTAGGAAGCAAAGCACAGGAGAAGAGGTGACCCAACTGAGGTTTTCCTCTTTCCATAAGCAAACTGAATACCAATTACCTAAGGGAATCATATAGATTATCTGATTGGTTAGGTTTTAAAATCGGATTGAGTATTCAGTTCTTTCTTTTCTCAGTCCCTGGCAGGTGGGAGTCACCCTCGCCCATTTGAGTTGCAGTGAGAATGAAGTTTTAGCTCCCTTCACATTAGGATTCTCTCTCATGTATCAGACTCAAAATCCCATCCAATCCTTTGCTCCTACATTTTGAGATCCTGGGAAAAGAAATAAAACAGGACATATCCTACAATAATCCTACCCTGGGCTGACTTTTAGGAATAACCAAACCTGCCTCCAAGTTCTCATTAGCTGTCCTGACGAGCAGAGCCAGCAAGGAGCTCTCACAGGCTATGTGAGCGTTTAGTCCGAGGCCCCCTAGGCCAAGTCCTTCTCGCTTCTTGCTGTCCCTACAGCCCACTCTTCCCTTAGCTTATTTATGTCTCCTAAGTAATGGGCTGAATAGCCTTTATAAGACACATTTAGAACAGCCCAATATCTGTAGTAGAGAAAAGAAAAGGGAGGTACTCATATAGGTCTAGATATATCATTTTTGTTAAGCCTCCTATTAAAGACTCCATCTGTTTTGGCCCTCAAGTCCTTACAAGGAGCGACGGCTTTATTCTGCTCACTAAAGAGCAGCGGCCCTGCTTCCTTCTTCCCACTTGTACTTTTTCTGTGAGACAAAACCGAGAGCCCTCCCTGAGGATTCTGGTTGTCAGAGCGGTGTGGCAACACGATCCTCTGCTCACTACTTAATAATATTCGCAGGAAAATTGAATAAAACATGAGTCCTGCATGAGATTTTTTACTTCAGAGTCATGAAAGACTTTCCTTCGGGTAAACTTTTTTTTCCACTTCGTCCATACCTCTCAGTGGGGGTAGTTTTCACATACGTGGGAGCGAGCGGACCAGCAAGGGTGAGAAATCACCGACATTTCTCCCAAAGAAGCTGTTATACTTAAAGACATGAATAAAAATCAGTATTAAATTCACACGAACGTATGCTGAAGCAGGACTTTGAAGTAATTTCATACTCGAAGCGGGCAACCTCAAGCTATAGTCCCGAATCACCCCACTCCTTCCCTGGCGTCATGCTGCCCTCCTTTCCTCAGAGACAGATGCTGTCTCTATCCGCTGCCAAACTTCCTCACTTCACAGAGATTCAGAAGCTTTGGATTTCTTTGAATACATCCAAACCCAGGAGTGCTCATATTAAGAATGGAGTTGTCGTAAGGAAATTTTTTACTACTATAGCCCAGTAGTGAAGTAAGTCAGAATTTGTGGCACTGTACGATTGTTGTATATTTTCTAGACAACCTGACATACAGGTTCATGATACAAATTCTCAGAGGCAGAGTTCTTGAATATTTATATGTGATTTGTTCATATTTAATCAGCTAAGCAGTACCAGTTAGGTTTTGAAAGAGGGAAGATTAGGAAATTGCACTCATAACTTATGGTGTTATTTGGGCCTGACTGTGCGCATGTGCGTGTGTCCATTTTCTACTCCAGGGTTTGTTCTGCAAGCTACTGGCTTGGTCAGAAAACTTTGGAAACGTGAGTGCAGCTCCAGTCATAACATTTAGACCTTCGCTTCAATCCCATAATAGTTAGCTTAAGTAATGTCTAAATATTTCCTTAAGCCACAATATCCTATTTTCAACAATGGACTCTGAATCATAATACACTGTATCTGTTTCTTGCTGACTCGGAGTAAGTCCCCATGTGGAATAGCTGTGAGCTCCTTTGAGATTTGTCAACTGCAGTGACGTATATAGTAATACTACCATAAGGAGCTATGTTGAAATCCTTGGTCTGATGCAATAATTTAGAGAAACGTTATGTGTAGGCTGTGCACCTGATCTGGTTCTGTCCTGGCATTTGCTTCACATTGAGCAGAAGTACCTCTGACTAGGCCAAGAGCTGTCTTTGAAATTAGAATGATGTGCAATTAAGGAAAAGTTATTTCAGTTATCAACATACAGTAACTCAATTGGTCACAGTTAAGAAAGTGTATAAATTCCAAAGACATTCAAAACATCTGGCTTTGGGTGCTTCTCCCTTTCCATAACTGGTGTGTTAGCTGTTCATGGGGAAAGTACTTGCGGCACATTTTAGTGACATCTGTTTCAAGTTAGGGTTAGTTGATTTCCATTTGTGTGAGCAAGTCTCTCTCTGTCTGTCTTGTCTTTTTTTCCCCGAAATATATTAGAAGGTATGGATCAGAAAAAAAAATGCATTTGCAGACAAGACTTTGTATTTCAATTTGTATATTAAGAGAGATATATACAAGTAAAATGAAACTTCTTAGAATCCTTCACTATACCCTGACTCAACTGTGATAATTGTTTCTAAAATCATAACCAGGACCTCTCGAATGGTTGGTATGTCCTAGTCATTGTGTTAAGTAATCTTCATTACCTTTATTAATCACAACAGCAACCCTATAGGGTCAGCCTTTCCATTGACACAACTTTTCAATGTAAATGTAATCTGCCCAAAGGTACAGCTCTAACAAAAGGAACAGCCAGAATTCCTACCTAAGTGATTAAAGCCTGTATTGTGTAATTGAACTAATGGATTATAAAATGCCATAGCAACCAAGCCATCATGTGGCATTGATATTGCTGTGTACAGAGCCTTACATGAGATTCTTTCAGAATTAGAGAAAACACAAAACTGGCTGCTTCCCCATCTAAAGGCCACCTCACAACATTTGACAAAGTGATCAGGACCAGGTTTTTATTCCAGTCATCTGTGTGACTTTTTGCAAGTCTCAAAATCTCTCTGAGTCTGGGTTTCTTAAGATACGTCGATCATGCCTGGCTGACATTCAGGAGGATTGTTATGAAGGTCCAGCGAGTTAATCTGTATTGAAATGTTTTGCACACTCTAAAGAATAATTTTCCAAAGTGTTAAGTCAAAAATTTACTTCCCAGAAATGGTAACAGATGTTCTGAGAGGAAAGAGTTCACAGGCAAATTAGTTTGGGAAACTCTGCATAGCACTGTAAATATCCCAAGTGTGGAGGACATGTGTTGTCTTAGAATCTTCCATCCTTTCCTGGTAATGGACCCCATGCTGGGGGGGGGGGCATTGCCCCCTCACGCCCCTCCTCCCACACCCACGCATGCTGGTGGAGCTGCTACTCTCCCAGGGACCACAGCAGAGCATGTGACTTGCTGTTCTGCATCACTTTAGTCCCTGCAAGGACTGTGGTGTAGCACAGTGTGAGGATGCAAGCCCAGAGCGGCTGCTGGCCATGCCTGGCCTCCAGCAGAATCAGCCCGCCGTAGAGACAACACTGTCCCGCCTCCTGCGAAGCTGCTTCAGCTTGGAGTTCTGTTTGGTGTACTCTTCACAGAGATTCACTATGAGAAATACCAGGAAATACTAGATTTCAATGAAGTACAATTTAATTAATCAAACATATGTAGTGGATTTTTCTACTTTTATTCATTTAAGCCATAGTTGCCAGGGAGCTATAAAAAGATGCCACTTAACATACCAGTAAATTGTGATACTAAGTAGGAGAATTAGTGGGCTAGAATTACTTGTAAATGATGTTGCACAGAGTACTCAAGCATTTAAACAAATCAACAAAGTACTTTAAAATATTCTTTTTAATTTTGATATTCTGAGGATTTTCCCCCTCATATGCTCTGGCCAATAGTTGTGTTGATTCTCTTGGCAATATCCCCAGCAGATAATTTATATGTGACTCTGGACTGCACTTTCTGTATATGCCAGAAACCCTATGTCTTCTTGATTAAATTCTCAGCCATCCCACCACAATGATTTTATTGTCTCAATATGATAATAGACCAAAACATTTCAGGTTCACTTTATCATAATCTATTGGGCAAATATAGAGGAAAAGAGAGAGAGAAGAGCAAGCTCTCAAAATGTAAATGATATTCTATAGAGAAAACTATAGCAGCTTAACCCTTTGACTACATAATCTTGAATGTTAGAATATTTTCAAACATATAGATAGTTGGAATCGGGAGTTTCAGCCTGAGCCTAAACTTGGTCTTCATCTAATACCCAGTGATCAAATTATAAAGCTTAAATGACTGAGTCTGTTCATTCAATAAAAAATACTGAATTAAATGCCATTTTCCAGTATTAACTCATAGCCCTACTCTCAGTAGAACCACCAATGTCCACAAACAGTGGTGTATCTGTTAGTATGCTTTCAGTGAAAGGAACAGAGGATGCTACTTAAAGTGGCTTAGCAACACAAGATGGTTTGTTAACTCATAATGATTTTATCATTGACTCAGTATCTGTCCATCTTTTTTCCTAATTCCTCAGCATTGCCCTCAGCCACCTAACTGCAAGGTGGCTGAAGAAGCTCCAAATATTGCATCTTCATCCAAAAAAGACCATAATGGCCATGTTTTTTCCTTGTGTTTGTTGTTAATTGGTGTAACAGTTTCCCCAGGTGCCTCTCAGCAGGCTTTCCCTTGGTTGGAATTGCACCATATGACCATTTCCATTTCTATTACTGGAAAAATGAATAATTATCTTAAGTTAACCCACATTTGCCCTCTTATGGAAGAGAGAGTGGGCTCTTGAGATTTCAACAAAGTGATGCTTCTGTGTGTGCCTGGAGGCAGTGGGAGTGGGGGTCAAAGCAGTGTTTATCCCAAGTCCCTTGAAAATAAAATTTTCTGGTACATAATTACAAAATGAAAGGACAATTAAGAGGAAGAAAGGGTAAATTTAAAATAATATGAGAAAAATTAAAATAAAATACAAATCACTTTAAAAATTGTCAATAAATAAATAGTATTGCATATATTATGTTGTCATTGGAAATTATGTTGAGAGGAACTGGTGCAACTAAAAATAAAAAGGAAAACCTTGCTTGAAAAAATACCTTTACACAGCTATATTAAAGGAAAAGAGAGCTATATAAGTTTTCACAATTTTGTTACATCTTTTTATCCTGCTTTATGAAATAGGTCTCCAGCTGGCACCTAGTCCATACACTTAAGTAGATTCACAGATTAAATTTTTCTACTACAATTAATTTGACTACTTTGTAAGCGGATTATATATACATGTGTATATATATATACACACACAGCTGTGTACGTGTATACTTTTTTTTAATTTATCTTTAAGTTCTTAAAGGACCAGAATGAGAGAAGCCGAGACCAGTTTAGATTGGTCTTGTTTATAAAAAACATTCTCTGCAAGATGTCTTTTAGACACACCTGTGAAATATTTCTCACTCTCTAAATGAATGTGTTGGTATCTGCCCCGTGGAATTTAATTAATTTGAAACGTAAGTGTAGAAAGGAATCTGTCCTAATCCCTTTCATTAAATCAGATGTTCCTATCATCTGACAAAGAAATGTTTAACAGGGGCTCTAACTGCTTCCACATCCCCCATCTAAGCCTGTATTCTCGGGGTAGAAGTCGAACACGAGTGCCTCTTTTCCGATGTTCGTGTGCAAGCTAGGCACCTCAGAGAGCAAGGGTGAGCCGCTCACTCACCCCAAGGGCGAGGATGTGGTTCGCTGGGGGCGGAGGCATCAAAGCAGGCCCTGTGCCGGCTGCTCTCTGACACTCTATCTCCTTCTGCCACTTGACCTAGTCTTGCCTCCAAGATAGAAAACACTGCTTTCTCTCTACCATCACCCACGGGCATGTTCTCATATGTCCTTACAATTTCTGGTATAAATATCCTATTGGTTCAGACTTCCTTTCATAGGTTTGCTAGTTAAGTGTCAGGGACCAGGAGATACAGATAAACAAGATATAATTTAAAAGAAGAATGTTCCAGCCATGATTCATTATTCATTTAATAAGCATTTATTATCTACCAAGAACTATGGATAAAAATACCAAGAATATCCTGACACTCGAAGACTGGTTCCTACACTCCAGGAGCTTTCCTCTAGAGGGAGAGAGAAAGTGATAAAAAGAAATTAATACTGTTTTTTTTCTCCCTCAGGGAGATTAAGAGGTGCCATGAAAGATGTACAATGCATGAGTACGCTACCAAGGAGGACTTCTCCCTGAGGGATTCAGAGAAAAAAGGTTGAGGGATGATATTTTGTTCATAAATAATATAGGTTCACTATATTCCACCCTTAAAAAATGAATGTGTGCTTTTAGCAAGTGGCTAACTCCGTATCTCTGAATAATTGCCAAGTATACTTACAACTGAGTTTATTCTGTCCAGATTGGTTACATAGGCCTAAATTTCACCTTCTCTCAAAACAGTACTTGTAACCACTAATTTTACAATATATTCTTAGCTCCTCTGAAAGATGATAAAGTACTGCAATCATTCTTAATAAAAAGAGTTTTCTGTCCTTATTTGTTTAACTGAGAGTGGTAGCCTAAGCCTGAGCTCAGCGCATTCATGAAATTGTCTACTGGGATCCTTAAAAGGATTACATGAAATAAACTAGGAATCTGTGTATTGTGTCACCAGGCAATGAATTGACAGGTATGTTGTTTAAGTCTTATTTACTCTGCAGGCACCTTTTTGACTCCCTGCTACAAGTGTAAAAACTCCTCTTGAGCTAAGTAGTTTAAGTTGTCAACTGCACGGAAGAAGCCATAATCCATGGATCATTGACCAGACAGATATTGGAAGCTCAGCCTGTCACATCGAAATTTAATAATAAAGTGTTGATTGTAGCCTGGTGAACTGGTGGATGAGCTAAAAATCCTTCTGAATTCTCAAAGGGCTTCTCAACTGGAAAGAGCAATTCAGTCAATAACTCAATATTTATCCCAGGTTCTCACAAATACTTCCCAGCACTGTATTTATCTAGACTAAGAACTAAACTACTTCTTTCAGGCCCCCAAAGTCACAGTGCTTCAACTCTAGCAGGTCCAGTTTCATTCACTGCCAGGCACAAATATAATGTGGTTAATCCTTCCAAATGAAGGTCTTTGCTGCTTCTGCTTTTTCTGCAAACTTCTGTGGACTCATCAGCGGAGGCCTGAATGACATGTATTTCTGCACATTGATATCTCTAATTCATACTTGCATTATGTAGCAGGAGGCAGAAGAATTCACGAAGTGCAAAGAGATGAATGGCCTGGTAAACAAAGCCTGGGACTTTGACTTAGGCATCTTCTAAGGTTGGGGATACAGATTTGAGAAGTGACGATCATAAAAAATATACCTCCACTGAACACGACCTGGAGTTCAATTTAGTATTGAAGAAATAGTACACCTGAGGACTAGCGGCTTCTTTTAAAGGAGAACTTTGCCTACTTGTTAGTCTTCCATCACCTAACTGAGAATCATAGGGTGTTCCTGGAATAAGGTAGAGCCTAAAAGAAAAAATACCCTGCAGAATTATTCCAATTAGATCCTTTTAACCCTTGAATCACTTGTTCACTCAGAAAGTTTGTATGCATTCAAGCTTGACTGCATAATTTTAGGAGTTCAGTGAAAAATGAAAATATGGACCCCTTTCTGCAAAAAGTATTAAGAGAGTGGCAATGGTGACAGCAGAGCATTAAAGCAAGAGTGGACTTTTCTAAGCTCAGGTCCCTGTGTGATTGTATAGCTCCCACACTTAGGAAACCTGCTTCGTATTTACTACTGGGCATTGTGCTAAATGACACAGAGGACAAAGATATGAATAAGAAATACTTCTTGCCTTCAAGGAGCTTACAATCTAGTAGGGGAGATAAAACATGTCCAAAATCCGTAAATCAAGTATGGCTAATTAAATTTTAAAATGTTCACTTCATGGGTCAGGAAAAGGAATGGAGGAGCACATCTGCTTCAGCTGCCTGGGAAGGGTGTTCCATATAGGTGCAATTTCCTCTCTCATGTTATATGATGGTCACGTTTGTCTTTTCCAGAAAGATCTTCAATGCATGTGAAAAGGCTGTCTGTTCTGACTGAACTCATTTCCCCCTCATCTTTGCTTGCCTAACCTATACCAACAGTATTACTAACTGAGGGACCCCCAAATTTAAATTAGGTCCCCCTGCTCTCCTCTCATGGCTCTCTGGATCTTTCCTTCTGTGTGTTTGTGATAAATGTTTAGTTTCATATTTAATTTGGTGATTTTGTTTTCTTTTACTGTAATGCAGGGACCGTTTTTCAGTTGTTCACCAACACATCCCCACTTCCTAGTTTGGTACCGGGGGTATGGTGACACTTAATAGATATTTGTTAGGTAAATACCTATGAAATATAAATCCTACGTTCATAAGAGCATATATCAATAATACCTTTAAAAAAAAAGAAATATAAATCCTGACAGAGGCAGGTTACCTGTTGTAGGGGTAAGAAGCTGAGAGGGAGAAAATGTAAGTAAAAAGGTTAAACAAACCTACAAATTATAACTGGAAAATAGTAAAGAGCCCATTTTGGAGAGTGGGTTTGATTTATGATGGAAATAGAAGGAATTAAAGTGCTTGAGGAGATGGATGGGGTCATATTGTGGAAATATTGAGATTGAGACTCTAATTAAGGAGTTTGTCTGTAAATGTAGGCATTAGGGAATGGCTAAAGGTTGTTGGGTTTTTTTTAACCCAGTAACTTTTCTTTAAGAAGTATGTAAGAATACAACTCAGAGAAGACAAGTAGTGATTCTATAGCATCTCACTACACTGATGGACAGTGACTGTCATGGGATAAGTGGGGGGGACCTGATGAAGTGGGGCGTTTAGTAACCATAATGTTGCACATGTAACTGTAGATTAATGATACCAAAAAAAAAGAAGTATGTAAGAAAATACAAAAGACAGTAGTATTTTAAACGAAAGTGCTTCTAAGCAAGTTATGGGCTTATCAGAGTGGGTTTTTTGGAAGAGATGATTGTCTAAAGAGCAGATTTAAAGAAAGTTAAGGCATGAATTTGAATAGAGGGAAAGGATTTGGGGAGGATATGTGAGAACAAAATATGAAGGCAAGGAAAACACTTGACATTTTGTTAATAGAGTGAATTTAGTCATCTAACTTGTCAGTCTTGGGAAACACTTTTTAAAACAACCATTCTCCTTTTTTTCTAATCCCCTGTTGAATTAGTATAGAAACTATTAACTGTATAGTACATTTGCCTAAAATAAGGAACTTAGGTTGAGAAACGTGTTAAGTTCAGTCTACACTAACCACATACAAAGTTTCATTTTCAGTCATTTTAACTTACAGAACTGCAAAGGGAGACTCAGTCTTCAATGCTATGGCTTCATTTTTTGGCGATTTTTAAATGGATTTTGAAAAAAATCACCATCTACTAGAATTCATATTACTCAGAAGCATCTAAAGATGTTCTGAAGTGAAAGTATTTAAGTAGAAAAAAATCCTCCCCCACCCCCGCCCCCAAAATTCAGGACTTACCAAAAAATTACAAAAATAAAATACATCCACCCTTGGAAAAGACTTTTATATAAACCAGAAGTATGAAACAGAAACCAAATAAACCATTTATAAAATACACACAAAAAAATGTGCATTCAGTCAGCATGTATCAAACATGTTTATTGAAGTGTTTTCAAGCACTGATATAACACAAGAGTACAACCACTATTTCTACTGAAAGAAAGAAAAGTGCTACATAAATGTAGGAGAGAAATTATATCTGTGTGTTCTCCATGACAGGCTGGTCATTTCACATCTTGACAGGTGGTTATCGAGCATGGCATGTGATGTTGGATGTCACTAAAAGGATGTCAAAATTTAATGATTATAACACATGCTTTAAAACTCAGTGCTTCCATTACTGAGTCATGACTCAGATGTCATGCCTAATAGGGTTACTTTTTGTTGTTGCTGTTCAGTTTTTAAACTCTTACTAGTTAATCTGTAAAAGTGAATCACAGCCTACTTCAGATCTTTCATCCATTTGGGGACTTTCCTTCAAACTACCCAAATTATTAATCAAGCCGGTGTGTGTTAGTAGCTATTCACTCATGATTTCAACATGCATTAATTGTCTGTAGTATGCCAAGAACTCTGCCAAGTGCTGATGATATAAAGAATAATAAAATTATTTTTATGCCCCAAAAATAACTTTCAGTGCTCTATCTTCTACTTCAATAATTATTCAGAACAGTATTGGACATTTGGTTGGTCTCACTCTGTAAAGTAATAAGGATACAAAAGTATTTTGTTTCCCACACCAGCAGCTCATAGATTCTATTCCTGAGCAACCTACACACAATGTAAACAGTCTTCCTAGATATCTTTCCATAGCTCTGGAGGGAAAAGAAGAGCTTTGCCATAAGCTAACAGGCAGAGAGATGAAGAATAAATATCCTTTGGCAAGGAGATTCTCTGTCTCTCAAATGGCATTGCATTCACTTTCTCTTTGCATTTAATTTTTGTTATTGATATTAAAAAATCTTTGCAAAGTGTTCCTGAATTGCTCGTTTTCTGATGTAAGAAAATACGGCACAGAAAGTATATGGGTCTGTTTGATCTTCAAAGAAATATTCATGGGTAGGAAAGGAGAAAATCCATTGAAAGGGGTTTCATTACATGGGAAGAGTAAGCAAGCACTCACAAAGATTAGCTGGCACCAGAATCAGCCACAGAACCATCAAGCTGTAGACAAGGTAAGGATTTACTGTCTGACTGCCTAGTCCACAATTTGACTACTGTTTCTCATATCTTGAAAAAGTATACAGGATTTTTGTGCAGTGATGTGAATAGCTTCCCTGACTTGAAAAGAAAAATTGTGGAAGAGAAACAAAACCAAAAGGAACAAAGCAACATTTATCAATGTAAATCGAAATGAAATTTAGCTTTTTTCATTTTCTATTGCTTTATGAGCATATTCATATTTATTTCACATTGACAAGTCATGTTAGAAGTTGAAGTTCAGCCCCACTTTGTGTTTATGTTGATGGTATAAATAGGCAGAGACAAAACTCTGCCTTATAAACAAAAAGTTGCCAACGTTGAATACACCTGTGTTATACAGGCACATCCTTTCGTGGTCTCAAGCATTTACACAGTGCTTAAATTTTCTGTTACTTTAAGGACTTGGTTCTGGGTTAGAGGGGTTCTTTTGTTTTCTTTTCATTGTTTTGGTTAGGTTTTTGTTTCTGTTTTGCTTTTATTTTTTAATCTGTAGAGTGAGTCACTGTCTTCCTAACAAAAGAGAAGATTAAATTGTTAATATTTTAAAAGAACCCTAAAGTTCTTTCTAAGCCCTCTGCTTACCTGCCTGAGTCTTAAGAGTATGGTAAGCAGGGAAAGGATTAAGGGGAAGGTCCTAAAGACATAAAGATATGCTCTGCGTATCATTTTGTGAAATAATCGCAAAAATGAACCCTCCCTGTGTAGGCTAACCTGAGCCACCACAAAGTGGCTGAACATGCCCATAAGAAATCAGTGATGTCAAACACGTAGTAAACAAGAGCTGGATTTGTAAGGGTGTGAGGGTCGGGTTATCGTCAAGAAAGCTGAGTACTAGCACTGATTCAGCTCTATAACACAGATTCTCAAAATGTAGCAGATATTCCTGAATGATGTATCAAAACATAGATTTCTGGGTCCCATCTGCAGAGCTTGTGATTCAGTAGGTCTGGGGTGGAGCCCAAGAATTTCTAACAAGTCTTTAAGTGATGCCAGGGTTTCTGATGAGACCATTGAAAGAGAGGATTGAAATTAGGGGCCACGAAAGGAAAGTAAATGTGGGATGTTGCCACAATAGAAAGTGATAGAGCTTGCAGGAGAGAAAAAATAAGCCCTGTCTGAAGCCTTCAAGCTGGAAAGAAAGTTATCATAGTAATAAATGCTGTTTTAGCTAAACTGAAAAGATAGGAGCCTGATTCCTCCTGTGCGCCTCTTGAACTCAAAGGTCTCTTAGGGTCCTTCTCTACATTATTGAGAGCCTGTTAAATTTGGCCTCTATAATTTGATAGTAGAAAATGGAAGTTCATGGAGGAAATGAGAAAATGGGAAAGCCACAGTGAGACAGCTGAACAAGAGGAACTTTTTAAAAATAATACCATACACTTAGGAATCTAGGGAAAGGCCTGCCACCTGCTAACTGAAGCTCGGGTGCACCTAATGAAAGTCCCGGGATGAGCAGTGGTAGTCGTAGTAGTTAAGTACCCAAAGGCTGGGACTCAAGGAAAAGGGAACTGACATATCTGAAGCGCCCACTGTGTGCTGTGATTTCTTGGTACTCTTTGAATATTTTTTTCATTTATTCTTCTAACCACTCTGTAACATGGTATCATTCAAACATTTTATAGGTGAGGAATCTGGGACTCAGGAAAATAAGCAAATTTGCCGCATGTCACGTATTTAGTAAATGTGGAATCTAGGAACCAAGGTCTTTCTTACGCGATGACCGTTTTGTTTTCTCTTATGTCACTGGCTTATCCTCAGCTGGAAAGTCGAGGACACTGAGATCTGTCTCTACATTAAAGCCCTCCCTTGTTCTAGTTTCCTATATGAAAATACAATTACCACGTTCCCCTTTTTCTTACAGTCAAATACCACAGCCACTACCATTTTAGACGACAGACTACACGTTTAGTTCTTTCATCAGAGCGCTCGGGAGAAAGTGGCATAAAATGCAGAAAGCAGAAGTTTTGGGGGCCAACTGACCTGGATTCAACTCCTGGTTCTGATCATTCTGCTTCTCTGGATAATTCCCAGGGTGAGCTGAACCACATCCAGTTTATATGAGGATGACCAGGCCGGTGTGACACAACTGGGAATTAAATGACAGAAGCATGATTCCTGCCATAGTATAAATGTTAAAGAGCTATTCATTTCTTCTACTTTACTGAGTAGTAGTATAAGCCAAAACACTCAGAAAATGTTTTTACTACTTGTTAGCAACCCTCTTTTGTTTTTCTCAGCAGTCCCTTATCTTAACTCTTTTACTTTTGTTTCCTGTTCCACTGGTCTCTTCCGCTTTGCAAAGCTTCTAATCTTTTACTGAGCAAAACATGTCTTTTGTCTCATTACCACCTTAGAAAATACATGCTAGATCCTAATATTCTCTAGGGAGAAGATGCTGTCTGAATGCAAACTTTAAGCCGTCTGAAGTTGCACATGCTTAATCATATTCCATGTATTTTTTATATTTATTTGAAATTTATTTCAATCGACCTGATTAGAAGAGGAAATAGGCTAATGGTAGAAAATACTAAAAATGCAAACTGTTTTTTAAAGCTTCCAAACTCCTGAAACCTAGGCTTCCAAACTCCTGAAAACCTACACTGTTAATATTATCAAATATTTTCTTACAGGTTTGCACTCACTCAGTGTGTGTGTGTGTGTATGTGCCTGTTGGGTGTTATAATTGGGTTGTAGCTTATTTCACTTGAAATTATATCATATTCGTTTCCCTTGCCATTATAAGGTGATTTAATAGCATAGTTTTTAATGGTTGCATAATGTTTCATCATATAGCTATCCCTGCCTTTTTTGTTGTTGTTTATAATCCCACCCCCCCACAGAAGGAACCAAAATGTACCTATTTAAATTACCATTGCTTGAAAAATAGGACTAATGAGAACAGACATGGTATAATGCATGTTCAATCTCATAATTGTTTACTTACTAATTTGGAAAAAGTATGGCGTGTACAGCTGTGGATTTGGCAACAGAGGAACTAATTAAAATATTAAAATATTCAGTATCAGTGACTCAAAAAGGTTTTCTATGTTCATGTTACACATTGTTATTATAGAAATGTTCACTGACATACCGTTTTTGTTATTGTTTAGAAGGCAATCATTTTCTATAAATATCTGTTGAGACAAATAAAAAAATGACTTTATATTATATAAAAACAATCTTTATATTTCTACACTACAAGAAGTATTTTTCAAGAAGGGCAATACTGGTTCTAACCTTATGCAAAATATATGGTAGATGGATAAGGGCTTATATACTCACTGAAAGGAGAAAATTTCAGATTTTCAGTTATAATTATTTTATTCATACTCACATTGCTCTCTCCTCTTTATTCACACCTGCTGTATGAATCCAGCCACATTTTCATTCAGTGACTCTGTTTTCTAATCTGCAAAATGAAGGCAGTTGAACTAGATGATTTCTTAGGCCCATAACAGCCCTAAAATCATGAATTTCTATGTTCTAGAAGGTTAGTTAATATGGTTTCTAAAATAATCAAAGCATAATCAATCATATTTAGGGGCCTCATTTTTTTAGAACGGCTAAGAATATGCTTAAAAAGCTTTATTAGACTTTTCAGACATACTGTTATAAATCAGTTGCATTAAAACTTTAGAAATTTTTTTAAATGCATAAAGTATCATGGTTAATTAAGCCACTGATTACATAGAACTATATTGTGAATGTTTCTGTAATTCATTATAATGATCATTATTAAATATTTATTGAGTTCTAACAAAATGGTCTATAAGGAGTATAAATCCAACTGACTGGTGACCAGAGAAGTCTAATTAAATAGTTCTAATCTAATATCCATTCGTATAAACATGTGTAGACACAAAACATGCATTTAAAAAAAAACCCTGCTTAGTAGAAAACATTCCTATTACCAAAGCACTGTTAGTTTTAATAAGACAGATATTTCAGTAAGGGACAATGGAAGAAAACATGCCCTTATCTTCTAGGAGAAAGGATTACCTAGGAGAGGATGCATTATCCAGAATTTCAACAGTTTAAAATATTTGATAGTATAGAATTTGTTTTGTTGCCTCAATAAATGCATTCCATAAAAAGTTATTTTGGGGGAGCATTTTGGGAGTTTCAGGCATACCAGATGCAGGCCAATTATAATAGGCGTTTTGTTTACAGTGCTCCTTCAGCTGCTTCTTGAGTCTTTTACCCAAATCAATTTTCACTTTTTATAGTTATAGCTAAACACTGCCAATATATTTGGTCAAACATAGAAGAAAAAGAGTCAGCTTTTGGTGTAATTCTCCTGTAGAGGAACACATTGTTTGTTTACAATCTGCCACAGTACATGGCTGGGGGCCTGGAGGTGTGGTCAGAGTAGTGACAGCGATGAGCAGGGGATCGCTTCAGACACGATTGTGAGCAGTGCGGCTTCTATTCTTCACTCCGTTTGAAAGATCGCTCAGAGTTTTTTAAGGAATATGTAGAGACATGTTTGAGGTGTAGCATGTTCTCTTGTTTTGTTGATAAAGAGTCTCTGGCATTAGCCAAACAGACTTCTTGGAACAGTGTCTATTTTCAATGGCAAGCTACCATGTCCACTAACAAAAAACTTCCCTTCACATTTTCTCCTTAGCAGCTTGCTTATTTCCCTGTTAGGGTTTACTTCTTTCTTCAGAAAAGCCTAACAAAAAAAGCCTCGCATTTTGGCAAAGTGAACTAATTTCATTTTTCGGCCTCTAAATTATTTAAAACAAAAACGTTGACTGCTTACACTTTCATTTTCATACCAATCAATACGCCTGGTCTCCTTTTCACAGGCATCTCCATTTCATAATGTTTCTGAAGGCGCACAAGGGCCACCATTTCAGTAACAAAAATAAATAAGAAAGAATGATTATTTACTATTTTCAACTACCAAAATTTGTAGCAAAGAATCAAAATGTGCATATATCCAACCTGAAAAATAGCTGCAGTTAAAATATAAGCTGTTTAACATTAACTTTAATGTTAGCATCCTTGAAGATGCCTTCTCTACAAGCTGGGGCCTTGCCAAAATCCATAAAAGGGAAGGAATATAATTTTGTTTGCTGGCACTTACTGAAAAGCTAAAATAGAATAGTAACAGATATCATATTTGCCAGCTCTAACTGAAGGGGTTGTGAAACATCGTCTCAGAAGATTCTAAGTTATTGTAAAAATGTTGTAGTTACCATGTTATTGACTGTGTTTCATAGGAGTTGAAACTTCTGTCTAGCCAAAAATTATTCAGAGCAACAAACAGCAATTAAGTAGCATAGAAAGATTAACTATGTTTTGCAAAGTATATTCTACCCAGTGATGTGGAACATTTTAAAATTTAGCTCTAAGTTGAAATATGATATTCCATTTTTTACTCCCTGATGGGAATTAGTGTTTTTGTAACAAGAGTTTTCAGTAATATAATTTATAATAATATAAAATATAAGCCCTTATTATTTCAGTAATACGGTTTTCAAGTAATATATTTAATGCCATTCATTTCCTTTTCCTGTTGATGGGCTGGCAGGACAATAAAACTGTAAGTTGTTTGTTTCATAAATTCTGAATTTTTTTAAAGCAAATTTTGGCATGCAAAAGTTAGCAGAAGCACACTTGCACTAAGTATCCAAGAGAACATAACAGGCATGTAAATCAATTTTTAACTCTGTGGGGTTTTTTAATAAAAAGAATAACTAAAATTTTCTGACATTTTTTCTAAGATTGCTTTCTTACTCTGTCTGAAAAACAAATTTATCTTAAAATTTGAATTCAAATATAAAGTCCCTTGCCAAGATATGCATTTAGCATTGTTTTTCTTTCAAAGAATTTTGTTTACTGTAAGGACAATTTCTACTATTTGGAGCTCTAAGTCCCCAAATAATTTTAAAGTGGAAAAAGTGGCTTTTAAGGAATCTAAATACTCATTTTTCTGTCTTAACTGAATTTACCAAAGCCTGTACTCTTCCCTCCACTGCATTCATTCTCATGGGTGCACACCAGTCAAAAAATCCGCACGCTCTTTCCTCCCTACATCAAGTGCTTTGCAGGTGCCTGTGGGTTTCCAGGGACTCAAATGTTCTGCAAATGAGTCCCTGGGATACTTGTTAATAAAAGGTATACAATGCAATGCTATGCACTAGCTGGCTTCTTAGTCTCCAAATACTGAGCTATTACATGTTTGCAGAATAGATTTAGGCAACAGATGAATTTACATACAGATCCATGGTCTGTAGGGAAATACAGTACAGTTGCTTCAGAATCAGAAAGGCAAAGCCTGGCACTTCTGAACCTAGAAGAGAAAATCTTGACCCTGCCTACTTCCTTATTTTACTGGTTTGGCTAACCAAAGGCAAACACCCTCAAACTATGTGGTGAAATAGCTTCTTTTACCAGTTTGGGGTCTTCTCTAGACTTTTCTTTTATGTGCTCTCCACCTCTAAGATGCCATGTTTCCTGGTGTCTTCCAACACTTGAAAAGGCATTTCTCTGCTTTCAGTTCTATGTTAGCTTTTTGTCACACTAGGAATTCTCTCTCAAGGTCAGCGGTCCATGGATTTTTTTTTCTTTCTTTCCTTGGTTTTCCACCCATGATATTTCCTAACTTAATTCACCGCTTTGTATTTCTATATTGAAGACCATCCATTTCCTGTGTATTTCTTTCCCTCCTCACTCTTCACTGTATCTGTCACTGCATCTGGTGCCCACTGTTCTTAAAAGGATGAAGGAATAAGATATAGAAAGCTCTTATTCTGTAAGTAGAAATTGAGAGGTTATTTTAAATCTCAAACAAGAAAATAACTGACCTAACTGGTATGAATCTATACACTCAGGTATTCAAGAAATTGCATATAATTTATGATCACAATTTTAAAAATTTAATTCTGATTCTGTGACCCTTTCCCATTGGGATGACAGGAAACCTAACCCCAGCCATCCTCAGTACTCCTTACCGCCCCTCCCAGAGCTTTATCGGGGGGCAGAAATCAAATGAGATGCAAAGGCAGGAACAGTTGGTGCCTTTTCAAGAATTTTCTCCACCCTCACTTAAGACCATCTGTTGATCCTGCCTCAACATCTCTTATGTGTTTTCAACAGAAGCCACAAATCTTAATTTTTATGTGAATCCTCCCAAATTGTAAATGTTTATTTAAACAGTGCAGTTTAAATAGAATACAGCTTTGAACCAATTCAGACAAATGGCCACTATTTCACATCTTCTGTTTTGGACTTGGTAAACGTCGTGAGGCACTGGACCTTAGGTTGCTTCTGCTTCCTCCCCTGCCTGAAGGCAGGTGGTCAGTCTGGCTATCTGTTTCTTAACTTCTCAGGGTCAAGGGTCTCAGTGGAGATGTTCACTTACATAGCCTCCACTCTAACATTTGGCGATTATTATTTATTACAAATACTTTGTGCTTCTGGATTTTTCTGATGCTAAAGCATATACATATAGGCACAACAATAACAAATTAACTCTATTAAGTAATAGGCATTTCATGAATTCTTAAATTAAAAAGTATAAATGAAACAGAGTTAAACCATGCTAATAGTGATGATATTTGTTTTGCTATCAAAGTTTTAAAAATGGAGCACTGCCCCAAAGCTATTTCTAAGTGTTTCTAGTAGTTCAGCAGTAAATCACAAATTTCAGTGGCTTCTAGGTTCAGATTGATCTACACCATGTACATTTTGAAGGAATTAACTTGGTTTATTTTGGGTAGTAGGAATACTGTTTTCACTGAAGAGATACCAGGGGTTAACAAGTCCTCTGGTTATACAGGTGACTTGCAATAAAGGATTAGCCTATCCAGTGTGTTTAGGGACAAAAACTACCAAATTAAAGTTGAAGTAGGGGATTCAAGAGAGGGAGACGCTGGCATAAACAGGTAGGACATTGTGTTAGTATTAATGGGGAATTGTGCAGATGTAAAATAAGCCAGTACAGTTTCTCTGAGACAGTAGTTGCTCAACAAAGATTTGGTAAAAGGAAAGAAAAAGTTCATATCAGGTGGAACCGGAGAAAGTGTTTGCCATATTGGCTTATTCTTTGCAAAGATTCCACAATGTCAACGCTATGGAGAATATATTAGTAAAAAGAGACACATTAGAAGCTGGGACCCCAATACATGATGTGCTTCAAAAGTCCTGGCAAGAACTAACAGGTGATGTTTGAATCGGGACACGGAGGAACGGAAGACCAAGTTGCAAGACATAGTGGAGAATAAAATGGGTAGGATTTGGTACCAAAGATACAGAGAGTGACTGGGGAGGGCTGACTAGATACAGATGTTTAAGTTTTAAAGACTGAATGGTTAGGAGGATGAAGCTTCCCTTCATCAAAATTTTGGCCAATGAAGAGTTAGTTTCAGAGGATCTATAATCTGTTTTATTTTGGACTAATCACATCATGAAGCTCTACTTCTTGAAGGTCTCCATTGGGCGCTGCGGGGCTGGAAGCGGCAAGGACGCCGCGACGGGCTAAGACGGGCTCTCCTGGGAGGCAGGCCCCGCAGCGAGGTGGAGGAGAATGAAGATAGGGAAGGCGCAGAGTTAGCAGTAGCAGAATTTCATAAAAAGATCAAAGATGCTTTTGAAGTGTTTAACCATGAGCCGAGTATCCATGATAGATGAACGTGAGAGGGACTGAAACGATTATCAGGTAGCTAGGGGGCTGCGCTGCCGAAGGGGGGCTGCACCATCTGATGGCGGAGACAGAGGAGGAAGAGAACCCACTGGATACACTGGACATGAGAAACTTTCTCCAGTCATGACCGAAATACTGCAGGAAAGAAGATACAGACCAATTGCAGAAGATACCTTCTTTCGAGCTTTTGAGGTATTAGATCAGTCTAAACGTGGGTTTCTTTCTAAGGAAGAACTGATCAAATATAGGACAGAAAAAGGTGAGCCTTTTTCTCAGGAGGAAACCGAAGAAATGTTGTCTGCTACAATTGACCCAGAATCAAGTTCAGTTCATTACAAGGACTATATAACAATGATGATGATAGATGATAATTAAATGCTCCAAAGACTTAACCTCTAATTGAAAGGATAAAAAAAAAAAAAGTCTCTGTTGGCTTCCTAGTACTAATAGGACAGATTTTAATCTCTAATACTTGGTCTAAAAAGTCCTTTAATATATGACCTCAAACTGCCCCTCTAGTCCCTATACCACACACTGAATGCACTAAACATTTTTATTAAAAATTTTACTGTTTCCAAAATACAGCAGGCAAAAATGATTTCCCTCATTTGTGGAGTATAACAACGAAGCAAAACTGAAGGAACAAAATAGCAGCAGACTCAGAGACTCCAAGAAGGAACTAGTGGTTACCAAAGGGGAGGGGTGAGGGAGGGTGGGTGGGGAGAGAGGGAGAAGGGGATTGAGGGGTATTATGTTTAGTACACGTGGTGTGGGGAGCACGGGGAAAGCAGTGTAGCACAGAGAAGGCAAACAGTGAATCTGTGGCATCTTACTGCACTGATGGACAGTGACTGCATTGGGGTGTGGGTGGGGACTTGATAATATGGGTAAATGTAGTAACCACATTGTTTTCTCATGTGAAACCTTTATAAGAGTGTATATCAATAATAGGTTAATACAAATATATATATATATATAAAAGAAAATGCAGCAGACAAGTGCCCCAGGTCTGTTGTCTCTACAATGCCTGCCTTTCTCTTCTCCAGCTAGCAAACACATCCTAGCCCTCCCACAAGCATTAAAGATGCCACCTTGGTGAAGCTCTTCCCACCTCTCCCTGGCAGAGCTGATCACTCATTTTTCCCTCTGCTATAATAACTCTTGGTCATAACTTCAGTAGTGTATTCCATGTCTAATGCATGGGTTTCTTAAGGAAAGGGACCATACAATATTTATCTTCGTATTGCATGTAGTAATAGTTTCAACATTTTTTTTAAAAAAAGATGATTTGGATATTTGAGAAGGAGAGTGGTCTGCAGTATTAGAGTAAAAATTGAGTAGTTTAGGGGGAGACAGGAATATGGGGATGTGTGTGGTTATCTCAGAGAAAACTGTTTCAATGGGCCAGTGAAGAAAGTCTAGGCTCTGAGCTGCCGAAGAGAGAGAGAGGATGCCAGTGGGGGAAGAGGGGGCAGAAAGAGCGAACTGCCTTTTAAAGAAGTCTGCTACGAAGTAAGAGAGAGAAGAGGGAGGGCTTCTTAGCTTGAGGAAACTTGGCTTAGTTTGGTGACAGTCTGGGCCTCTCTTTATGAAGGAAAAGAGAGGCAGGCTGAAGAAAGCAAGTGAGGGGAATTAAAAGAACTGGAAACTGTGTTTAGGAGTTGGAAAGAATTGGGCTCAAAAATCTGTGGTAAGGTTTCACCAGGAAAATGGAGGCATCTCTTTTATTCTGAAGCAAGAGCAGAAAGCAAAGGATAGTTGGGACGAGGCCCTTTGATGTTATAGGAGGGAAGTGGAGAATTCATATTAAATAGCCTAACTTGTCTAAATTTAGGGGTGTGCAGGTCACCTGCTGAGAGGCAGACAGTAGGAAGTAAATTCTAGGTAGATAACAAGCAAGAGTGAAGTCCGTAGAAAATAAATAAACCAGTAAAATAAAAAAAATATTACTGAGAAACAGTGAAAACCCAGCTGAAGTCAGGGAGCATAAATTTGTAGCCCCTGCAGTCCACATCACTAAATGAAGTCCCTGAGCAATAGGCAGCCGTGGAAGAGGAGACAGTAGATGGCGGAATGTGTTCAGGATCGGGGATAGAGTGAAGGCGCTAATCACAGCAGAGTTGAGGTGGCTGACCATGGGATCCTTTACCGTGTAGTGAGGCCGAGAAGGTGGTGCGCCTTCTCATACCCGAGGACCATCCTGAGCGTGGGAAACCGAGAGCTATGACAGGAGCAAAGCACCGGATCCCAGAGGAGCCCATGAGGTGAGGGGGAGGGCACTGTGGGCTGAGGGCAGGTTTCAGAATTTGGTTTCTTGAGGGACCAGTTCTGAGTAATGACCAGCGTGTCTCTGCCAGAGTTGAACGATGGGGCCGAGAGGGTTGGAGGGATCACCAACGATCATGCTGGTAGGAGGTGGAATGAAAAGAGCTGGGGTTCAATCCGGGTGTTGAAGTTGTAGAACTCAAGTCTCTGGGAGGCCGGTAAGTGGCAACTGTAAGGAGAACAGTAATGGCATGAGGGTTTCAAAGGAGAAGGGCTTGACAGCAAGGCCTGCAGAGCCACGCAGCCTGAATGAGAGCGGGAGACACGAACAGCATCTCCTCCTCCTGCGTCTGCTTTGGGGGGTAAGACAGGTAGAGGTGTCCTTTTGAGAAGGCAGAAGGGAAGTGGTGTCATGAAGGGAAACCAGTAAAGCTAAAAAGGAAGAGGGATAGCGTTTTAGCCAAAGTTTATGTATGTGAATGAATTTGTTGACAATGAACAGACATTAAATATATACTAAGCTGAATATAACTAAGACTAAAAAAAAAAAAATCTCCCATTCAGAGGTTTCCAGTTTAAGACATAAAATGTTTGCAAACACAGGATTTTGTGGCTGCATATTTTGCTGATATTCATGGAACACTTTCAAATGAACTTACATCCCAAAGCGTCCTGTAACTAATAGTTGTTGACTGGGATTCATTTGATTATCAATTTATGCTTTAGTTTAGATCATAATTTGTGGATGCTTAAACTTCTTAGATGTCCTCAAATAGACAAGATAAAATTTTAACAGATAATAAAATAATTAACAGTTGTTTACTAAATTTAGTAGTTTGCTAAATTTTACTGAGTATATAAAATATATACCTGGTACCGTGCCATCGACTGACGATACTGTCCCTGAGAGGGTATGCAGGATCTACTTCCTCTTTTTAAGAATGCTGAGGCTTCAAACTATTTTTAATTTAGTATAAGTAGGCAAATAATATTTGAATATAATCAAAATTTGGCGACATTTAAAAAATAGATTACTTTGAACTTTAACCTTATTTTAATATATTTACATGGCTCAAAAAAAACAGGATTAAGATTACAGTGCTACTTAGAACATTAAAATATCATGAAATTATAGTGAAATTCTCTCACATAAAAGTCTTGAATGTAAAGCAGTTCATCTTGAATGTATTTATGCTCTGAGAAGATTTGGAAAATCTAGGTTTGGGTCTGTCATTTGTAATTATGACTGTTTTTTATAATTTATATAAACATTCAGAAATTTGTTTCTTTGGGTAGAAAGTAGAGCAAACCTCTAATGTCTTATATGAAACTTCTAAAATATTTGTGATTTTCATATTATCAGAAGATTTAATATATTTTCAGCTTCCAGGATAGTCTAAGGTGAAAAACAAAGTCACTGAACCACCAAAAAAACCCAGTTTTGAAATATAGTCCTTATGGTGAATATGGAAAGCAATCTTTTGCTTATCATATAATTGTCCTATTGGGTAGGAAGCAGCAAAACTATTTCGTGATTAAACAGTGACCAAACAGCTCTTTGCCCTTTCCTGTCTTTCTGGGAAGTCACAGGTATATGGTTGCCAAATCGCAAAGAGCCACGGAAAGGTGTAGACGGGACCAGTGGTGAAGGACTGTGAAGAATGCTAAGGAAGCTGTTTTCATTATTATGCTGGTCGCTGGCTCTCTTAACTGGGACACTGTAAATTAAATCCACCATGTTTACAAATTTTGTTGTAGACAACAATGTTTCTCCACACGCTACAAGAAGAAGCTGAACTAAAATGTTCATTTTTCACTTTCTATGATTATTTTACCACCAAAACTCTTCTAGTTCCAGGTATGCTTTGTAACATCAGCATAATGAGTCTATTCAGATGGGTTAGTGTGCTCCCAGGATGCTCTGGGTTTTAACTCTTGCCAGGACATCCCCCATCCAGGTCCTTTGAAAACAACTTGAGGTTGTGCACACAATTTTTGTCATTCGACAAGGCCATTTTTTAGGCTGATAACTGAATTCAAGGGAAATGAAAATTCTCTACTACATTTTTACTAGTGAAGTGGCTTTGAATAAACCTCTTTTAATAATAATTTAGAAAGATTGGGATCCTTATTTCAAGCATTAAATGAGACCACGTTTGTATAGTAGATACTCAACATATGTTAGATTCCGATTAACCAGTTCACTATTGGCCAAAAGATTTGAGGCTGCAAAAGTACAGGGGATTGAAAGGTAGAAGAAAAAAAGGAGAAAGGGAAGTACAAATAGTTTGTCCAAGAAAGTCCCTTTCAATGCTTTTTGCTCAGAAACTTGCACAGGCTTTTCTCAGAATATTTAAAACACATATTTGTTAATTTAGCAAGTGCTGGGAGTACATATTTATTTAATAAAATACTACTTTAATGGAACAATTTGGATAGCTTTGTGGATTTGGGTGTCATACTCTATTGTATTAGAGAGCTTTTTAAAAAAGTCTCTCCTTGTCAAAAATCACTCCTAATACTATATTTTTGCATAAAGCAAACTTCCTGACAACAGATAGGGTCAGGGGAGTGGGGTATAAACATGCTGGAGGAAATACCTTATATTTCTGTGCTTCCCAAAAGATTTCTCAACAGTGAACTATGATAGCCATTTTTTTTTTCAATGGCAGTTACCTGCATTTTGAGAAATAGGAGATTCAGCTCTTACAGTAAGGTAGGCATTTGTAGTCACAAGATAGAGGGTTTAAACAGTTAGGTCTTTGTACCAAAAGAAACCTTGGGATGAGAAGGTGCTCACATGGGCAAACCAGTCAAGATGAAGCTCTTCAAAGGGCCTGTCAGGAGGAGGCATCTAACAGCAGAGGTTGTTAATGGGGGTAGTTCATTTGTTCCCACCCTTCTCTTGTCCTATCACTCATCAGAAAGGTTCAGAGAAAAAATTCACACAGCTTTCACTGTAATTCATTCCAGTGACTCTCCTAGCCCTATAGCTAAGGGAGTTTAGCTCTTTTAAATGTCCATCTCCTTTCTTCCTGTGGCCATTAGTGTCCATTTACCCTTTTGCTGAATTCATGGCAGCCATTCAGTCTCCTACTACTTCTGCTTAATCATCTCCGATAGTGTTTGATGTGTTCATTAAGTCTAGCTTGTTCCTTCTGCTTGCTTCCTTAGGCACAGTCTCAAAGTTTTCAAGGTCTTCCTTGTAATTACCTGTGTACTTGATGTATCAATTAAAGGTTTAGATTGCAGATATTCTGAGCCTTAGAAGGAGATAACTTTTTTTTTTCCCCATGTAACAAGACATATGCACATAGTTACTGGTACTGGTCCATCAGTTCAAAAATGTGAGGACTTAGGTCTCTCTGGGCCTCTTGACATTTGTGATGCAGGATGTCTGCTCTCGCTTTAGTCCTCACGTCTGGGCAGGGCAGAGGAGGACGGGGAAGGGGCCAGGGAGCCATATGTCAGCTGAATCAGCTTGTCTCTTTAAAAGAGTTTCCCAAAGCTTCGCCATATCACTGCTTAGATTTCGCTGGCCAACAATAATTTACTCTCTCAGATAGGTTCATTGGCCTTCACACAAAAATTATATGTGTTAGGAAGAGGAGAATTAGGATTATGTAAGCAACAAGCAGCACATGCTACCCTGTTCGTGCTGCCCTGCCGGATACTAAACCCTTATTGACAACAGACAGAGCACGGCACGTGGGATTAAGAACCCCGAGTGGGATGGTTAACTTTATGTGTCAACTTGGCTAGAGCACAATACCCAGACCTTTGGTTATATGCCAGTCTGATGTCACTGTTAAGGTACTTTTAAGATGTGATTAACACTTAAATCATTGTAGTTACCTGTGTAGAAAGCTGTGTAGACTTTGAATGAAGCAGTTTACTCTCTGCAGCATGGGTGGGCCTCATCCAGTTGGTTGAAGGCCTTTTAATAGAAAAAGATTGAAGCCCCCCAAGGAGAAGGGAATTCTCCCTTCAGACTCCAGCTGCAAAATAACAGTTCCCTGGGCCTCCAGCCTACCAGCATGCCTTACACATTTCAGACTTGCCAGCCCCCAGTATGGGAGCCAATTCCTTAAAATAAATCTTCCTCTCTGTCTCTCCCTCTCTCCACACACCCACACCCTTTTGCCTTACTGGTTTTGTTTCTCTGGAGAATACTGACTAATACACTAGGCTTGAGTTCGGGGTCCCAGACTTACTAGTTGGGTGACTTTGGGCAAAGTACTTGGGACTCAGGATTAGTTGGAATGAATCAGAGATGTGCTCTAAAGGTTTGTGGGGCCAGGGAGTGAGGGGGGGAACCTTGGACCTTCTATTTCTGTACTCTTGATTCAACTTCACCTTCATTTCTATTTAGTTGTGGGTTTTTTAAATTGATCTTCCCCATTGAATTCCACTTGAGGAAGTAGATCTACTGATTAAAATAACATGGTACATGATCTTTAAGTTTCATTCTAGTTCTAACAAGTGTCGTGAATAAATGGATTCAGCTCAAGACATGCTGAGATCCCTAGCAGGTGAGCCCAGTTGGGACTTTGGCTGAGGGAACTTATCCCCAAAGTAGATGAACTTGTCCAGAAGTATACAATGCTTCCAAAAAACAGTGCTCTGAGAGGAGCTGCAAGCCTCGTCTAGATTAGTATCAATGTACAGGGGGTTCGGTCTAGTGTACAGGGAACAGCAGTAAGAGTTTGCAGTCAATGGTGACAGTTAAAATCAGGAAGGTTATGGTGCCATGGGTTAAAGCCATTGTTGAGTTTGGTCTGAAGCTAACGAATAATTCCCTGCCTCTCTGTCCGATATGCTTGCTCCCAATCAGATTGCTTCAGGAACAAAGGGTTAATCATGACATGCAAATCTCTGTTATCATGGGAGCCTGGCAAGGACAAGTAAGAGCTGACCCTAGCCCACATGACCCTTTTATTGTCTGAGACCCCTTGCCCTCAGAAGATACTCAATAAACTATGTTAAATAAATAAATCCTCAACAAAGGACACAATCAGCAGAACAAAAAGGCATCCGACAGTATGGGAGAATATATTCATAGATGACAAATCTGACAAGGAGTTAACATCCCAAATATATAAAGAACTCACACCTCAACACCCAAAAATCAAATAATGCAATTAAAAAATGGGCAGAGGATTTGAATAGACACTTCTCTAAAGAAGAAATTACATGGCAACAGGCACATGAAAAGATGCTCCACATCGCTAATTTTCAGGTAAATGCAAATTAAAACCACAATGAGATATCACCTCACACCAGTTCGGATGGCCAACATTCAAAAGACAAGGAACAACAAATTCTGGTGAGGATGTGGAGAAAGGGGAAACCCTCCTACACTGTTGGTAGGAATGTAAATTAGTTCCACCATTGTGGAAAGCACTATGGTGGTTCCTCAAAAAACTAAAAATAGAAATACCATTTGACCCAAGAATTCCACTCCTAGGCATTTACTCAAAGAAAACAAGATCCAAGATTCAAAAGACAGATGCACCCCTATGTTTATCACAGCACTATTTACAATAGCCAAGATATGGAAGCAACCTAAGTGTCCATCAGTAGATGAATGGATAAAGAAGAGGTGGTACATATACACAAAGGAATATTATTCAGCCATAAGAAGAAAACATACCATTTGCAACGACATGGATGGAGCTAAAGGGTATTATGCTCAGTGAAATAAGCCAGGTGGAGAAAGATAAGTACCAGATGATTTCATTCATTTATAGAGTATAACAACAAAGCAAAATTGAAGGAACAAAACAGCAGCAGACTCACAGAACCCAAGAATGGACTAACAGTTACCAAAGGGAAACGTGAGGAGGGAGGGAGGGAGAAGGGGATTACGGGGCATTATGATCAGCACACACAATGTAGGGGGGCCACGGGGAAGGCAGTACAGCATGGAGAAGACAAGTAATGACTCTATAGCATCTTACTACGCTGATGGACAGTGACTGCAACAGGGTTGTGGGGGGACTCGATAATACAGGTGAATGTAGTAACCACAATGTTGCTTATGTGAAACCTTCATAAGATCATAAAGCAATGACGCTTTAATATAAATCAATCAGTCAATCAATCCTCTGTAACACTGCAGCTCCAAATATGAGCCCAAGGTCAGCACAGTATTTGAATATAAAAATATCATTTCTATGAAACTGACTCTGTTACTGACCCCAAACCAATTCTCTGTGAAATTTGACTGGTCTGCTTTTTGAATTTCATTCATCTTATTCTGTAATAACTTTGGAGAGGTAATTTCGAGCAAAAGAGCATCAGATATGGTTTAAAATTAATAACTGAAAAATCTGTGGCAGTATAAGCAATTAAATAGCTTTTTTTTTTTTTAGCATCTGGTTTCAAGTCCAGAGTCTGAAAAGCTGTGTGACCTTGACAATTGCTTTGTCTGTGTAAATCTCACTTGTTAAATAAGGATAATAATAATAGTACCTATTGCATGATCAGGACTGATTTTGAAGGTTAAAGGAGGAATTTGTGTAAAATACTTAACCAAGTGCCTGGTACATAATACAAATTGGATAAGTGCTAGGTATAATTTTTCGATTTTGAAAAAAAGTGATGGCTATGTTTAATAAATATAAATCACCTCTAATTTCTAAATAGAAGTGAAATCTTGTAAGTAGATAGTAATCACAATGATCTATTTATAGAGTTTCTTGTTCAAACATTTAAAATATTGTCTTGATCGTATCATGGTCTAAAGTGGTTCTGCTCACTCTGACTTGTGAAATGAAATGAAAAGTCATGCTTCAGATTAATCAGTATAGGATCAGACAGCTGAGGAGGTGGGAAAATCACACTGAAGGATAAGGAGCAGGGAGGGATGGGGAAGAGAGCGAAGAAGGATGGTAGAGAAAGAGAGACGGAGAGGGAGGCTTTGTAAACAGTTTAAGACAACTTGTTTCTGGGCTGATTAACAATGGTACCTCAGGTCCCCCTCCCCAGAGACCATCTCCACAGGGCATCGCTACTGTTTGGCTCTTTCTGTCCTAGTAGTACCCATGGGGTTGTCTCAAGGTAATAGCACATGAGCTACTTTCGAAATACCTGGAGGTTAATAAATCACAGCCACTGTTATTTTATTACTTACAATTAAGCAATTCAAATGCTATAGGGTCACAGTCAATCGAGAAATGGGAGAAGTATCATTAACAAAAGCTATTAAGCTTTCTTAGGAACAACCAAGTGAAATTTTAGTTCAATGGCCTGTGGGTAAGTTTTGAATTGCTAAGTATGAGGAAATGAGGCAACTAGCTTTTATCCAGAATCAAAAGGCTTAAAGCTAGGACCCAAATCAGAAAGACTGCCATCTGGAAAGAGAAGGTACAAACAGGGCTGGTCAAGGAGACCTGGTTGCATTCATGAAGGGGAAGTAGATTTCAAGAAGACTCGTAAGGTTGGCATTCCTTCAAGCTAAGAGGCAAGCTGTGGCCCAAGCTAGAATCCAGAAACTCTCCTATACTTCAAGAGCATCTCGATCAATACTTCTAATCCATTCTGCTATTCACTCTCTGTTTGATTATTTAGCTTTACTCACTATTCAATTATCAATACCAAAGTTGCTCAGATATCTATATTTAAGTAACATTTCCTGTCTATTTTTTCTCTTCCTTCTTATTCTACTCTCAGAAGCAGCATAAGCATTAAGTTCACATCTGTAACTAAGGATATAGCATTTCTATTTTTCAGTTTTTTCCTTTTGTCGTCACTTGTTCTGGTGCAAGCTCTTCCATCTCACCCAGGAAGAGTGAAATGTTCAGTGACTGAGGAAGGCAGGTTTCAGTCCAAGTCAGTGTTTTATCTTGGAAAACCCTAATGCAAGAATTTTGTAACAGACATGAAAAAGTCTCAAACTCTATGTATTGAATACTAACATTTGAAGCTTCTTACATGAAGAATTCATATGTATGCCATTGCTATTGTTATTTTCCTTATTTCCATTCTGAGGGATAGTGTGATGAACTGGAAAGAACATTAACCCTTGGACCACACAGACAGCGTCTGAACCCTGATCGTCCCACTTACTCTAGTTGTGACCTTGGGCAAATGTCTTCATCTCTTGGAATATCAATTCTTTCTTTTATAAAAGGAAGATACTGCCCACTTTGGAGAATTGTTAGAATGAGATGAGACCTGGAAAGATCTAGTGAGTCATAAGCATTCAATAAGTTGTTGTTGTTTTTATCACCCTTGTTACCATTAATCATATTTTCCCAGACTGTCAAATCACCCTAAAATAGTGGTGTTTTGCATATTTTATATGAAATTATCATACCTTATGTGATTTAATCATTGGAGAACGTTTGTCACTAGATAAGTCCCCTGAAAAAGGAGCAGTCCTAAAGCACAGAATTTATAGACTTTATGTAGTTGTGATGGTGATCTTAACTTTCAGAATCTTGGTACTGAATTCTTCTCTTTAAAAATGTGGTCATCTAACAAATGCAAAGTAAAATACAATCTCTGTCCTCAGGAAATGTAAACTTAGTATAGAGTATGGATGAAACCCAGGGAAGAAAAATCCAATGGATGCTGAAACATGATACTGAGTAAAGAGAAAGTTGGGTAGATAGATCAGAAGGGGCTTTGATGGCAGTGAAAAAATTTAACATGGGAACAAGAGGAATGGGACCAAGAGCAGGGAAAATAGCACGATAGTAGAGAAAGCTGTGGGGTGTTTTGTAATAAAAGTGTAGCATGTTGTAAAGCAGCTTTTTCCAAATTCTTTTAGTAGATCAGAATATTTTACAGATAAAATTTTATGCAGAGCCATAATGTGTGAAACATTTCAAAGAAATAATTAGTTGGAAATATTCTGTAAGTTTAAATTAAGCACAGTTACTCCTGTGATTCTCCCTGATCTAGTAACATGTAGAAATTTGAATCCCAGAATAATAGGCAATAATTTCAGTCTCAGCATCCATTGCACTTGAACCAAAATTTTATGTAACTTCTGAAGCACTTCTTTAGATCATTAGGATTCCAGAGAATTCATTCGAAAAACCACTGGGATAGAGGGATTTAAAGTACAGCCTGACGGATTTGTCTGAATTCAGTTAAAAATGGGATCCTTTGAAGGTTTCTTAGTGAAAGAAAAATAGAGGGTGGCACTACTCAAGAAAGATTAATCTTATGAGATGACTACGATAAGCAGGAATAAAAAAATAGAGACCAGGAGATCTTTTAATTATCAAACTGCTGAAATAGCATAAAACGGGCAGGACCAGGGCCCAAAATTAGGGTAGAGTGTGAATGAGGTATTCACTAACATTCTAGTTTAAACTGGAGCTTGATTTTCTAATAAGAGAACACTATTTTAATTTCACAGTCTGAATGGTGTTATTGTATTATTTTTTCTACATTAAACAAACGAATTTTGTTATTTTCTAAAAGTTCAGTTCTTTGGAAATTACCTGTCATGTAGGAAATGGAAACTTTTATAATTACTCTAGGGGCTAGAATGTTAGAATAGTGTTTGGTTGAAAATACTGATCTAAAAATTTTTCCTTTTTTTTTGTATTTTGTTCCTTCAGGGTTTTAGTTCTTAGTTCATAGAGACTCTTAGTTCAGTCTTTCCAGCATGAGATTAAATTAGATATAAATCACATGTCACTGTTTAAATGTATAAAATTTTTAAGAACTTGGTTTAAATGAATCCAAACCGTTTAATTTCTATTTCTAATTTTTGTTAACGTGAATTCAACAAGACAGGATCTTAATTTTCCTTCAAATCTTTCCTAAAGAGTAAGCTTTTCATATGACACTAGAAGCAGAGTTTAGAGAGAAAAGTTTTAACGGCTTTATCGCAAGGCTTTAGAAATCAGAGGTAAATATATTGAGGATATAGATATAATGTCTTAAGTTTTTATAATGCATTTGTCAATCATCATTTAAAAAAGTAATATTCCATATCATTGAAAACTGCAGCCAGTGGAAGCTTATTACTTTAGATGCTTGCCTTCTTTTTCCATCAGGATCACTTTGAAGGAAGTCTTTTAAAATGCATCCCACATTGTCTTGTTATTGGAATGTCAGTATTATTAACAAAATCTTCAAAATCTTTTTTGAAATTCAAATTCCTTTGTGGCTCATATTTGGTCATTTATATTTCCAAAGAGCCTGATATCCTCAGATATCTGTTGTCACAGTTGCATGTAAAGTAAAAGTCAAAAATAAATGAGGATCTTCAAAACCACTTTGTGGCAGCCCTGTAGCAGTCAAAAGTATTTTATTGGACTCCTTTGTGTGGATCCAAATGGGTAAGATTATTAAATAATGATTACTGATTAGGTGGAACATTATTGCAATTTTCTGGGATAGTCATAACTTAAATACTTAAGTCTGATTCCAGATGATTTATGTTTAAAGATAAGACAGGGAAAATATCCCAATAAATTAAATAAATTAACGATTGGTTGAGAATCATGGCTGCCTGGCATTGTGTCCGCTCAGTGTTGGCTGCATGACCAGTTGCTGCAGGGAAAGTGTATTTTTCTGAGCAGATACGCCTGTGCTCTCATTGCACTTACACTGCCCCACATCCTAGTTCATGTCGTGTTATTCTGTAAATTTTTTGTTTAGAATCTCCCTGCCCCTCTAGACAGAAAAAAGAAAAAATCCTAAAGAGAAGTATATGCCTATTTTATGGACACAAATAAGTACCCAATATGCATTTATTTTCTGGTTGTAACTGAAAAGAACATTTAAGATCAGTATAAAACCAGATGCAAGAAAGTGAGACAATGAGGAGTAATTCACTGTATCTGGTTCCAGTCCTCGGGGATTCTGGTAGATAACCACCACAACAAAAGCCCAAAGAAACAACTTCTGCCGAGTCCTACATGTTCTCTCTATCCTAACTTTCCAAACTCCTTTTCCAGCATTTCTGGATAATGATTTGATGCTTCTTTGCTTTGAGAACACCACTTCTTGGTGTCCATCACACACAGCATGGCGAATTCGTCCTATACATTTTTTCTTTGAAATCTTCTGGAGTCAGCCTCTGGCACTGATTGACTGGCTCTCAAGTACTTGGGGCAGAAAAGAAAGGACATTGAATATATTCAGCATTTTAATTTTGAAACAAAAGGTTTATGAACATTAGAAGCGTCAAAGAGGCAGCAGGTAATCCTAACAGCCCTTTATCATTCCCAATGTGTGCTTTCTACAGAGCTAGACTTTATGTAGGGATCCTTGTTATCCTGATAAGTTTATTTTAGATTCATGGTAAAGACAGAAAATTGAGTTTCAGAGAGGTTACGTACAATGTCCAAGGCGCACAAAAGAGAATATCGTAAATACAGGATCAAAGCCAGGTTTATCCTCTCCTTCAGTTCTACAGACAGCATCCTCATGTTCCCTGGTCTCACCTTTCATTACTAAGAAGTCTACATTTTCAGAAGCAGTCGGGCATTTTCCTGAAAGCTCCCTCTGACAAACTCTGTCCTCTCTAGTTACCAAAGCCTTTTTCTTCCAGGTTCTGTAAACTTAGGAGGATTAAAGTATTAGGTTATAAATAGCTATATATGGAAACCAGATTGATATATGGCAGCCAGGAATTTGCATTTCAGTAAGGAACTTTGGAGACGCTAAAAATTTTCAGGAGCGTGCTGAGGTTTCAAGTGCTGTGACCAAAATCTTGGAAGTTATTTGGGGACGAGGATATTTACTGGAGACCCATCACTTTCTGAAGTTTGTGTAATCCAATCTCTTCTAGTCATAGAATGACAATTCATAGTCAATATTAGTGGGAGTGGAAGAGTTGTTTTATTTAGCATGGATGAAAGATATGGATGGAAATTGTTGATGTCTCTGTATTTAAGGGGCAAATTGAATAGGGAGATAAACCATAAGAAGTAGAAAGCAGACAGGAGGATATGACAATTGAAAGAAATGTCAGAAGAAAAACAAATGGGCTAGATTTTCTTTTCACAGAGTGTTTCCTTACAATAACAAGAGAAAGAGGGAAAGTAAGATTTCATGCGTATAGATGACAAGCAATTTTCTTCAATTTTCAGTATTTCTCTAGTGTAGGGCTGTCCAGTAGAATTTCTGCAATGATGGAAATGTTTTTATCTCAGCTGTCTAATGAAGTATCCATTAGCCACATATGTCTTCTGTGCACTTGAATTGTAACTGGTGCTACTGACTGATCTTTTAAATTTTTAATTAAGTTAAATTAAAAAGCCTCAGGTGGCTGTGGCTACCGTATTGGACAGAACAACAGGCAAAATAGAGATTGAAACCATTTTTTCACTTTTCATTCCTGTCAGATTAAATAAAATGACTTTTTGTTAAGTTTTTGTGTTTTCTAAGTATTATGAAGGAGTTGAGGTTATACTGCTGGTAGTACAACTTAGTTTTTACCTGTGAGAAACCTGAAGTGAGATGCCTCAGACTTCCAAGCTTAGGTCCATAATTTCAACTATCACAGATAGTGTTATTAAAATAAAAGTAGTTAGACAAATATACATTAGTAATGTCTGTCCAAAAATGGGGCATGAAACTCAATTACATAAAATAGCATAGAATTTTAAGGAGTTAAAGTAAAAAATGTTTAAGATCATAGTTCCCTTGTGAAGAATGTGCAATCTAGGAAAACATCAGCCAGAGACCCAAACGTCCTTCCTGTGTGGTTACACACTGAGAGGAAAGGAGGAAGGAGGAAAAAGAAAGGTGAGAGTATAATACAGGTTTTGCAAACTGAAGCATCTACAGGGCAGATCATGTAAATATGTGCTGTGCAAAGCCATGCTAAGCGAGAAGCCGAGTGCTGCATCTCCGCTTCCAAAGGTGTCTTACTATTACCCTAAGGGGCCACCTGTTTGGCCAGTGTGCCCCCAAACTGCCACCACTCCACCAGTCCTCTCGGAGCAGCCATTCGGCCTCTTTCCAGCACGTGTAAGCACCAATGCTCAGCTGATATCTGCTCAATGATTTCTAACATTTCAGTTCTAGTACCCTTTGATTCTAGGATAATCAATCCAGTATCTTCGGTGGGGGAAAAAGTGAGTCTTGTTTTAATCGAAATTCTATATGTTGGATTTTTGATGCATAGAAATAACATTATAGCCAATACAAGCATTTCAGGGGTGGGGATTTGGAGATCATTGCATGCAAAAATTTTTCATATGTAAAGTACCATTTACTGTTTATTTGCACACCAGCTGAGAGCCTCCAAATTAGGGGACTGCTGTGAACATAACCTAACTAGTAATATATGTGCCTTATAGATTTTGCAAAACACCACCATATGTCCACCCACCAACAAGCCTAGGAACATAGTAAGTACTCAAGGAATGTTTAAGGAATGTATGAAGCAGAGATTCCTATAAATGAACATCAGTTTTTTTCAAAAGAGTAATTACCCAACATCTTGATACTGAAACATTTCTAAATCCTTTGAATGTGTCTGTTCCTGACATCACAGTGCTCATTTCAGTATGTGCTTTTGATGTAGTTCATGGTTCATTATGTAGTGGCCTGACTGCTCCTCTTACTCCTATTTGAATGCTCCGAACTAAAAATTAAAAGGCAATACTTTTAAAATGTAAAATTTGCAAATCTTCATGAGCCAGGTAAACATACTCAGTAATTTGAAAATATGAACATTCAGTGGTCCACAATTAACAAATATCACCAGGAATTTATTGGTGTAGATGGGGGAGTGGTAGGCATTACACCTTTTTAGAAATAAATATTCCTTGAAGCACACAAATCATAATTGTCACTAATATCTTAGAATTACTGGGTTTATTAGGTCCTCTCCTCTAAGAAGAGAGAGAAAATGGACAAAGAGACAGAACAGATCAGTCTCTACATGTAAATTCAGGGACAAAATCTGAAAAGAAAAAACTTGCTAGCGGGCTGGGAGTTAGGCAAGGCCACAGATCACATCCTTTCCTTCTAGTGTTCCTAGGACTTGTGCTGCATATGTGCGAGGAAGAAGTCAGGACAAAAAGGAAATTAGAAATTATATGCGCATCACAGTTATGTGAATACTACAGTGGGACGAAATAGAACTGGATTCCATATCTTCCTTGGACAATCTTAAAAAGTAATATACCTTTAGTATTTATAATAATACCACCAGAAGAGTGAGTGGTTGATTTACTTCTAAACTCACAAGTGATTTCTACCAGTGGTTGGGTGTTACATTAGATTCAAGTATATTTTGGGATTTTATGTTTTGTCTTAATACAGTGAGACTAATCCTGAAGCAGTGGAGGAAAAACCTAGGATTTTAGATAAAGAGTACAAATACAAAGTGGTAAGCAAAGAGCTCTTATTCATTCTCAACATCATGTTTTGAAAGTTTTGAAACCCAGATATTGACGATATTTTTTAGATTTGCGAAATTAGTTAGAAATTTTTTTTAAGTTCAAAAATTATTAGAGCTGTTGAAGATCTTAGAAATAATTAGTCTCAATCCCAACTTTCTGTAAGTGGAGGAATTAAGCCTCAGAGGTTTGAAATGGACATGGCTGGTTGGTGGCAGAAACCAACATAAAGGTCACTTGGCCAGCTCCTCCATCCGGAGCTCATTCCACTCCACGTGAAACCTCAGCCACAGTTAATACTCCAAGAGGTCTGTCTCATCAGAGTCTAAGATGACAGCACTAAATCGGCTCACGTGGAGAATCAGACCATATGTTGAACATCTGGGAATATGTAAACCTCTGAGCTCTTTTCCTTTGCATCTCATGATCTTTTCAAGTTCCTATATTGAGATATGTCCTATCTTAAATGCACTGCCCAGCTCCCAGCTATGTGTCTCTTTAGAAAACATGCCCTACCCCTACCAAGAAGTAAGCATCCCCCACCAAGTTTGAGTGGGTGAAAATGCTACAATTAGATAGAAGAAATGACATCTATCAGCGATACTCATTTCTCAAATGATTATATTGTTACAAAACTTCTCTGTATTTCATTTTTTTTAATTGCAAGTTACGTAAAACACTTTAGATGAAATAGTTTTCCATAACTAGTTCAAACTTATGGTTAATTTTAGTTATTTCAAAATAATATTTTGTCAAAGATGTACTGAGCTACTTAAAACCTCTAGAATATGGATTATTTCAAGCATGATTTTATTCATTTAATTAGAATATTTTGAGGGTCAACTACACAGAAACAGGAAACTTCCTTTTTCTGTAAACACACCTGGTCAATGGAGGTCTAGTGATAGCTCCTGCCGAGTCCGTGGCTCGTGAACAGTTAGTCCTTTATCTTGATGTCGAGACCTTGTGGCCTTCCCTTGCGGACACAAGCCCCTGTCTTCCCCACTCTTTGTTACAACAGGCCCTCTAAGCCTCTGCCACCTCCAGACTTAACCCCTAGTCTGTCCACCGTGAGAGTCTAGCCCTTCCCCATCTCTTGCCAGTGTCCTTATAGCTAGTCTTCCATCACCCCAAGGCAAAGACCTTGGGATCTGTGCTTTCCACCTGTCATTGAGGGAAGCTTGGAATCTGTAACTCAAGATATCTCTGCTCACCTACGCCACAGTCCAACAGGATGGATGGCACCTAAATGGACCAAGCTATCCTTTGGTGGCCTGTAGCTTCTCTCATCAACCCTGGGAAATCAGGCCACAGTCTTTTATTCTGTGAGATCTTTCCTACTATCCGAACATTTTTATCTTTTCACCGAGCTCCTACCCCCGACACTGGGGCCCAGCCAGAGTCTGAACCTTAGGGTTCTCCTCTTCGTTTCTCTCTCTGATTGAGTTATACCTCCTAGACGTTCTGTTACTTGTCTTTCCTGATGAGTGGAATTTCATATGTCCCCTTTCCTTTCTCCAGCATTATGCCATATCCTTACTAAACATATGAGAAGAAAGAGAGGTGAAATACAGAGTAAAACGTAAGTGAGGGTCTTTGATTATGTGAAGGAACACAGCATTATTCTGCATATATAAGGAATACTCTCCTGACGGGGAAGCTCAAAGCTATAGTGAATGACAAATGACCCACAGCTTGCCTCCATCCCACTCTCTGCTCTTACCCACAACCTCCTTATATCCCCAATAAACAGCTTTGGCTATGTGTAGTATATAGATTTTTCTCAACTGTACGTTAAGTAGCCTCAATTTTGTTCACTTTTAATGGCAGACAAAAATAAATTATGCCAACAATTAAAGTCAGTGTTAAGAGTTTTACCTTCCTGTCGTCAATTCTCAGAGTGGCAATGGAATGCTTCAGTTATCTGGGGCTTAGCTCAGTCATAACCCTAACTTCATCTCCTTAACTATCTCTGTACTCATCCCCACTCTCAGACATCAATTTTTAGTAATTTGCTTATGTTATGTGTTGGGATACTCTTCTCTGTGTTTATTTTGTTTAAGGATTGTGAGCTTCATGGATGTGAAGGTTTATAGTTTTCAAGAAATATGGGAATTTCATCCATTATTTCTGTTCCCCACTCACACCTTTCATTCTGGTCTCCAATTACCTGTAAACTAGACCTCTTGATATTTTCCAACACATCACTAGAGCCTTGTTTATGTTTTTCAGTCTTTGTTTTATCTGTATTTCATTTGGATAGCTTCTTTTGCTGAGTCTTTACATTTACTCTTCTTTAATTTACATTTTACATTTCTTTTCTTCTGAAATGAATATATTGCTATTAATTTTATCCTGTGAATTTCTCATTTCAGATATTTTTATTTTCTTCTCTACAAGTTACGTTTGTTTCTTTTATATCTTATATTTGTATCTTCATTATGTTCATGTTTTCCTTTATGTCCTTGAGGATGTGGAGCATATTTATAATACAAAGCTTAAAGTCCTTATCACCAGTTTCATCATCTCTTTAATTTCTGGGATTATTTCTACTGACTGATTTTTCTTCGGGTTATAAATTAAAATTTTATTCTTCTTCATATGTCTAGTAATTTTTTTTTATCAGCTGGAAGACCTATGATTTTAAGGTTGTTAAGTATGGATTTTGTTTTATTCCTTTAAAGATTGTTAAATGTGGTTCACATTTTAGAACTTTGATTCTTTGAATCTTCTTTTAAGTCATTTTAGGGAAAACCTAAAATAAAATTTACTCTGGGTTGCTTTAGCCACACTTCTAAGATACAGATTCTTTCTGTGGACTCTACTGAATGTTTTGTGCATTCAACAAGGCATCTCTACTCTTGCTGACGGAAACCTGAATAACTCCCACCTCTGTGTGAGTATTGGGAATTGTTCTTCTTACAGCTCCAATGTAATTTTTCTTTCCCTGGAATATGTTCCTACATTGGACTCATGAGGTTTCATATTACTTATGTGTATTTATCATTCAGCCACAGACTCATAGGGATCCCCAGTCAGATTGTTGGAGCTCTTTATCTATACAGTTCCTTTATCTCAGATACTTTGTCCTGCTAATTCTAATTGCTGCATCCTCCTCAAATTGGGATATCTAACTCCCTAACCCAGTGAGATTGCCAGGCTCATTTTGCTTTTCCCATTCTTATATGACAGTCCAGACACGACCTCCAAGCAAGAAGCTCAACTCACTTATTTCTTTTCTCAGGGACCATTAGCTACACTGCCAATGGTCCAGTTTTTTTTAATAAATTTTTAAATATTTTGCCCAGTTTTCTATTTGTCTATGGGTGAAGGCTAATTCTAGATTCTGTTACTCCATCAGGGCCACAAGCAGAAATACCCTGCTTTTCAAGAATGATTTCCTTTTATGCTTGTGATTTCATTTCAGTTGCTTTTGACACACAATGTCCTCTCACCGCTGTGCATTTTATGTGTACAAAATGGCATGTTCCTGGAGTAGTGACTGTTTTCTCTTACATTGTTGTCCTTCTATCTTCTCAAGAGTTTCTAAGATATTTTTTGATCTAGAGTTTTGACTGACTATATGAAACTACTTTGGGACAAGAGGCATTTGTACCCTAGATGGAGAACCAGGTGGAGATGTATGGGAAGACAGAACTGGTCCCGTTCACTCTTGACTCCAGTTATCAGTAGTGGTGCCTGGAGTTACAGACTGCTCTAAGAATGAATTTTAAACCTCAGTGAAAATAAAAGTTATACTATATAGATTTTTTATTATAATTAATTTATTGTAAGATACCTAAGAGAGGAAATTTTCCCTTGATGACTGACTTTTATTTCCCATTCTAGGTGTTATATGAACTTCTAGGTTTTCAGTGAAACTCAAGATGATATGACCAAGTTTTTGAATGAAACATTTTTGAAACCGGTTTTGAATGTAACTGTGAAGTTAGGCAATTGCTATTCATTCCAAATCAGGAAGAGGAAGTTGCCGCAGATCTAGATAGATAGAAATTACCATATTTTTTACTCTAGGAGATAAGAAATATAGAACTATTACCAAAATTGATCTTATATAATTGTCATCATAAAGCATTAGTGAACATATAACTTTGTTCCATATGAATCAGAAAATTCACAGGTTTTATGAGATTCAAATGGTGCAAGGATTATATGGTACCAGTGTTTTTATATTGTTATTCATAGCTCTGTAATATACTTCAACTGAAAAAATGATTTTTAGGTGCAGAATTAAGATATACTATGGGCCTAGAGGGAGAATAATACTAAAATGAGTTTTGTTATTGACCTAAACCTTTATTCAAGGATATTCATAGTTTAATAATAATGTTGAGTAGTATAAATTTTGTAAGCACATAGAATCACATTTTGTGCATAAAAGCCATCCCACATAAATTACTGATTTATCTAAGTAAACAACAGAGACCTTTTTGCAACATATTTCAGAGTGCAATAATCCTGTGATTATTTTTTTAAACTTCAAACATTCAGCAACATAAACAGTGGTAAGTTTGCTTGAGACAATTTGGAAAATTGCCTGGACAGTCAGGGTACTGCAAATTATTTTATCCAACATGAAATCTATGAATTGGAGAGCTGTAAAGCACTGTGAACGTTGGTACCACCATTCCCATCTCCCTTATATTTTGTTATAGGACTTCCCTATAATAATACCTCTTTCAAACAGAACTATTCTAATGGATGGTAGTTCACTGATTCAGTCACATTTCTGGTCTTTTGCAGGACATTTCAAGATTTTATTGTTTTCTTTACTAAACTAAAATAAAACAGATGCAAGTAAATCAGACAAAGATGTGAACTTGGCATATGACTAGTCAGACAGTAGAAGGATTGTTTCTTCCTTGTTTAGTTAAGTGATTTTAAACATACTCTGTTATGATGAACAAGGGACAATGCTTTTAGTAGTAAAAACTGTTCAGTTTGCCAATTCTGAAATTTCTAATAAAATTAAGCATTAGAAAATATACAAGAGAAATGGACAGAAGCATACCAAAATATTGGAAATAAACAATAAGAAGACCTACTGGTCTCAACTTAAAGTCTCAAGTGCTAATGCTCATATTAATTTTAAAAATATTTATTACATGGGAACCTTATCCTTTAGCTTTGAGCAGTTATAAAGTTAGCAGGATAGTTCATTCATTAAATCAATCATTCAACAATATCTATTGAGTGTGTGTGTGTGTGTGTGTGTGTGTGTGTGTGTGTGTGTGTGGTGTATATTTCTACATATATACATACAATTGCAAATAATATTCTAAGCAATGTGGGGGATGCAAATTACATTTAGTCAAAATGAAGCTATCTTAATTTTCATTCTGAAGTGAGAGCAAGACACCATCCAGTACATGACAAAGCAGAATTTATTTTTAACTCTCAATACATTTACATTTGTGTTTTATAAGACAAAATAATAACTTAAAAATGTACCAAAATGATCGATGTTTACAAAATTAATGTATGCATAAGTTCAGATGTTTTCAAGGGAGAGAAAACAAAGTTTTAGTCAAGGACAATATAGCCAGTTGCTGTTTAGGTTTATGGACTGTGATGTTCTTGCTTATCCAGAAAATCTATGTATACTACGAAGGCAAACTGGAAAGATACTCGATTAGTTATTGAGGATCTATGAGAGTTTAAATGGGACACAAATACCATTTTAATTCTAAGTATGGAATTTCGTTAAAAAAATGTATTCTGAACAAATCTTTCAATATTGATATTCTATGCAAAACTTTGCCAGGAAATATGAAATCTTATTATATCAATTTTGCTTTTATTCTTAACCAGGTATTACTTTATGTTAGTAAATTTTGAACATTAGATAATTTTCTTCATTTTTTTCTTTCAACACAATTTTAAGTGGAAAATTATAGATTTAGATGCATGATAATTTTTAATACAGTTCTCTGATATAAATAGACTGATAAAGGAAAGACCAGATATTGAAATTATTCATGAAGAAATTAATTAATATTTACAATATAAGCAGGGAATCATTTAAGAAATATTTGTTTAAAGTTTTCTTTCTAACTGAAGGAAAATGTGTTTGTTTTTTTTCCAAATAATATTTTATGTCACCATGGAGAAAGACTGTGATTCATCAACAATTCAGTACATTTTATTCAGGCTTTCTGTGTAACATTTATGAAATTTTCAAATAATACAACTGAAATTCTTGCATTTAAAATATACTTTAAAATATTTCTATCCTTCAATATTAGTACCTAACAGTAAAATAGTAAATATAACTTTACAAATTACAATTTTTAATCAATACTCATCAATTGAGAGTTGTTAATTTTTCCTGTTTACTACATGATAAAGAACAAGGGATTTAGTCTGTAGAATGAAAAATTTAAATTGCTTCTTTAAGAACTAATAGTAGACAATAATCCATTTAATATTTAAATAATACTTCCTATGTACAAATTTTCTAGTTTTTGAAAATTTTCCACAATAGTTGGCAGGGAGTCACTGATGAATTTCTATTTTCTTAAACATATAATGTGAATAGATACCTTTATGTATACATGTACATATATATGATGGATAAATATATATATATATTTTAACCATGTAGCTATTACTCCCAAAGTGTGAATAAATTAGGCTACTTTATTTAAAAGTTTGAAAGTGTCAAAGTGTTCTACTGCAATTCCATCAACAAATCAAAAAACCAAAACTAATTATGTGGAAGGCAGTGGACTACATGCTATTTACAAAATTGTTTTAAATTACCTGCCCATGTTATCAGCATCACATTTCTTATCCTTCTAATCTGTTTTATTAAATTCTTGAATTACTCAGCTGTTGCCTTGTCCTTTTACCTGTTTACATATAATCAAAAAATAGTCAGGAACTTAAGATATGGTTTCTTCTAAACCCCCTCATTTACAAATATAGAAACAAAAGTCAAGAAAGGCTGCGTGGTTGTTTTTTTTTCATTATATTTGAAAGTTTAAACCTATAGAAAAGTTGAAAGAATAGTACAATAAACACTGTAATTGTACTATTTTTACAATTGTAATTGATGTAATGTTCGTCATTGTCAACATCTGACTAACTTGTTTATTCTCTCTCCATACATACATATGTATGTGTATGTTATGTATATGTATATGTGTATATACACACTTGCTGTTAAAGGTGATACTCCTGATTAGGACATTCTCCTATAAAAACATGATACAGTTATTACCCTCAAGATTATTTTTAGTAATGCAATTAAAACATCTAATGAACCACTCACATTCAGATTTTTTCTCCAACATGTCTTTCATAACTTATTTTTTTCAAACCAAGATCCAATCAAAGTTCAGTTATCGCATTTGTTTATGTGTCAGTGGAATCATTTCATCTAAAACAATCCTTATGCTCTTTAGTTTTTGTTTTTAATGCACTGAATTTTGTGGGAGTTCAAGCCAGTTGTCTAGTAAAATGCCACATTCTTCAGTTGGGTTATTATTTCCTTATGATCATTTTCAAGTTAAGTGTTTTGGGAAAAATTTTACGTAAGTAATAGTAGATGTCATTCCATTAATCAGGATTCACATAAAGCTAGATTATCTCACTATTGCTGATCTTAAATTAGATAGCTCTGTTTAAATAGTAATCACAAGACCTCTCCATTATAAAGATCTCTTTGTAATTGAAGGAAGGCTATCTGTAGTGTGGTATTTTTTTTTGTAAGAATCATTAACTGAATTCTCTGTCTCAATGCATATTTCCTTTTATTTTATTAAGCTATTATTGATATACACTCTTATGAAGATTTCACATGAAACAACAATGTGGTTACTACATTTACCCACATTACCAAGTCCCCACCCATACCCCAATGCAGCCACTGTCCATCAGTGTACTAAGATGCCACAGATTCACTATTTGCCTTTCCCATTCTCCCACCCACCCCACCCACCCTCCCCTTTGGTAACCACTAGTTCTTTCTTGGAGTCTCTGAGTCTGCTGCTATTTTGTTCCTTCAGTTTTGTTTCCTTGTTATACTCCACAAATGAGGGAAATCATTTGGCACTTGTCTTTCTCCACCTGGCTTATTTTACTGAGCATAATATCCTCCAGCTCCATCCATGTTGTTGCAAATGTTAGGATTTGTTTCTTTCTTATGGCTGAATAGTATTCCATTGTGTACACGTACCATTCTTCCTTATCCATCCATCTACTGGTGTATACTTAGGTTGCTTCCATTTCTTGGCTATTGTAAATAGTGCTGCAATAAACATAGGGGTGCATACGCCTTTTTGAATCTGAGAAATTACATTCTTTACGTAAATCCCTAGGGGTGGAATTCCCCGGTCAAATGGTATTTCTATTTTTAGTTTTTTGAGGAACCTCCATATTGCTTTCCACAATGGTTGAACTAGCTTACATTCCCACCAGCAATGTAGGAGGGTTCCCCTTTCTCCGCATCCTCACCAGTATTTGTTGTTCTTAGACTTTTGGATGGTGGGCATCCTTATTGGTGTGAGGTGATATCTCATTGTGGTTTTAATTTGCATTTCCCTGATGACTAGTGATGTGGAGCATCTTTTCATGTGTCTCTTGGCCATCTGAATTTCTTCTTTGGAGAACTGTCTCTTCATATCCTCTGCCCATTTTTTAATCAGATTATTTGCTTTATGGGTGTTGAGGCATGTAAGTTCTTTATATATTTTGGATGTTAATCCCTTGTCAGATATGTCATTTACAAATATATTCTCCCATACTGTAGGATGCTTTTTGTTCTGTTGATGGTGTCCTTTGCTGTACAGAAATTTTTTAGTTTGATGTAGTCCCATGAGTTCATTTTTGCTTTTGTTTCCCTTGCTTGACAAGATGCATTCAGGAAGAAGTCACTCATGCTTATATTCAGGAGATGATTGCCTATGTTGTCTTCTAAGAGTTTTATGGTTTCATGACTTACATTCAGGTCCTGGATCCATTTTCAGTTTACTTTTGTGTATGGGGATAGACAACAATCCAGTTTCATTCTCTTGCATGTAGCTGTCCAGTTTTGACAACACCAGTTATTGAAGAGGCTGTCATTTCGCCATTGTATATTCATGGCTCCTTTATCATATATTAGTTGACCATATATGCTTGGGTTTATATCAGGGCTCCCTAGTCTGTCCATTGGTCTATGGGTCTGTTCTTGTGCCAGTAATCAAAGCTTAATTACTGTGGCTCTGTAGTAGAGCTTGAGGTTGGGGAGCATAATCCCCCCAGCTTTATTCTTCTTTCTCAGGATTGCTTTGGCTATTCGGGGTCTTTTGTGGTTCCATATGAATTTTAGAACAATTTTCTCTAGTTCGTTGAAGAATGCTGTTAGTATTTTAGGTCTTGTTTTTTGGATCAATGTTCATTGGGGATATTGGTCTGTAATTTTCTATTTTTGTGGTGTCTTTGCTTGGTTTTGGTATGAGAGTGATGTTGGGCTCGTAGAATGAGTTTGGGAGTATTGCATCCTCTTCTACTTTTTCGAAAACTTTAAGGAGGATGGGTATTAGGTCTTTACTAAATATTTGATAAAATTCAGCAGTGAAACCATCTGGTCCAGGAGTTTTGTTCTTAGGTATTTTGATAGGAATTGCATTGAATCTGTAGATTGCTTTAGGCAGGATGGTCATTTTGACAATATTAATTCTTCCTATCCATGAGCACGGGATGTACTTATTGCCATTGCAGGATTTTGATTTGTGTTTACCAAATGTTCAAGGGTAATTCCCTTACTGTCTAACAGTCTAATTTAACTCACTTTGTATGCTATTACAAACACAACCTAAAGGTTCTTTTTTTTTTTTGTCCTCCTTTTTCTTCCTCCTCCATTATTTTTATGTTATGAATCATATTCTGTACTCTTTGTCTGTCCCTTGCGTGACATCTATTTAGTCTTAGGAATACTTCCATCTATAGGAGTCCCTCCAAAATGCACTGTAGAGGTGGTTTGTAGGAGATAAATTCTCTCAGCTTTTGCTTATCTGAAAATTGTTTAATCCCTCCTTCAAATGTAAATGATAACCTTGCTGGGTAGCATATCCTTGGTTCCAGGCCCTTCTGCCTCATTGCATTAAATATATCATGCCACTCCCTTCTGGCCTGTAAGGTTTCTGTTGAGAAATCTGATGATAGCCTGATGGGTTTTCTTTTGTATGTGATCTTTTTTCTCTCTCTAGCTGCTTTTAAAAGTCTGTCTTTATCCTTGATCTTTGCCATTTTAATTTTTATATGTCTTGATGTTGTCTTCCTTGGGTCTCTTGTGTTGGGAGATCTGTGCATATCTGTGGCTTCAGAGATTATCTCCTTCCCCAGATTGGGGATGTTTTCAGAAATTACCTCCTCAATGACACTTTCTATCCCTTTTTCTTTCTCTTCTTCTTCTGGTATCCCTATTATGTGAATATTGTTCTGTTTAGATTGGTCATACAGTTCTCTCAATATTCTTTCATTCTTAGAGATTCTTTTTTCTCTCAGTGCCTCAGCTTCTTTCTATTCTTCTTTAATTTCTATCCCATTTACCATCTCTTCTACTACATCTAATGTGCTTATAAATCCCTCATTGTATGTTTCATTTCAGATATGGAATTTCTTAATGATTAAATCTGCATCTTAAATTTGTTCCTGAGTTCTTGAATATTTTTCTGTACCTCCATAAGCATGTTTATGATTTTTATTTTGAACTCTCTTTCAGGAATATTGGTGAGTTGAGTTTCATTTGGCCCTTTTTCTGGGGTTTGTGAGATTTTGGTCTGTACCATTTTCTTTTGATCTTTCATATTTCTGTGTGGTGCCCCCTAGTGCCCAGAAGCTCTAGTGTCTGGAGCTTCTCAGCCCCTAAAGTGAGGTTGGGTGTCATAGGGGAGCAGAGCTGGTTCCTGCGGGGAAGAAAGGTCTGTTTCCTGACTCCTGTCTGCCCTGCCTATCTCCAGTGTCACAGCCAATGGGCCGAGTACATAGGTGTAAGCCTCTGTGCTTGGCATCTCTATCTGTTATAGGTGTGGCCTCTCTGGCTGACCTGATGCCAGAGTAGTGACTGCCGGTTTGCAAGCTGGTGCTGTCAGGCCAGGAGGAAACCTCAGCAGGCTGCATATCATAGTCGGAGGCCTCGGAGCTGAGTAGCTAGCCAGGGATATGGAGCACCTGATGCTCCCCAAAGTTCCCAATCTGCTGGGCAGAGCACGCCCAGACAACCTTGTCCCCTATCCCTTCTCCCATGCAGCAAGCTCTGTGCAATCCCCGCGCCTTCAGCGGCCCTCTCAGTGCTAGAAAGCCTCTCAGACTGCCTGCCTTTTTCTTGTCCCAGAGTGGCCAGGTGTAGATCCTGTCCTCCACAAATGGCCAGAATCTGTCTCTCAAGCACTCTACCTGTCCCAGCTCCCCATCCTCCAGAACACCACACAATGTAGATTTCTGCTTGCAAAGCAGATCTCCAGGGCTAGGTGTTCAGCAGTCCCAGGCTTCCATCCCCTCCCCTCCTCTTTTCTCTTTCTCCCACCGGTGAGCTGGGGTGGGTGACGGGCTCAGGTCCCACTGGATTAAGGCTTTCGTATGTTACCCTGTTTTTTGAGGTCTGCTTTGTTTGTGAGGTCTGTATGCAGTCTGGTGCAGCCTTCTTTCCTGTTGCTGTTTTAGGGTCAGGTGTATTAACTATATTTTCGCAGTATCTGTGGTTTGGGGAGGAGTTCTCTGTCTCCCCTCTCACTCCGCCATCTTGAATCCATTCACTGTGTCTACTCTAAAAGATTTTGCAAAAGCCATTAATATCCTAAATCAGTTCACCTTGAAATAGAAAGGTTCTTCCCTGGTGGGCCTGGCCTAGTCACATTGAGCCCTTTAAATCTAGGCCTAGAGTCAGAACAGAGGAAGTCAGAAATTCACCCCACAGGAAGGTTTGACATGCAAGGTATTCTCCATTACTAGCTTGAATGTAGAAAATGCTAAGTGGCAAAGAATGTGGTCTCCAGAAGCAGAGTGTAGCTTCTGGCTAACAGCAAGGAAGAAAATAGGGACCACCAGGAGCTGAATTCTGCCTACAGCCTGTATGAGCTTGGACCTTATGCCTCAGATGAGAATAGCAGCCCAGAATGTCACCTTGATGTCAGCAGTTAGAGACTGTGCTGTGTCAGTTTCCTGATTCATAGAAACTGTGAGATAGTAAATTTGTATTGTTTTAAGCTGTTAAATTTGAGGTAATTTGTTATATAGCCATAAACATTAATCTTTTCTTTTTCTAAATATAACCACCATAATATTATTGCACCTCATAATTACTACTTAATATGTATGATGTATGAGGGGTCTTAAAAGAGCCAGTGACCTTGGCTGTCATGCTATATGTTAAGTAGGCTTTTATGAACCATTCAGGAAAGCTAACAACAAAGTATAATCTTACAGCTGTCGGGGAGCAAATTCAAACAACTAAGATACAAAAACACTTTTGGATCACATCTCAATAAAACTGGGAGTCTGACTATATTTCTGAAATTAATCAGTTAAAGAGCTGTAACCAAATGACTGTGGAAACCAAATTACTTAGAACATGTTAAATCATGTCATAGTTAACATTCCCTCTTTGATGAGTCTCTGCAATTTTAAATAATTCCAATGAGTCATTTTTCTAAGTTTTTTTGAGTGTGTGTCATTTGCATTACATATGAGTTATTTTTCTCAAAGGTGCTTTTCCCTTTCCACTCTCTCTTATAACATCTCCAATACTTTACTCAACCACTCCTTGTACTTTAAGGCTTGTTTTTTAAGTATATAGGAACAATATAAAGAAGGAAATACCTAACAAAGAGATACCCAGGTGATAATAAATTTTCCTTTCTAAGTACTCCTTCTGCTGCTTCTGACATAAATTCTTTTGTGAATTTTGATCTCTTGATCATCCTCCAGTAGGTAATACTCTACCAGTTATTTCTTTGAGATTTTGATTATATCTCCCTGAAGTCCTTATGTGTCCAACTGACTTCCTTAAAGTATTATAATTCTTTATTTAAAGACCTCCTCCAGATCTTATCTCTTTTTTGAAGTCTTCCTCGAGTTTTGGAAAGAAATTTTTGATGTATCTCACTCACCTTTAGCATAAGAACCACTAAATACTTAATTCCTGAAGTCACATAATTACATAATCAGATAGGCTGTTTCCCAAGCTTGTCTCTTGCAAGTCAAGGCCAATCCTGTTTTGTAGCAAATATTCCATGTATGTTTGTTGATAACAATAGAAGCTATGGTAATTACAACTGCTTTGAATGTAGAGCAATCTACACAGCCATGCAAGCTTGGCTTGTCATAAGATTTTAGTTGGTAGTTCTTAAGGTGTGAAACATATTTTTTAATGAAAGGTCTCTAACTCATACATCCACAGTTTTTTCAGTAACATGGACATATATATTTTGCAAGAATATGTGCAACTACTATACACTAACAATGACCTAGCAGAGAGAGAAATCAGGAAAACAATTCCATTTGCAGTTGCATCAAAAAGAATAAAATACCTAGGAATAAACCTAACCAAGGAAGAGAAAGACCTATACTCTGAAAACTATGACACTCATGAGAGAAGTTAAAGAAGATATCAATAAATGGAAACACATCCCATGTTAATGGATAGGAAGAATTAATATTGTCAAAATGGCCATCCTGCCTAAAGCAATCTGCAGATTCAATGCAATTCCTATCAAAATACCAACAGCATTCTTCAATGAACTAGAAAAAATCATTCTAAAATTCATATGGAATCAAGAAAGACCCCGAATAACCAAAGCAATCCTGAGAAAGAAGAATAAAGTGGGAGGATTATGCTCCCCAACTTCAAGCTTTACTACAAAGCCACAGTACTCAAGGCAATTTGGTACTGGCACAAAAATAGACCCATAGACCAGTGGAACAGACTAGAGAGCCCTGATATAAACCCAACCATATATGGTCAATTAATATATGATAAAGGAGCCATGGACATACAATGGGGAAATGACAGCCTCTTCAACAGCTGGTGTTGGCAAAACTGGACAGCTACATGCAAGAGAATGAAACTGGATTATTGTTTAACCCCATACACAAAAGTAAATTCGAAGTGAATCAAGGACCTGAATATAAGTCATGAAACCATAAAACTCTTAGAAGACAACATAGGCAATCATCTTCTGAATATAAGCATGAGCGACTTCTTCCTGAACGCATCTCCTCAAGCAAGGGAAACAAAAGCAAAAATGAACTCATGGGACTACATCAAACTACAAAGTTTCTGTATGGCAAAGGACACCATCAACAGAACAAAAAGGTATCCTACAGTATGGGAGAATATATTTGTAAATGACATATCTGACAAGGGGTTAACATCCAAAATATATAAAAAACCTACATGCCTCTACACCCAAAAAGAAAATAACCTGATTAAAAAATGGGCAGAGGATATGAAGAGACACTTCTCCAAAGAAGAAATTCAGATGGCCAACAGACACATGAAAAGATGCTCCACATCACTAGTCATCAGGGAAATGCAAATGAAAACCACAATGAGATATCACCTCACACCAATAAGGATGCCCACCATCCAAAAGACTAAGAACAACAAAGGCTGGCAAGGATGCAGAGAAAGGGGAACCCTCTACACTGCTGGTGGGAATGTAAGCTAGTTCAACCATTGTGGAAAGCAATATGGAGGTTCCTCAAAAAACTAAAAATAGAAATACCATTTGACCCGGGAATCCCACTCCTTGCAATTTACCCAAAGAATACAACTTCTCAGATTCAAAAGGGCATATGCACCCCTATGTTTATTGCAGCACTATTTACAATAGCCAAGATGTGGAAGCAACTTAAGTGTCCATCAGTAGATGAATGGATAAAGAAGAAGTGGTACATATACACAATGGAATACTATTCAGCCATAAGAAGGAAACAAATCCTACCATTTGCAACAACATGGATGGAGCTGGAGGATATTATGCTCAGTGAAATAAGCCAGGTGGAGAAAGACAAGTGCCAAATGATTTCCCTCATCTGTGGAGTATAACAATGCAGCAAAACTGAAGGAACAAAATAGCAGCAGACTCAGACTCCAATAAGGAACTAGTGTTACCAAAGGGGAGGGGTGTGGGAGGGCGGGTGGGGAGGGAGGGAGAAGGGGATTGAGGGGTATTATGTTTAGTACACATGGTGTGGGGGGTCATGGGGAAGACAGTGTAGCACAGAGAATGCAAACAGTGAATCTGGGGCATCTTACTACACTGATGGGCAGTGACTGCATTGGGGTATGAGTGGGGACTTGATAATATGGGTAAATGTAGTAACCACATTGTTTTTTCATGTGAAACCTTCATAAGAATGTATATCAATAATACCTTAATAAAAAATATATGTAAGTAAATAAATAAATACATACATACATACATACATAAATTTAAAAAAAAGAATATGTGCAACTATTGTTCAAATGTATGTAGGTGGTATTGTGAATAAGGAGTGTTATTGAATTTGTAGTCGCATTGTCATTATATATATTTTCCTAGTCTGCAAATAATAAAAATAGAAATATTTGTAGGATTCTGCCATATTTTTATGTAATCCATTTCTTAAAAAATTATATATATGAATATGGAGGTTGTATATAAAAACTGAATACTAATAATCCCCAGCTGATTGAAATAAAGTGATCTTTATTGTCTTCCTTATAGTTTTATGATAATCTAATATTGTTTCTATATCTCCCATCCATCCCTCCAAAAAACTGATTTATATACAGATATCTCCAGAAAAAAGTATTTCCAGGAGAGAAAAGTGCATTATCATGTCCTGTCACTCAAAAAACATTGCAAACCACTGATTTAGTTGAGAACAGAGAATAAGGGATTGAGCTCTGGTATTTTTGTGAATTTTCAGTCACTGTTAAACATAATTGACTTCATTTGAAACCTTCTAAAAGCTGTGTAACTGCTGGTAAAATTGGCTTTTAGGAAGAACAGAGTACATTAAAGCTCATGTAACTGTTTTATAACAAAACAGCACATTGTAAAGCTTTTCAATATGACTACCAAGGGCTCAATCAGTAGTAGCCAAAAGGATATCCAAACTTGGTATCAGCTGTCAGAACTGGTCTTCAAAAGTCAAAAATAGTTAACTCCGTTGACAAAGACAGCTGCCTCCAAAGAGCAGAGATTAAATCCCCCCACCCCAAGAAATAACACTTCTCTTTTTGATTCTTACAGTCTCACAAAATGTGAAGTCCCACATTATTAAATAGGTATCTCATCAGTGCTTCAAACAATCAAAAAGCAAATAAATGAAGCCAATGTGTAATTTCATGGGCACTTCCAACATTCTATAACAACATTGTTCCCTGGAAGTTTTGTTCTAAAAGCAGTCACAGCTCTTCCACAGGAGCGGTGATTTGCTGTGGCCCTCCCCAGTGGCTGTTGCTTTGCCATCTCCAGGGGGAGGCCCGGCCAGTCCTCAGCAACTGTGCTCTTTTTTCCTGACCTGATCTCTGTTTTGAAGCCTGTTCCTCTGTTGCAGCAGTTGTGTGCTATTGAAGGAGAACATATCCTTTCTTTGTTTCACCATGGAAATAACAAACAGGGCCGTCAGGTAGCAGAAACAAGGTGTTTCACTAGTCACCTGAAATGCCTGTGCTCAGGAATTTGAAGCATTCTTACAGAGAAAGGATAGTTCTTACACAACAAAATTTTTTGTTAACGTTATTCATTTGCTAGGATTTTTAGAATTAATATAATCATTTGATTAAAATTGCAATGAATGTTCCATGAATGAAAAATGTGATATCTTTAAGTCATTTCACATTTATGAAAAATGGAAAGAAAATGTGTTGATCAGAAAATTTAATCAAGAAGTTATTCAAATATGCTAAATAGGTTAAAATTGGAAACTATCTTTAAAGTGTTCTTTTTATTTTATATTAGTTATCCAAGAGGAATTGGAGGATTATTATTCGTATTTTTTAATTCATTAGTTCCAGTAAACAAATATAGTTTTTTTTACAACCTACTACCGGCAAGAACTAGGATGGGACATAAACAAAGTATAGCATATTTTCCCCTTCTAGAACTGAGAGAATATAGTATGCTTTCTTTGCTCTAAGATTCATATTATTTTCCCATTTGATAGATCTCAAATCAGGATTGGCCTTTTAGTTAATGCACACATTAGGGAAAAAAGCATTTTAATCATGTCTGCATCTAACATTTGACTCCATCATTCCACTCTAACTGGTAGTCTACAGGAGAAATCAGAAGTTGGCATACCACTGAATGCCATAGGAATGCTCCCAACTCTCACTAGGGACAAAGGAATATATAGGCAAGTTGTTGAGGGAATCCTGCTCAACAGCAGATTAGTTTTCTGGCTGCCTTTCTCAAAATGGATAAGTGTTTCTGCCCTGAGGGAATTTGGCGTGTGTCTTTATGACTCCATGCAAGAGGATTATAGAGAAAGGCATTAATTTGACTGGCAAATCAGAAAAGCTTTAAGGGTGCCGTAACTCCCAGATTATTTTTTATTGAAGCATTGTTTTGCTTATGTCATTTCTCTGTTCAAAAATGTTAAATATCTCCCCATTCTAAGGTCTTGAATTTGACTACAGCTGCAATTTCAACTGCACTTCTATTGATTCCTGGATCTTAGTCTGGGACTGTGCTATCCAAAACTATTGATTACTTGAACTGTGGTTGGTGTGACTGAGGACTGATTTTTTAATTGCATTTAATTATTTTAATTAATCTAAATTTAAATCTAAAAATTAAACAGGTTACAATTTTCTATATTGATTACATGTTGAAATTTTAATATTTCTTTATATTGAGTTAAATAAAATACTTTATTAAAATTGATTTCACCTGTTTCTCTTTAATGTAGTAACTAGAAAGTTTTAAATGATATGTGTAGCTTGTATTATATTTCTACTGGACAGTGCTGGTTCAGGGACAATGAAAAAGCTTGCTTTTCTTTTTATTTTATACTTAAAATGAAACATTCCTCCTCCTCCAGAGTTTCCTTCCTGATGTAAAGACTCCTGTGGTTGCACATGATATACATCTAAAATTTTATTAGTTCAATAAATGAAAAGAACAGAGATAAAGTTCCAGGTATAGTTGGAGTCAGGGACTTTGATGATGTTATCAAAACTCAGTGTCATAGCCAGCCAATCCCAGCAAAAGCAGAGCTTAAACTTCTAGAAATAAGTCTCACTGGCTGGCTTGAACCACATGCCTGTCTGAACCAATCACTGTGGCAAAGGAACAGGATTAAACTTATTAGCTAGACATTGGTCACATGCATTACGAACGTTAAGAGTAAGAGGAATCAGTGCCTCTCACATTAAATGGCTGATACCAAGGATAGACCTATTCCTCAGAGAAAGACCATAAAACCTGTTACCAGAAGAAAGAAAATCAGTAATGGGGAGAAAAAGTACACATACCCTAAACCCTAATTGCACACACTAAAGGGTCTCATACTAAAGTGCTTTTCTTCTCCTTCTTCTCCTTCCTTCTTTCTTTTCTTCTTCTCCCCCTCCCCTGCCCCCTCCTCCTCTTCTGTCCTATTTATCACGCTCATCTTCTGCTGCCTCCTCTCTGGCTTGATCTGTCCCTCTTCGTCATTCCTTTTCTCAACCCTCCCAGTCTATGCCTCCTGAGCTACATACTAAATGCAGCGCCGTGAATATGATGCTCTTTCTCTGACGTCCATGCCTTTTCCAGTTTGCCCCCCACTCGTGCCCTTTCAAATACTCATAAAGTCCCACTCATTCTTCAAGTCTGGGTCCCACTAATACTTTCTCTGAGATAATTCTTGTTTGCCCTGTCTAGGGCATGTTAAATGATTTTCCACCTTTGTGTTTCCTCTGATGCTATATACCTTCCAATAGCACTTTCGAAGTAACATGTATAATTAAATGACATGATAAAGAATAATGCAGAGGTTGATAGTAAGGTCTGTCTGAAATGGTGTATTTAAAGACATCAGTTTCAGGTAATTCAATTAAGGGATTATTAGCAGGTGTTGAAATGATTAGGCGTCAGCCAGGTATGGTCAAGCATCCAGGGTCAGCAATGGTAGAAAGCTGTTACCACTCCTAGACCTCAAAAGCAGAGAAAGACCATGTTACTGGAACTTTGAAGAGAAGCAGCCGGATAGGAGTGAGGATTATAGGGAGAGCAAAGCAGCTATTTCCCAAATGGTGCCCTGACAGGATGATGGGAATACAAAAAGTACTCCAGATCTTCTCTTCTCTATTTCAAGCTGGTGCACCTTTAGCAAGGCTACAGTTAACCAGATGGAAGAAGGCAAAGAAACCTAGTATATGGTGTGTAGAGATCAACTTCTAGGCAAAAAAGGAGGGCAAGAAAGGGCAGATAAACCGGAAATAATCTGGAGTCCAATTGTTCTTTTTGTATTCCCAGCCCCTAGTATAACTCCTTACAATCAGCAGAAAATAAACACTGAGTGGATTAATGAATGAATGAGTGACTTTCCACAAGTCTTCCATATTCCCGGTTCCTTTCATTCATTTTTCTCATTAAACAATATAAATGTAATATAAAAGTAGAATGTGATTTGATATAAATATGCAATAATCACAAATATAAATAGTAATATAAATGTAGGTGTGATTTAATTTGTAAACTTTTTGTAATATAATAAATTCTCAAATTAGAATAATTTTTTGTCCATTTGTGTGTTCTTAAATTAGATTTGGAAATTATCAGGGTCCTATTTATCAGGAAACTTACTCTGCTTGGCCCTTTACATGTGATGTTCATTTAATCCTCATAGCATCCCATTAAGTTGGTTTTCTTATCCCCTTTTACAAATAAGTAACTGAGGGTCAAAGGTATTTGAGAATGATCAGATAAGGCTTTCTTCTTCAATTCTCTAACTGCACAAAATAAAACAGAAAAAATATATGAATGCTTAAATATTAAAGCCATTTCTTTAATAAGTTAAAAATAATATCAATGAACCAGAAGTACTTCTCTCATCGCTGAGCTATGCAGATGGCAATTGAAATATTGCTATTTCAGTAGTGTTAAAGTGGCCATGAAAATATGTCTTGGGAAAAAGTGGTGGATAAACCATGAGTATATTTATTTTATTTTAATTGAAATCTGTTTTCAAGGACCTATGCAGAGATGCTTGCTTACTATTAAGTGATAAGTTCATAATAGCAAAAAAGAATTGACAGGTTGAGAATCATAATTACAAATACAAATGAAAATTATGAAAAACATGGAAACTGGTAATAATTTTCCAATCTACATGATTTTTGAAATGTCTTTGGAGGGATGTTCTGAAAGTTCTAAATGCAAGATCTGATAATTACTGTGTTATTGCTTTCATCAAAATACTTTTCATAAAAAAATAGTGGTAAATTTTTATTTAAAAGAAGGCATTTTCTTGTATCAGATATATTATTCTTAAATTATTTTAATGCAAAGTATGATAAATATTAATGCATATTATGAACTAATACATGTTTGAATATATATTACAAGTATGTACTGCTTGGCATATAGAAAGAACTAATATTGTATTAACTCACTGTTAATGCTTATGATAACTCAGTTTATTCCTAATGCTAATGAAAAGCACCTTTTTGTGGCCCAAAAAAACCCTCTTTCCTACTAAAAGAAACCAAGTTCCTTTAAAATAAATGGCTAAGTTCAGGTCTGGGGTAGGAAATACACAAAATGAGCCGAGGCCATCTTGTGCCAAAAACAAGGAGATTATCAAAGAATATTAGGGTCATGTCAGAAGCTACAGTAGCCAGTGAATGGAGCACTAAAAAATGAACAGTGATTACAATACATTGAAGCAGAAGGTAAATTTAACCCTATAAATCAACAAGAAGCTCATAATTATCCAATAAACAAATATCTGGAAAAAGTGAACAGGCAATTTGCAAAATAGGAAATACAAAGGAGGATACAAATATTAAAATATGTTCAATCTCCATAGTAATCAGGGAAATACAAATTTAAAATATTAAGACATTTTCTTGTTCATCAGATTGGTAGATCTTTAAAAGTTTGATTATATCAAATCCTGGCAATAGAGTAGAAGGAAAGGAAATGTTGGGAGTTCAAGTTGGGAAAGCTTTTTTGACTGGGCAATTTGGCAGTAACAATTAACATTTAAATGTATAGACCCTTTGCCCAATTAGTCTACTATCATATACATCTTAAAGAAAAACTTGCACATACTTTTAAAGAGGCATTTATAATGCTGTGGACAGACTACACTGTTTTTAATTGAAAAGTTACACAAATTTCATCAATGCGAGAATTGGATATTTATGAATTAGTTCAGAAGAATAACTTGGGGATATCTTCAAGCTATATTGTTAAGTTAAAAAAAGCCATACTGAAAAGTAGACAGGGTCATGTTATGTATATATTTTAAAACCCACAGAATTGCCTAATTCCATATGAATCACGTATATATATATATGTGTGTGTAACTACATAGATAATGGGCCTATAAAGATACACTTCAAACTAATAGCATTGGTCACCCATGAGGAGAAAAGTCAAGCTAGAGGGAAACAGGATGGACTTTTGCTTTATGTGCATATTTTATATCATAAATACAATAAAGTACACTTAATTTTGTTTAATGTTAAGGAAATAACCTTGCAATAACCCTCTGAGGTGGTCGTTTAAGGCCCCATTTTACAGGTTTGGAAACAGGGCTCCAAATAATGGCTGACCCCCCAAGGTTAAGAAATAATAGAGGAGAAAATTTAATTCAGGCTCATCTTGGGGCCTCATCACAGAGTTTTTCCTCTAGATCACAAGTAAAAATGATCTTGTATTTTGCACTAGTCAAAATTTCTCTAGGGAGGTATCTGGGTTAGAGACAGAGATTTGGAGCAGTAAGTATTTGCCAGTTGATACCATGGAAGTATATTGAAGAGGTTATAGGTAAGATCAGGCCCAGAACAGAATCCTGGGAAGTGGCAACATTTAAGGCATGAACACTGTTTAGGAACCCTATAAGAAGCCAAAGTAGAAATCGCTATATGACCAGGAAAGGGTGAAGTCAAGAACCCAAGAACAGAGATGTACTTCCAAGAGGAGAAAGTGGTCAAGCAACATTTTCTGTAAAGAAGTTAGGTAAGAGGGCTTTGAAGTGTTACTTGGATTTGGTAACAAGGTCATTTAGTGACTTTGACAAAAGTCTCGGTGAAAAGGAGAAGCAAGGACCAGAATGCAGAGTGATGAAGTATAAGGAATACAGGAGGATTTAATAGTATACCAGGTCCTCACAAATTTAAACCTAGAATTACCATATGTGATCCAGCAATTTCACTTCTGGGTAAATACCCAAATGAATTGAAAGCAGATGTGAACAGGTATTTGCACACCCATGTTTACAGCAGCATTATTCACAATAGCCAAAAGGTGGAAGCAACCCAAATGTCCATCAAAGGATGAATGGATAAACAAGATACGGTATATACAGACAATGGAATATCATCCAGGTTTAAAAAGGAAGAAAATTCTGACACAGGCTACAACCTGGAAGAGCCTAAATGAAATAAACCAGCATAATAAGGTTGAATGTCCTATGAGTGTACCCGTAGGAAGTACTAGAGAAGTCAAATTCATACCGACATAAAGTAAAATGGTGGTTGCCAGAGACTGGTTGGGGGAGAAGGAGGAATTGGGAGTTTTGTTTAATGAGTAGTTTCATCCTAGTTTGGTAAGATGAAAAAAATCTGCTGATGGTTATACAACAATGAGCACATACTTAATGACTCTTGACTGTACGCTTACAAATGATTAAAAAATGGATGTTTCCTATTTTATATCTATTTATGTTTTTAATAAGTATGTATTTTATTTTTTCTGTATTATAAATTTATATTTTATATTTTAAACACATATGCACACAAAAGCTGTGAGTACTTGAAGGAAATCAGTGACGACAACTTTCTCAAAAACGGAAGTAAAAAATGGGAGGGTAGATCACTCAGGGAAGAATTTTTTAAGATGGAGGTGCCTTGCACATATTCAGGAGGCTGGAAAAGATCATTAGAGAAACAGAGGTCCACATCCACCATCCAGGTTAAAGGAACACAAATATGAACTAGTACATTAAAGTCATGCATGGATACTATGCCTCCAGCAGTGGGCCTGGGTCTTTGGGGGGCAGATGGGCCTATTATTTTATAGTAATACTCAAATATAATACTATTTAAAATTTGTCAAAACGTATAGCATCTAAGCGATGTTAATTACACTTTTTCTTCAAGGATTCTCCTACAAATATCTCATTAAAGAATTCAAATCAAAATTTATATTTGACGCTGACAAAATTTGAATTTGATACTGGTGGGTTTTTGTTTGTTTGGGGTTATTTTTGTGGGGGCAGCTTTCTTAGTATTGTTGTTCATTTATTTTTACTTCCTGCAAATTCACATTAAGTATAAGTTTATGTGAAATGGAAAATGCTTCCATTTTTAATCATCCCCTAATGATTATTGCTCTCTTAAAAATATGGTTAAGTTAAAAGCAGAGTGTGATACCCTGATAGCATGATAAAGTTTCTAAAGTCCAGAATGTGGTTCCTGCAATGTGTAGAGGTTTGCATAATTACTGTTATTCTTGCAATTCACCCCCTTCCTCTTCCCCAACGAGCAAAGGAGGCTGGGAGGGACTGCCACATACAAATTGCAGCTACCCATTTGCTCCTATTAACTAGTAACTTGGGAGAAGTATATATATATATTTTTTTCTTTTATATGAAGTTGGCCATAAATAGTATTTGCTTTGATCATCTGTTTCTACGTTCTTTTTCTACCACTGTCACTACTGTTTGTAAATATTTTCTAATAATGCTCCAAACTGTTAGAAATGTAGCCAGTTAAGTGTTCAGCATTGCAGGATCTGCACCTGTTTTTTATTCTTGTGGCTGAAGTTGAGAGAGACCTAGTTCATGGATAAGCAACAGTTTCAGTTTTGCAACGCTTTATCTATATGTAACAGGCAGCTCTTCATGAGAAAGGAAGTTTAAAGCTTGTAGGTAAAAAAAACCACTACCCAGATTCCAGGAAAATGCCCGTTTACTGAAGTATTTTTTTTCTTTTTACAAGATGTCTGTAGGCAGATTAGCATTTAGGTCATACTCCAAAGACTTTAAATTAATCAGCTTTGTAAAAGCAAGTTTATTCCTCATGTATCAGCTTGACAGTTTTCTTTTGCGTAGTACAGTGTTTTCTGTTTTTCTGTGATTATCTTAACCACAAAGGAGATGTTTCCTTATGTATATGAGCATTACTTAATCAAGTTTAGATTTTGATAATAACTTTTCTAAAATTTATTCACACACATAAATATGCATATACATTAGTTGTATGTGTATACACACAGACATTATATATAGCCTGTTACTATAATTCCAAGTGTAACCTTGTGAATAATTTTCTAGTCTCCATAGAATTTATAAAGCATAATGATTGGTGTTTCCCAACTTCCTCTTTTGGTAGACTGTCTTTTGCAGAGGGGAAAAAAAAATGTGACTAGAGAAGAGAGCCGAGCAGAGAACTGAGCTTTCAGCGTGCTGATAGTTTGACTCAACTATTTAAGCAACTTAACAAGCAACCGCAAATAAGACATAGAGGTAAGAAGAATGTGTTACTTGCTATTTTTCATTTTATTATTTGGATTCCTATTTATAGGACAGTGGAAATGCTGGCTGGATTATAAAGTAGATTATATAAACCTGATGCCTCTCTCAAATAAGTAGTCAATGTTTTAAATGACAAGCGTAGTAAATTTACAAAGTTTTAATTTCACATACAATCTTTTTAAACGTTGAAAATTTTCAAGTTCCTATTGCCCTCCAAATTTTTTAAACTGAAAGTAAAACACTCCGTTTTTCATAATTTTGTACACAGTTTAGTGCCGAAAGAACTTTTGTATTAATAATAAATTTTGAGAACATCTTCTTCCCCTAGATCCAATAAATTTCTAACACTTATAAATTCACCCACATATGTTAATTTGTTAACTTTATGTTGTTCTCACGCACTGTGAAAATATATAAGGTTATTTAAAATATGGCATTTCAATATTATTTTTCATATCATCACATTATGATGATATTTAAATACCACTGTAGCAATTTGTAGGGCAGATAGTATAATTTAAAAATATAAATAAAGTAACTGAATCTAATTTTAGAAACTCATGTTTGTCTTAAGATTAATTTGCAGTTACAGTGCTCCAAAATGGAGCAAGAACTAAAAGAGCATTTGGCTTCATAACTGGGGATCAAGCTGAGCTGAAACCGATCTCATTCTAAATTCTAAAGTCATCTAATCCACCAGAAATTCTTCTTCTCGTTTGTGCCAATCTAGAGTAATCTTTACACATATTAACTATTAAAAACAGTTTATTCATTATAGAGCAATATTTAGATCTTCCTTTTAAAAGCAGTTGGTTTCTGTATACTTTGGTAAAAACATTACAGTTTAATTTAAAACATCTTTAAAAAGAAAAATTGCATTAAGTGAACTATTTTGGTTGTACAGATGGAAGTTTGGATAATTTACTGCCAGCACTTTTATAACTTACTCATTTTGAGAAGGTGGCACACATCGCACATTTGCTTTATTAGATTAAGTTATATGGCTAAACAGAAAATATATATATCCCAAAGTAAATATATATATATATATGTACACACACACATACATATAATTATATATGTATTTACATATAATTATATATGTATTTTTACATATACATGACTATATACCTAATATATATTCAAGTAATATATTTAAATACTTAATTTAGTTTGCTTTTTTAATTAGAATAATCACATAGCTTCTGAAAAAGGAAGTCTGCATCATTCTATCAATTAATGGATTTAATTTTCATCAATTTTGGTAAACAATACTTTCATACTGGTTCTACTGCATTATTTAGAAGCAGGATTTTTAAAATTATTTTTATGCAATGTGCTGTAACAAAAGCTACTGTCTTGATTATAAGGGAGAATATTGTTAGTGTTATAAATTCAGGAAATTCCTAACTGTTGACTGAAATATGACACCCTTAACTAGATCAAAACTTTTAAGTTGAGAGTTGTGACAGATCCATTGTGCATCTTCATCTTTACGTATCACACACTTCCATAAGAACTTACGTTCTTTGCAACAATACCGTTTTCTTTTAAAAATACAGAAGTATTTTTAAATGTTCGAAATTTTAAGTATGAGACATTTTGATTTCATCAACTACGAAGTGCTGCGGGTGTGTTCTACATAGTGTGGTATTATACTGGATAACCGATAACAGCAAAGGGAAAACATAGCTCAGGGCATTACAGACTAAGCTGACCCCCGCTGTAATTCAGAATGGCAAATGAAGACCAAAGAAGTAGAGAAAATGCTAACTTGCAAGACAAATGTGTTGATGTTTTTGACAATCAGTGAAGTCTCTGAATGAGCAGCAGAGTTCTAGATTATGGAGAATAAGATCAGAATTTGTTCTGTCTTCAAGAAGATTATATTTACAGGAGGAAAAAAAATCAGTGCCTATCTGGCTGAGTTTCCATGAGACACAGAATGTTGATGGGATTATTGGGAGAAGAGGAGGACACTCTGAATATGCTTTTTCTTTCACATACTGTTATAAGAAAAAGCATTTAGTGCCTGCCAGCAAATCCAAATTATTAAAGTGAAATTAGATATAATATTGTAAATAATTTATACCTGGAAAATATCAATTTTGACTTTTACACTTATACACATATATTTTACTATGTTTTATAAAGATTATATCCATATGACACACCAACACAAACTTTCATTGACTCCAGTAGAAGTTAAAACTAGATGACTGCTGTACAGCATTGTGAAATTTTATATGTCTTAATAAGAAAGAGTTGGCTGTGTGGCATGTGGGTGGTCATGCCGAGATCTGTCAGACCACTGACCTCCAGGGTAGATAAGCAACCTCACTGCTTAGTGGGTGTCTCCCTCCTTCTTCACGGCAGGAACTTTCCAAAGCTGCCCACCTGTGGAAGAGAATGACCTGCTTGTAGAGGGCACTACCCACCCTGGCAAATATCTTTCAAATAATAATTTCACTTTGAAACAACAATACTATTTTATTTTTTACATAAAATGACTGAACTTCCAAAGGAACTTTTGAAATACTGAAAAAGCTACTTGTTTTTTTCGCCTCGTTTTGGCCATTTTCCCGTGTGCAAAAATAAAGACCAGAGAGTTTGTTTGTTGCCTAAAAGAGAAATTGTGGTTTGGGTGCAATCTAAGAGGGATGGCATGTTTTGAATTCAGAAACAAAGATCCTCTAAATCTGGATGATGTGGGTCTTCCAGCCTTGTAAAAGCAAATACGTGCATGCTACATCCCTTGATTTTCTATTTATTTTTAATGGATGTGACTTCCAAATAAGTGCCATATGTGGTATATTCACATTTTTTATATTAATAAAAATGTGTTCAATAAATGGTAAAATTATTGTGATCACAAAAATAAGCACTGTGGGAGTACATGTGCTCTGTAAGATAGAATATGATTCTTATTTCCATACAAGAAATCATTTCTGTAAATATTAAGAATAAAGACAAGTCCTTTTACCTCTCTGAATATTTCCATTTAAAAAGATACATTATATGGAGTCTAATTTGCACATCTGTTCTTACCAAATAAAAACATTCTAATCTTTAAAATCTTTAAAACATAAATTATTTTTTTAGAATAATTATTATATTTCCAACACTTTCCTGGCATCATTGATATTTTTGTTATTTTATGTGAACAAAAATTAAGTACTTACATTTGGTGTTTTCCAGATTTCTCCCAGATTTGTCTTTTCATCATTCTATACATGTACAGAAAATAGGTTTTAATCTTTTCAGTAATTAGGAAAATAGTAAATTTGGATTTAATCCATATTTAGAAATGACTTTAAAACCTTATTTAATATTGGAACCACAGCAAGTAGATCGGAAATGAAGTTAGCCTATTGTTGTTTACTCCATGAACTAGTATAAAATATCACAGCTCATTATGATTCTTCACTGTAAACTTTTAATTTTTAAAAATATTGTGTAGTTATCACATACTCAAAATTTTTCTACCGTTGAAACAAATATAAACAGTAGTATGATCTCCAGAAAAAAATCACCAGTTTTGATTCTGAACCAAATAGAATCTCTCTTTACACATGCCTCAGTTCAATTTATTTTCACTTTGCATAAGAAAGAACTTTTAAGCAGGATTCTTTCATGCTTTTCCTATGTTAGTGAACAGATTTGGAGTAGAGTAATTTTCTCTGCAATTAGGCTTCCTTCTGAGCAAAAGAAAATCATTTATCTGATGCCAGTGGAGTTTTTAAGATGCTCATTAAAAATGTCTGTTACACTTCATTTATTTAATTTTGTTTTATTTGGAAATAATTTCAAGTTCAAAAAAAGTGTAAAAATAAAAATAGTATAATGAACACCTATATACCCATACCTAGATTTGCCTAATCTTAATATTTTGCCCTATTTGCTTTGTAAGTTGCTTTCATTCTTTCTTTTTCTATATATTTTTACATCCACAATTTTTTTTTCCTGAACCACTTGAGGGTAAATTATAAACATGGTCCTTTAACTTCAATGTGTAATTGCTAAAAATAGAGGTAGTCTCTTATGTAATCATCACATACAATTATCTGCTTGATAAATTTGCACTGATACAAAACTTTATCTATATTTGTCCATCTTCTAGCTTTTCTATTTATCAAATACCTTTTATAATATTTCCCCTCCCAGTAAAGGATCCTCGAGAGTAAAGTGTCACATTGAGTTGCAATGTCTCTTTAGCCTCTTTAACTGGAACATTTCCACATCATTTGTCTTTTATAAAGTTGAAAAATTCAAAGAACACAGTCTATCTGCCAACTCTTCTTTTAACAAGAGTGTTCCTCATTTTGTATTTGATATTTCCTGGTGATTAGATTGAGGTTCTGTATTTTCTGCTAGAATATGGTATAGGTGATGTTCCCTCTCCTGCTGTCACACCCAGAGCCACACGATGCTCATCTGTCCTACGTCGGTGATGTGAATTTTGGTTGCCTAGTCGAAGTGCTGTCTGACTTTTCCATTTTATAATTATGGCCCCTCATGAAAACGTCCCTTGGGTTTACTATGAATTGGTGGTCTCATCTGATGCAGTCTTTACTATAAAGCACTGTAGTCACAAAATGATGATTTTCTAGCTCCAGCACTCCCTGCACGTTTGTGTCAGCCTTTTGGATTCTACTGTTAGCAAAAGAGCTCCCATCTTTCCCATTTATTTAACTATTAATTTTTATGTCTTTCTGTTACTGATGTGAATTCATGAATTTCTGTCTTTTCAGTGGCTTATAATTCATTACTGCCTTCATTCTTTTGGTGCTTAAATTGTCCACATTTGACCCATGAAGCTCCTTCATTCTGGCTTCTGTGTCCTTAAGACATGTAGCATCAGATTAGTGATCACTTTCTTACTTTCTGGCAAGAATAGAGGCTCCAGGCTGATTTGGTACTTACCCCGTCCCACCCTGGAATCATTCATTTCTCATTACTTTTAGTGGGCTGGTATTAGAGGCCAAGATCTGTGTATTAGATTATACTCACTGCCACTGGAACATTTCTGTTTCTTGACCCTTTCAGCAGAAATACATTAATATGTACACACATACAGGGACACAGACATACAAGTATGCATAACAAATGCATATGCATGAATACGTAAAAACATTTATATGCATACACACACATTTTGGACACCATGAGTTCCTCTGTCACCTCCAATTCCAATTCATCCCCACGGGGTTCTTTCTTGCCCTCCCCTGTTCCACTCCACCCACAGTGTGAGCCCTGGATCCTAACAGCATCAACATGTTTACTCATTTGTTCAATTCTACAATGCATCTAAAATGATTTTTGAGTTATTTAACCCCCAAACACTAGTATAAACTACTGAAAAAAGGTTTAGGGCTTTTGTGAGCTTCCTCTCCCACACACCCATACCCTGCCAAATACCATGCTTGCAAATTACTTGTAACCTTCCTCCCTCTCTCTTTTACCCACTTTTTCTTTCTTTCCATTCAGGATTATAGTATTCATTTGAAATACTGGTAGGTTCATTTGTTTCAGTTTTAGGATTTTTTCTTCCCCTTTGCATTCTTACTGGTTGAATTTACTTTTTTAATTGATTTACTTTTAATCTTTTTTTCTAAACCGTGGAGATTAAAGGCTATTTGCTCTAGCAACTGCTATTAAACAAATCTTATACATCCTAATTCAAATGTCATAATACAGTTCAAAAATACCTGTTTGAGTTACTGGTTGAATTTTTATATTTATATTTCAATTCTATTCAACCTACATTTAGTCTAAAGTCAGTTATCCTCTTAGGTGCTCAAAAAGTGACAATTTCAGAAAAGATAGTAGATATCTGTGGTATTTGGTCAACCTTCTGAATGTATTATTCCGTAGGGATTTTTTAAGTGTGCACATATCATCACATTTACAAAAAAATAATTAGATGAGGACAGTAATGAAAGAAGCAACCGAGCGCTTGTGTAGTCCGTATGCACTGGCAAAAATTCTCACCTTTTACATAAGTGATTCTAGAATGTTCCTGCCCCAGAACTCCCCCATATTCTACTGTAGTGTCCCTAACCCATCATTCTCTCGCCTTTTACCCCATTTGAATTTTCTTGAAAGCACTTAATACTATTTAAAATTTCATCTTTATTTCTTTATTCACTTATTTATTATCCATTTCTCCCGGTAAAATGTAAGTTCTGGGAGAGTAGGGATTTGCTCTGTTTTGTTTATGCTATATCCTCAAGTATCTAAAATGCATGGAACATAGTAGGTACTCAAGTGATGATTAGGCAGGAGGCCTTAACATTTCAGAGCCTCAGATGCACTAGAACAAGTATAATAAAAATATGAGCTATTTCCCGAGCCCATCAGGACAAGGCCAGAGTTATGGTGGTGCTCTAAACTGCCGTGCAATTGGCAGGTGGAGATACTTCTGTTAACATTGAATGAAAGGAACCGAAACAAAAAAGTGGTCCCTGGAGACAAGTAGACCAAGATGTTCTCTTTTTTTCTGTGTTGGCTCTTCTCCACTGAGCTAAAAAGAGGTAAGTTCCCAGTGGCTGCCGCTCATGTCTGAGCATCCTGGGGGCAGTCGCTCTCCACGGCTGCCCCACTGTCTTTGCGTTTGTGCGCCCTGCCCTCCCCACTGAGAGAAACGTGGGCCCCCCTTCTCTGCCACGTAGGGTTCATCGCTTTCCTCGAGCCAGATGGAAGGGCAGTCCCCTTTCAGACCCCTTTCCCGATGAGCATCTTATTAGGCCCTAAATAATGACGATGATGATGACATGATAATGATAACATTAACCATGATAGCTTGACTATTAACATTTCCAGTACTAGGTTTCAGTACCATTTTTTAGTACCAGTTTTTAAATACTATTGTATGTCAGGGGCTTCACATGATTCACTAATTTAATACCTTCACCAATCCTGTAAAATAAGTTACTGTTATTACTATTTTACATATTTAAGAAAAAAGAAGAGAGACTCAGAGAGAGCGGTCGCTTGATAATGGTCACAAAAGTGATCCCGGTGTGTCTGTCTCTAAGCTGGATCTTTATCATGTTACTATACTTCCTCTGCTACTTTTTTATTGAGAAGCAAGGTAGGCAAAGCTGTGGTTTTCATACTTAGAAGTTTATAGATTATAAGGTACTGCTTCTGCCTCAGAAATCCTGCACTCTAGCAGGAAAATAAGAAAAGGACAGGATTTTCAGTCACCATAGGAAAAATGTAAGATGTCATCTGAGACATCAAAATAATTGAGTTACGCTTCTGGGTGCAGTGATAGCATGAGACTCCTTCAGGGAGACAGCTTTAAGCCATCAACATTTTCATTAGGTATAAAAGAGTGAGGATAATGCATTTTTTAAAAAGTTCAAAGAATTGAAAAAACATAATATTACATGAATTGAAGCCACTCTTTTTCTATTCTCTGGTTCTCCCATAGGAGGTACTGGTGACTCAGACTTTGTGGTTCTCCTCAGGAAGTGGGTTATGTGAAGAGTGGATTTTAATTCTTGTGAGGAGCTTGTTTTCATTTTGAAGCGTGTTTATTCATGTATTCATATATCAAGGATTATGCTTTGAGCACTGTTCTAGATACTGGGAAAACAGTGAAAAACAAGACCAGGGTTCTACCCTCAAGGAGCTGAACTTCAGTCTAGTGGGGAGATACAATGAGTAAACCAGTAAACATGTAAATTATTTGAAAAGGGAATTTCACATGGCAATAGGAGCATGAAGAAAATTAGGCAAGGTAAAAGGACATAGAGACTGAGGAGGAAAGCTTCTTTACCTGGCTGGCCTCTCAAGGTGGTCTCCCTGTAATATGTAAGCAAAGATCCGAGTGATGCCAAGGTTGAGAGTACCACGCAGAAGGCTCTGGGAGGCGTGGCCCAGGAAAAGCGGTGGACAAAGGCAGAGGCAGGAATGAGCTGGGCATATCTGAAAAGCAGAAAGGAGGAGTCCAGGTCTCAGAGGGTAGTGAAAGGTGAAGCTAAGGAGCTGGGGTTAACAAAGGGTCAGGTCACCTAAGCTGTAGGCCGAGGAAAGGAGTTGTACATTGTGAGCAAGCATTTGCAAGGACATGCACGTGTGTGAACTGGCAAAAAGAGTGCAATGAATGACCCGTTCATTACCTGTGTTTAACATTCATTGTCTGTGTTTAACACAGGTCAGGAAAAACTACCATTTGAAGAGAAGCAGGATGTACTACATAGGTCAAAAACTTTCTTAGGGGAAAAATTATGATATTTAGATAAATTTCATATAGGCTGAGTTTACCTTCAGAGTTTAACTACATTTTCTTGCCTTTACATTTCCATATAGGTATGGGTTGATACAAGTGAGAAGGGCTCAAATATATTTTAAATTCATCAACTTAAGATTTTTCAGCAAAATTGCTGTGGGATAATTGACCCTAATCATGGCCATTGAAAATAGGTACACTGGTGTCTGGTAATGGCATCATCAGACACCTTAGTTTCTGCATGGATATGAAGCAGAAAAGACTAGCAAGAAAGCTGTTTTCCAGTCTGCAGAGACAACAGATGTTCCCTTATTTATTCTTCTCAAATCCCAGCACCAGTGATGACAGGGATGTTTGCAACATCAACCTGCTCCTCTTGTAAGTAGCAGGAACTTTCTCTGTATTTTCCACAGTAATTATACTTTTTCTTTGATTTATTTTTATTATCCCAAGGGATCTAACTGACCCAATTATTACCTTTTCAATCCCAGAGTTAAGTGGACGTGACTTCTGGGGGGAGTTGGGAGGTTGAGTGTCATTTGGGAAGGGAATACAGGATAGCTTACTGAAAAGGACATGGTCTTTTTTCTGAGCAAACACTCAATATCTCTGAGGGACCACAAGAACAAATGACTCCCTTCTGTACTTAAGAAGTTAATGACGACTAATGTGACTTCTTCTATTTCTGGTTTGGATTAAGTGCTGACAATGAAAAAATCTACTAGTGGCCTTGGCCTGAGTGTGTGCTAGAAGGATGACCATGGCTGGGGTGGAGAGGAAGAGGCAGATGTGATCTTGCAGGAGATGCAAGCTAACTGAGTGTTCCTGACAGTGTTCCAGTGGAAAACCATTATGTTACTGGGACTGGGAAGTATGGAGGGGTGCAGATAACATGTGCTATTTACGTGAGGCAGTCTGTCCTACCATGTAAATATGTGAGTATGATGACTCACCGTATTAGCAGATTATTGCAGTGTGAGCTGGTGTGTGGTTTCCAAGTACATGTGTGTGAGAGAAGAAATGCATAAATACTTGCAATGTGTGAATATTAGAGAATGTTCCTGAAACATGAAGCCAGCCCCTGACCTGCTGCTTACTACAGGTGGGCCGATTAACCAAGAAGCAAATCTACTCAAAGTATGAGAGTAGCAGGTTTCCTGCGATAAGTGTAGTACACGTTCGTTGACAGGAACGAGATGCAGGAGGGGAGCATAGAAAGTGCACACGGGCCTGGTGTATGCCTCTATTTAGTTAGCTTAGGGCGGATGATGGCCCTCCAGAATTAGATGCTAAGAATGCCTTCTCTAGAGGAAGAGGCCTCTCCTTCCTTTTTCGGCTTTGTTCCTTTAGTTAGGGACCTGTCATGTTGGAAAAGAACCTCTTTCAAAAGTGTAAATGTTCCTCTTTCTGAGGGTGATGTCATCATTCCTGCAGCCCAGGCCTTTGTTACTAAATAGTACTTAACAACACAATCATTTTCTCCTTTTGAGAGTTCTGAGCATATCTGTTCTGACGAAGCAGAGACATAGAATAAAAGCTGAAAAAAGGGCAACTATGCCTGGAATGAGTTCTGGACTTGTGTTATTCAAAAGAAGCCAGGAGACGACTACATTTTTATTCTGTGGCAACAGCTCTGACTGGGTTAAAAAATAAAAAAGGAAATTTACATACAGCTCTCAGGGAAGTCTTTTCCTTGCTACTTTGCATCATATACTCTTCTTTCAAGTGGTAGATGCTTTTGTTTGGCTTGGCTTGTCCTTCGCCTGTTTTTCCTTGTAAAGTAGGTGGGGAAAGTTGGGCAAAAGAAAGCTGTACACTGGCCAATTAAGAGTGATGTTTCTAATGTGCTTGTTTATCATTCCAGGGAACATCTAGAATTCCCTTTTAATTACATCCTACCTGTCTACTCATAAAACTGTAAGAGGATCTGTCTTTCCTCTTGTAAAAAATAGCTGTAGATTGCTTGAAGTTATAATTTGATTTTATTCCTCGTATTTTAAAGGGACCTAGAATTTAATGTGAGCTTATTTTTGAATATTCTACATTTTTAAATTCATGATTACTATCCATTTTAAGTATAACAATAGTTATAATTTATAGGCCTGACCTATGTTTGGTTAATTCTCATGAAGTCATTCACGATCACAATTCTGTGAGGCAGACATTTTAAGTTTGCAGGAAACCGAGACTTGGAGAGATTGTCCAAAATCACATCTCTAATAACAGACTCCACTGACTGTCTTTATTTCACAGAAGCAAAGGCAAGGCCTGAACAGCACCTTTTGAAATAACATTCCTTTGCTTTTTAACCCGATTCTTCTGAAAGGTGTGGCGGGTACCCAGGCTATTGCTGCAAGCTGGTGGGGGGCAGTGGGTGCGCCCTGTTGCCGCGAGCAGCTAGCAACATAGGTAGATGGGCAAGGTTGCAGCTGCCACGACTCTTGCCAAAGCAAACTGGCCCGTGTGTCATATTTGGCATGTGTATACCTGTTGCCAATAACCCCAGAGTAGACCGTGTTTTCCCTTTAGTCACTGGGTAATTTAGTCACAAATGAAATAGATTCACTTCAGTTGGCTGCTGCTTCCATCATGGTAAGGAAAATATCCCAAGTTGTGCCAAGTATCATCCACGTGCTCCTTTTCACTAGTATTTGATCTTGACTGCCTCTTATAAATTGGATATTTGCTGCCAAATATGCCCTATTCTACAAGTTCAAGTCTAATCTAACAAAGTTAACACCTCCCAGGGTCCATGTAGAGATCTTGATATCTAGGGATACTGACAAACTATTTATAGCTTCTCCTATAAGACAGACCAACCAGAATAATGAAAAATAAACAGACTTCAAAGTCCTCACAGGGGAACAACTGTTCTGGCTAAATCAGTAATTTAGACAATGTTTAGAGAAGAATGACTTCATGAAAAGAGAGGCCCAGAGTGGCCAACTTCTTTTACATACTTAACTTTTTCTTTACTTAATTGTAAAGACTAAATGACAGGTAGGAAAATGTTTTTGCAGGAACGTGGGAGTCTTGAAGCTGTGGAAGAAAGTTACACTGTGCGTGGAAGTAAGCATGTGGGTAGGAGTTATAGACTACTACTCTATTGATAATCAAGAATAGTCACTCATAAACATCTTTACAATGGCAGCTGAACAGAATTAATAAACTATTAGAGGCACTTGATCCATTATTTAAAATAAGCATGTATTACCTTTTATATCCAGGAACAGACAAAAATAATAATTTTACATGTGGAATAAAGATTTTTTTTTAAAAAGCCTTTAGCTTTGACAAAGCTAAAGATAATACAATTGGGTTTCGTATGTTAATTCAAAAGTTGACATGCTGTATTCTCTGACAGTATGAGAGAGAAGCTGGCTTTGTCTGTAGATGTCATAGCCTTCAAAGATTAAACCCAGGAAACAAATAAAAGTAAATACCAATAAAAGAATACAGCAAGGGCTGCATAGTAATGATCAGTCACAGATTTCTTCAAATCTTGCCCTAGGGGCTGGACACTATGCATCTTAACAGAAATAAAATTACTATTTCATGCAACCAGAAGTAGAATCAGGTCTTGTAAACGATGAGGAATTCAGGAAGTGTAAGTACTCTGGTGGCTCTCACATGGCTAATTATAGACAGTTGAATTCAACAAACAGAAGGGGAGATCATAAAAATAATGATAACTGTCTTTTAGATTTAGATTCACCTGTCCACACATTCATTCTTTTCTTTCACTACACTTTGCATGTTTATAATATTAACTTCATTGATTATAATTGTTTACTCTTCACATTTATTGTCCCTGCAGGACTGTATGTTTCAAAAGGCTTGATGTCTAGTTTTGCACCCCCTAAGGCCTCCGATTCTCGGAAAGGCCAGAGTTACTCCAGGTGCTCAGTGACTATTTGTGAACCAGATAGGGAACTTGGTAGCAAAAAGATTTAGAGTGGAAAGGGAGCAGTTACTGGTGAGCTGGTGACCCACGGCCCGAAAAGTTTGAAAAGGGAGAAAGCATGTTTAACATTATCTAAAAACACATTCATTACTAGGAAGGTCTGATGGGACCAGGCCCTGTCAGCACTTACTCACTGCTAAGTCTGTGGCAGAAATAGGGGAATTCAGATCCATCCAGGTGTGGCCAGGAGGGTCATTTGGACTGATGACTCATTCACCAAGACTATAAATTAAGACTTCTGGCATTACCTGTAAATGAAATTCAAATGAGAAATGTCCTGTTAATTTATTTGTATTTATTATTTAACTGTGATAATTTGTTGCATGAATTCATAAAATAGACTAAAATTCGCACAAGTGTTCTCAACTCCAAAGTAATACTGTATATATATTTTATATATGTGTGTGTGTGTGTGTGTCTATATATATAATATATTCTCTATGCACAGATATTCTATAGTATGTATATATATCTGTGTGTATATCCAAAGGGCAATGGGCCAGGACACTCGTGATCTCTCAGGAGGCCCTGACGTCATTCTCAAGGGGTACTCAGGATCACAATCTCCTAGAAAGAGCCAGGGTATGGGATTTTAAGCAAACGGCAACCTAAGCATTATAGAACATATAGGATTATTCTCTGTGTGGGCTTGACTATTATTAGTCTAGTTTGTTTTTAGGCCCACAGGCCACTCATGCTTACCTGGTACAAAGTGATGAAATATACTGTGGTTACCCAAGAAGCAACCCGTCCAACCAGGTACATGACAAAGCTGTGCCCCCACAACTTAGCCCCGACAAGTAGTCTTGACTGCACATTTTTAGATGCATATGGACACCAGTTTACCCAACCTAACTCTCTGAGACAGAGTTTCCTGTAGAGAACTCTCTTCTATGAAGCCAAATAAACTTCACTTGCCCAAAGGAAGACACAGAGCAGGTCAATGGGTTGCCACTGATTCTGGGCAATTTCATTTCCTAAACTCGCTCAGTGGTAGGAAACCTTTGCTGCACATTGGAATCTGAGGAACTTTAGAAAAATACTGATGCTTGGTTGATAGTCCCAGAAATTTGGATTTCATTAGTGTGGGTTGCACTCCACTGATCCAGAATGGAGCCAATGTCAAGAGCCACTGCCCTCATTTCAGTCTCCTCATTTCTAGGTGGGTTCATAAATCCTCGGATGCCTCTCCTGAGGGTTCGAAGAGATAGTGTGTGTAAATAGAGTCCCTAACATTCCTATTTGTTTTTCTTTTTATTGAGGTATAGCTGATACACAATATTATACACTATGTTGTACACTGGCTTAAAGTATACAACATACTGATTCAACACTTATCTACATTATTAAATCCTAACCTGACTAGTGTAATTACTGTCAGCGTAGAAAGGTGTTACAGAGCCTTTGGACTATATTCTCCGTGGGTATGTTCTGATTTCACTAGATGCCCTTCTTTCTTTATTACAGGAGGGGAAGTAGGGGAAGAAGTGGGGTGGGAAGCCGGGGAGGGTGAAGAGGAGGGATCCCTCTGCAGGGTCCTTCTGGTTCTGCCTGACAGCGCTTCATTAGGGTTAACAGACTCTCCTGTGTCAAAGCAAACACTGTTGTGAAGGATTAAGCCTCATTCTCACCTTAGTGTGAATGACTTTAATCAGATAATCTCCTATCACCAGGTTGAGGATTTGTGTTAGAAGGTCTGGGGAAGGCAAGGAGAAAAGTGGTAAGGCTAGCCTGGGAAGCTCTGAGGGCAGAGCGCTGAAGCCCGCTGTCTGGGAGCCCCAGAATCTGGGAAATAGAATTGACGGACTAAAGTCAGCATGAAAAATAAGAAAAAGAAACTTTCTTTTCACATTACTAGGGCAATGGTTTATTCTTCATATGAGTAAGTTGCTTGTCTGTCTAATGGCCTTTCATGGCTTTTCTGTGTTTTTCTTTCTTTCTGCCATGAAGCACTTAAGTCATGCCAGGTAATTTTACCATTTGCCAGTTGCTTGAGAGCCTGTGAGGAGCAAGGCCTGGACCAGCCCTATCCTCCTTGCCATCTGCTTGGCACATGGTGAGCACACAGGATGTGTTGAATTTAATTGAATTGTTTCATTTGCCACCCTCTTTTCCAAAATGAGTGGGTTGTTTTTCCATGCCTGTCCCTATCAACTAGACCAGACTGCGAGCACCTTGAAGGAGTCTTAATAATTTCTGTATACCGGTGCCATCTGCAACTCTTGGCATATAGTCAGTGCTCAATAAATATTTGTTAAATGAGTTAAGGAGCAATAGTCAGCACACAGACGCCTATGTTAAGATATTAGAAACAATGTAGGACTGTTCTGCTCCATTTCCACACTTTTGGACAAGGCCAAGGGGGAAAAAAGAAAAAGATGTGTATATGAAGCTCCCACTCTTTATTAATGTAACAAAAATCATTCTGATTCAAAAGTCTCTTGAGACATTATCTGAAGGTAATTTCAGGAAACGAGGTAAGAAGGAATGAGAGGAGTTGACAAGAGAGTCAGAGACAGAGAGCCACACAGTGGAACAGAGAGTGATGTGGAATATCAGAGAAGCCAAAAGGAAGGAACCTGAAATGAGTGGAGAGATGCAGCGGACATCTAGGAAAAGAAAAATCAACCTTGCTATTGACATTTTAAAAAATGTGTTTGTACTTAGGAACAAATAAGGCAATGACCATGTTTTTCAGTTGCTTTTATTCTAAATGGAGCAGAGTTAATATACAGAAATATTTGCATTACAGTATGTAAAATAGGTACACTTTGACATTTATGCTGTAAGACCAATTAGATACCATTTTAAAAAGATTACAGAGGCACAATAACAACAACAACAACAAAAAGCTGAAGGAACAAAACAGCAGCAGACTCACAGAACCCAAGAATGGACTAACAGGGAAGGGAAGGGACAGGGGAAGAAGGGCGGGAAGGGAGGGATAAGAGGGTAAAAGGGGCACCCCCCCCCCCCCCCCTAGGGCGGCCCCGCCCGGGGGGGACTGTACAGCTCAGAGAAGACAAGTAGTGATTCTCATCTCACTACACTGATGAAGGGGGTAGTTTAATCATCACAATATTGCTCATGTAATTGTAGGTTAATGATACTAAAATAAAATAAATTGTAAAAAAAAAAAAGATTACAGAGGGATTCTGGGCTAAGCCACAGCATACAATTTTATGTGATGGTAGAAAACATTTCATAATATCACATGTAATTATATATTATAGGCATCCATAGGTAATAGGTGCACTTTGACCTTTTGGCTACTTGTTTCATATTTAGGTTTGTAACTTTTGTTTATTAAAAGACCATTATGGCATATTTTCTTTTCCTGATGACAGTCCACGTTAGAAGACGTGTATATCCCAGATAGAGTTTAGAAATACATTACACTTAGACACATTCATTCAGGATCTGGCCTATAGGCTGTGAAACCCTGCTCAATGGGGGAGGAGGTTTGACCCCTTATTAGCTATGAGACTTTGGTCGGGGTCTATTCACCAGTCTTCGTTACCTCATGTGATGATGAGGATTATAAAAAATGACATGGGGATGTCATTTATTTTATAAAGTTATATTATGAGATAATGTGAGAGAAAACAGAATACAAAATTACACATATAGTACAATATCACCTGTGTGAAAAATGTGTTGAGAAATGCTGGGAGGGAAATAAAATGTAATATTATCAGTGACAGTCTCTGGGAATTGTAATCACTGCTGAATTTTATAGAAAATATTCTATCTTCAGTAATTCTGAATTTTCTATACTGTGTTAAATCACACACACACACACACACACACACACACACACACACACACACACACCACCTTTCTCACTTCCCTCAAGGCATGGAGCTGTTCATCTTACAGATTCTCTTCAACTCTGAGACTTAAGATTCTAATGTTTACTGTATCTCACCACTAGTGGTCTTCAACCAAATTGTTTTCTTCTGCCAGGCCTTCAGCCAGCCATCTGCTGCCCTTTGCCCTTCTGGCCAGGGTCCGCTTTTTTTTTTTGGTATACTTCCTGCATTCTGTTCTGAGATTAGACCATTAGCTTGCACACAGCAGTTAAGATTAACCCAGTTATGTCTGTGAAAAGCAAGTCTGAATCCTGTGCCATTCCCCACCTCCATCCCCACCTCTAATACAAGCGAGCATTTCAGTGGTTCCCATTGACTGAAAGCATCATGATTGTAGTTTTGCATTTGGAGTGTGATTAATTTGATTATGATTCCTTGTTTCTCACTTGACTGAAAGCTCCTTGAAATTATGTATTCTGTTAGTTCTAATTCACTGCTGGATTTCCAGCCTTAATGTGAGCTCGGGATTCAAAGCTCTAGACCTGCAGTTTCCACTACTTTGAATGGGATGTTCCCCAGCTATTCCTTCCCACCTTGAGGATTCCACCTGCCTCTGACCATCAGTCCTTGAGTATCCTGTCGAACACACGTCCTCCCTAGCTCAACCCTCAACCTGCTTTCTTCAACTTCATAGCACTTATCTCCACCTGAAATTGCCCCTTTATTTGTCTTTTTCTTTGAATTTATTCTTCCCGTGTTTGGTGCCTGTCTCCCCCTCGCAGACTGTAATCTCCATGAGGGAGGTGTCTGGGCTGTGTTGTTTCTGTAACCACAGTATCTGGAACAGGACTTAGCAAGTTGGATGTTCAGTAAACATTTGTGAAATGAATCAAGGCATTGTGTGGAAAGTGTGTTCTGTACGGGAAGAAGGAACGAGGATGGCAAAGTGGCAAGAAAAAGTAAGAAAGAAGAAATAGAGGGAGAAAGAACGATAATAAAAATCAAATATGGCTCCTTTCACATTCAACTTTGGGAACGCTTATGTCTGTATTAGAGCATCTTGTTGCCCAAATGTCTTTCAGAAAAGCAATAAAAATAAATGGCCTGAGAGAGTCAGAAGATATTGATGCCAGTTTTGCTCTGTCATGGTGCCAGTTTACTTATACAGTGTCCTCTGGTCTAACAAGAGAATAGGGCCGGATGGTCTCTAATGCTCCATTCCTTACTAAAATTATGTGGTTCTAAACTTTTAATTCTGAAATGTATTTGCCTTCTATTTCCTTATTGGTAGATGTCAAAATAATTATATTGAAGATTTAGATTCAACTTTTAGGTAAAATAGCTTAATTGAGAAATACACAAATTAATATTTTAACTCAGTTTTAATCTTTGTAAACATTTTAAGACATATATATAAAATATATGTATTTTATATATTTCCACATTTCTGTGATTTATACATTGTGATATATGTGTTATATATTATATATACAATATGTTATATTACATAATATACTATATATACACACAGTATAGAATAAAATATATATCCTTTATATTTAAATAGTGGGTATAATTTTAAAAACTCACTTGTTGTATGAAATATATAAAGGTCCTTGAAAGTAAATTAAATTCATGTAATTCTATCAAGTATATATATTCAGGTATGTGAAAGTTTGAATCCAGGCTACAGAAGAATATCCCCCCATGGTCCGCACTATGAAATTTAATGGAGATACATTTAATGCAGCTACTTACAGTGGATTGTCCATACAGAAGTGTTCCCAATTCTTCATAGTCTTCCAACAGCTCCTTCCCTTAACCACCTATATTTAAACATACACTAGGAACAAAGGGACCTGAATTTGGGTCTCAGTTTTTGCCACTGTCTTGCAATGGATTATTTTTATCCTGGTATAGCAAAAATAGCATTCTTAGATCAGCATCAAGACCTTTTCCTATTTTCATTTTTTAAAAAAGCCTATGTCTTAAGTAAAACTTATGGAGGCATTGGGATATTTTCATTTAGATGTTTGTTTGTTTTTTTGACAAGAAAAGGCGAATTATATTTGGGAGGCAGTGGGAGCCTATTAAGCTATAAATGTGGTGTGTAAGACAAGAAAGATACTCATAATTCACACACACACTCCCATTTGAGTGAAAGAGATAAATGCTACCATTTCCTTTATCAGTACTATTGGTAAATCAGATAGTTGATATTCTAAAAACCATATTCCTTAACTCTATTTCTATTGGGATTCTTTGGTGTAATTAAGACTTGAGTGGTCTGAAATATTTCAGGAACCTGCAGTGAACATTCTTTCCTTTATGTGAAAAGGTATTTTTATTTCATTTGAAATTGTTTTCTGTAATTTCCCTCTCCACCCACAAATGACCTTCTTTTTATGCTTATGGATATACTCACTCACAAATCTGGGACTTTAAGTACACTTCATAGAAGTAAGAGAAATCACAATGTTCTCCTGGCACTGAGGGAATATTAATGGTATTCTAAATGGGGAGCTACTTACTTTTTATTACTATAATGATTTTATATAATTTCCACAATTTGAAATCTGGTTAGAATGCCACTGGTAGTTGAAAGCTGGCAACATGATTGAATATTTGTAACATATAATCTGGTGTTTGTTAACAGTCCTTCAGAATTTTAAACGTCATTATTCATGTTATAATATTATCAATGATACTAAATTAAGCTAAACCAGTGGCAATGAAGTTTATATCACAATTTATTTTGACTAATTTTTGAACCCTACATTGCCCAGTGTTTTAGATGAGTTTTCTTAGTCATCCCTTTTTTCCATTATCTAATGTAAAACAACATTATCTTCTCTTCTCTGTCATTTACTAGGATGTTTATTCTACTGTTTCTAACATTTAAGGGTCTTGTATTTTTTTTTTTTTGTATTCTATTTGGTGGAGCAGAAAATTTGTCTCAGTTTCAATTTCTCTTTTGTTCCCAGCACTTCCCCCGCTCCTCCAACGCTGAAGTGGAAAAATCATTTCCCCTTTTGCACCATACACAGGCTCAAAGTCCTGTGTTTTTCGCCATGTTGCTCCAAACAGCAAATTTTCTATCCCACAAGAAAAAAGAACACCAAAGCTCTAACTTGAAAGTCTACAAGGGTCTGAGAATAAATTCCTGCACCCAGGATTAGCCTTCAGTGGTTCACTGGACATCCTGAGGAGGGGCTCACGTAAGCCAGCTAGCACACCAGTCTGACGGCAGGTGCCTAGGTGGCCCTGTTCAGAAGCAGGGTTCCTTGTTATGTAGAATGCGAGGCAAACTGGAGAAATTAAAAGGCAAGTAGCAAACAATCCAGTAGGCTAAGGACTCCTCCCTTCCTCATTCCCTGCATGAGTCATTTTTCCAGTCTGTCCACACCCTTTCACCCTTCTTCCATCAGCCTCCACCCCTCACCCCCATTCACCCTCGAGCTCCTGCCACAGGATCTTTCTGAAATACAAGTTCAAACTCCACCTATCCCCTTGCTACTAGTTTATCACAGTTTTCAGAGCCAAGTTGAGGCTCCTTGAATTAATACAACCTACTTTTAGCTTATCTGCCAATCCCCTACATTTACCGTCTCTTACTTCTACGAGAAAGACTAGTGAGGTCCTTGGTATTTGCCCAATTCTTTTCTTTACTGGACCTGGACCCAGCTCCCTTTCTCTTGCTAATTTCTACACACATTTCAAGGCACCTCTTGAGATGACTCTTCCCAGAAGCCTTCCTTGACTCTCAGGGCTTCTGGGGCTTGCCTCCACAATTTTAACATTTATCCCTCAGGCAGAATTAATTGGTTTATTTGTCTCTTCCCTAGTAGAGGTATTATCCCTGAGTGCAGGGACTCTGTCTTATCCATTCTCACATCTCTGGCATAGCAGGCACTCAAAGTAGTTGTTGAAATGAACACTGAATTAGAAGAAAGGAAGCCCTCACAGCTACTAATTGGCAGACAGAGAATACCCATTCCTGTTCTTTGAGAAAGTGTCAGTGTCCTTTTAATTTGCTTCATCTGTGTGTGTATTTGGGTACTTTTTAATGATTGACACTGAGAAGTGGCACCATTTAATTTATTTGTTTGGAAGGGCACAACGTACAATATTAACTCAGTGTTGTGGATCTAGCCAAGGGTCAAGAACTCAAGTCTGTTATTAATGCCTTTGGAAGTATTTCTACACGTTAGCACCTTTCTTGATGTTATTCCTTCTCCTGTTAAGCCGGCCCCACCCTCTTTAACACGACAAAGTTGTAGGAGCGTCAAACCATAAGTAGCATTTTGTCCCAAACTGTGTCCAAAACATGAAAGAAATGTTTTTAATTGGAATCATCACGGAGCAAAGTATCAAAAATTTCTTAAATCCAAAGGCAGTTCTGCCCCCGAATCTCCAAAACGTCATCACTTCACTCTAGTCGAGGACTCTTTCCATTTAAAATGAGGCCAAGTTACATCTTTTATCACCCAGTGAATTTTGTGTTGGGGCTGCGGGTTCTTTGGCTCCAACAATACTATGACTTATTTGCCTTGGGACATTCCAGTATTTCAGAAGATGAGACTGTATTTTTAAAGAGGGGGCTCTATTTTCCACAAGTCTCATATTGCAGAGTCGGGAAAAAAGGGGGCTCTACATTCCAAGTATTTGCAAACTAGGTGGCAACCTGGTATGTGAGTGTGCTTGTGTGACCATCAGTTTCCCTAAGGAATTCCAAAACTGGAATAGGATACCCTCTTTGGATACAGTTGAGAAAGATCCACACTGGCGATCTTGCGGCTGTTTTTCCCGCCTGTGGGCCATTCAGGTTCAAAAACTGTGCGGTGCATTTGAAGGCGGCGGCCCCATCGGATCCCAGTGTTTTGGTCTGATTCTCACCTTCGGGGTAACCTTGCCGGCTTCCTTACAAAGCCCACCCACCGGCCTCTTTAAAAAAAAAAACGAGCCCCTGTGTGTGCCCAGCTGGTCGCCAGGAGCAGAAAGTAGCGGGAGTGCGTCCCGTTTGCGCGGTAGCTCGGAGGGGGCGAAGTGGGACGTCTGGGGTGGAAGATACCACCGCTCGGCTGCGGGGATGCACCGCGTCGGCGCCGGCTCGGGTTTCCTGTTGCTCCCCGCGCCGAGCCGCGGGGGCTGCGACCACTCCCGGCGGCGCCGGGGCTGGGCTGGGGCGCGGCAGGGCGGCGGGGGGCCGGCGCGGGGAGCGGAGGAGCGATTTTCCGCCTCCGCGCGCGTCCGGAGCTCGACGAGTCCGCCCCGGGCTTCCTGGTGGGGCTGGGCGGGCGGGGGAGGGGCCGCGCCGCAGCGGCGGAAACCAGAGCTCGGCGATAAGAGGCCGCCCCGAGCCAGGCAGCGGCCCTTTCGCTGCGGCTGAATGACTTGTGGCGCTCACCATGCTCCCGTGACCGGGGACTGACAAGTTCAATTTTAAATCGCGGGCCTCCCGGAGTCAGGACTCCCACAATGCCCTGGGCCCTCGCTCGGCAGTCGGGCCGCCCCTGAGAAAACATGTGAGAGGTAAGTTTCCATTTTTCACAGTTCGCTCGCGCGGCGCGGCGGCTCGGCATTGTTCGCACGCTTTCGGGGCCGTCCGGGGCCGAAGGAGGCAGGGAGGCGAGGCGCTCGCCGGCTGCGTCGCGGGCCCGCGGGGCCCGGCTCTCCTCGGCGGCCGCCCTCCTGCCGCCCACCGTCTCCAGCCAGAGCGGCGCGGGCGGCGGCGGCGGCTGCAGCCCGACCCCGAGCAGCCCTTCCCGGGACCGCGGCCACTGTCAGGCTGGCAGCCTAGGGAGAAAGAGGAAGGAAGAACGACCCCGAGGGGGGGGGGAAATAAAAGAAACAGGTGCGTGGAAGTGACCTTACAACTTAATGACCTTTGTGGGGAGGATGCGAGGCCCTCGGAGGGGAGCCGGGGGGTCTCCCGAGAGACCCCGCATCCCTGTCCCCGGGGCTGCCATCCAGCCGGGTTTTCATCTGGGCCAAATATGTGCACGCAAAGGTTAATTCCCTGCCTACTACCCATAAATTACGCATGACATGTTTAGCTGGCCTTCCTTATATGGAGAGTGCTGTATTTCAGTCCAGTTTGCCTTTTGCCAAGTTTACAGGGCGGAAGACGCCCTGCAGGAGAGGGCTCCTTTTTTTTTTCTTTTCCTTTTTTCCCCCTCGTTTTGTAGTGCGTCATTCAAAAACTGTAAGAAAAGTAAGTATAGACGTTCTCTGGGTGGAGCCGCAGTTGGTTGATTGAACTGCTTTGATGAAAGGTTAAAAAGAATGAAAAGTAGTTAGTACTTGGGTTCTGGTTTTTAGACAAAAGCAGAACAAATATGTAGCGTCGTGCCGTTCCCCCCACCCTCCGCTTTTTTTTTTTTTTAAAACAGAGCCGGAATCTGTTATTGGTAGTAATGTGTCATGTGAGAATACTTTGATTCCAGAGCTTGTAACACGAGCAGGTATATGGTGGAGCCCGTGCTAGCCCCTCTCAGCACTTTACAACTACAGGGGTGTTGCTAGAAGAGTAATGGTGTTCTTAAGTCTCCCCTGGGCAGGGAGAATGGGCGGCTGCTGGCATTCTGTGGTGTGTTAACGTGGAGCGTGCTTTGCGAGGATTAAGATCGAGTAAGAAGCTGCCAGAAAGCTTATTGCCCTGTCTTTACTTTGTGTGCCCACCAGCACGGGCACAAGGGAAAGCAAATGGATGGTAAATGTTGCCATGCTCTGAGGAATGCTTTAAATTAATACACTGAGGGAGAAATCATAATTAATGCCTTTGGATTTGCGTGCCCTCTGCAACATGCTTTGAAATACTACACCGGTGGACGCGGTGTTCCTCCCCCCTGGATTTGACCAGTGTCTGTTTATACACAGAGGGTGTTTCGTGCGTAACTATTCTATACCAACATAAGTGATCCACGCCGTGTTATCTTTGTGTGGGTTGCTGAGAGCGTTGGTGTTTCTCCTGGTATTGCTGTTGAGATAAAATATTATCACCGAGACAAGTTAAAATGAAAGTTCAACGACTGTGAAATTCATATTAAGGATATTTAGTTCAATACTTAGAATGTCTTCGGTGAGAATGATAGCCAGATATACTGAATACAGTTATTCTGTAGCTCGAGAATGCACCTTGTTGTCACTTTGTATCTTTGCTTAAAGTTAATGGCAAGGACAGCTCAAAACTGTTTTTTTAGGAAACTCCTGCCGGTGTTCTGATTTTCATATGTGTTACCCATTTTGCATTGGGATGGAATTTTTTTTGGATTGTGATATTGTTAGGCCTTCTTTCAAAATGTGGACATAGCTTTTAGTTTTATTGTTTAATGGGGGGTGGGTTCCTCACTGAGGACTACAAAAGTTGCCTTTTGTGTTTTAGGGAACAGGTTGGGCGAGCACCAGAGAACCTGTTCATCTGTCCATCTGTAATTACAGTGTCACTTTAGACATAAAAGTCAGGTTTTATTACTGAGAAACTCAGAAAACCTCACATGTGCCTAGTTTAATTTTTTTTTTCTCCTGTGACTAAGAACAAATTCTTGTGCAGTCAAACATCAAGCATGGTACTCTGTGCAGCCTTGCCAACAGAGAATCCAAAATGTTTTATGGTTTGAAATACTGCTTTTGTTTACATTTCCACATTTGAGACAAACTTAGATTCCAAGTTGAATTCATTAAATTTTGTTTCCAACATTCTGTTCTTCCTCTGGGCACAGAATTCCTATGAAATGAAACAGTAGGTTCTGTTCCAGAACAAGAACAGATATCTCAAGGTTTCTCCTGGCAGGGTGGGGGCTGCGTGAAGAGTAAGGTCATATTTCTCATTGAGGAAGGGAGTGTTACTTTATTATATAAAATTTCCTTAGTCTCATTATGATAAAAAAATTGTCCTTGTATTTATCATTGTTGCTATACATTAGACCTGTATTTGATACATCTGTTTATGGAACCAGAATAGCCTTGCTGCACCTTTTGGCTTTCTGCTTGGTGATAGAAGATGTATAGATTAGAGAGTGTCTCAGACCTTGCCTTACAAGAACCCAACAAGAATAGGTGATTGGGTTTCTTTTACTCTGAGAAAAAGGGCTCAGGATGGGCAGTAGATGTAAGGGTCAGGGGAGAGAAGAAGGAAGTGAAATATATTCTTTAAAATGTTTGGCTCAGTATAAAATCCTAACAGCAGTACCAATCGTAGAGGATGTTACATAGGACGATTTTGAACTGTGTGGCCTTTCAGACCAAAAAGGTTGATATTTTTGGAAGTATAGAATGTGCTATTCAGTATGGTAGCCACTAGCCGCATGTGGCTATTGAGTACTTGAAATGTGGCTCAAGTCAGGATTGGTATTTGTCCTAAGTGAAACATACATACTGGATTTTGAAAACTTTGTACAAAGGAAAGGATGTAAAACATCTGATTAGCATTTTTATATTGATTTTATGTTGGAATGATAATTTGGATATATTGATTTCAGTAGAATATATTTTAGATTAAGTTCACCTCTGTTATTTTTTTTTAATGTGGCTACTAGAAAATTTAATATAACACTGGCTTGTTGTATATATTTCTGTTGGACAGTGCTATTCTAGAATAAAGCAGAAAAGCAGTATTCTGGGATAAAGCTTGGAGAGTTTGCTGCCAAGACACAATAAGATAGACTTCTCTTTACAAGCTGAAAAAGTTTATTATATGTAGAAACAGCTCATCTTTCTTATCCGTCGTAACCAAAACTTGAGAAGGCACACCACCTAACATCTATTTTTATTTCAAAACTACTATTTAGTTTAGAGATTTAATGGTGAGGTAGTAATAGCAGAGAAAAGGCTTATAATTAGGGGATGAGTCTTAACACCTCTCAAAGGCCAGAATAGAGTATGATTGCTACTTAGGAACATTTTAGAGACACCATAGTTATCATTGTCCTGAAGTTACCAAACATAAACGAGTCACTAAAATTTGTTTTAGAATAGAATTTTCAGTAAATGGCAATTATCTTCAGATGCTTAATATGTATATTTCCTTTGCCATGACTTTCCTTCCAGAAAATAAACACGCCAAATAAATGCAAACAAATTCCTGACCAAATGTTAATCCAAGAATATTAATGAATTCACCAGAATGAAAGATTTTCACCTGTAGGGAATAGGGCAGTTTTGAATGTTAGGAAAGGGAAAAAATACATTTCTGTGGTAATATCCTGGGCTTTAAATAATTCCTATACACAGAGACATTGTCTTTATACTTTGAACACATTCTTGAGAAAGCATCTGACTGGTAAACAAATCACAATGGCATAGGTCCTGGAAACATTCCTTTCAGATATTTTCATAACTGAAGTACATTTTGCCATGCACAGTGTTAAGCTGAAAAAATGCAGTTCCTTTCCATCCATATAAAGTATGCTTACTTTTATTTCCTTGAAGGATGCCAAAGATAGAAGATAGGATGGATGTAGTGGGTTCTTTTTTTGTTGGGACGTGGTGTGTGTGTGTGTAAAGATTTCAGAGAGAACCTCAGAAGAGTTGCCTCCCAGCTTGCTGCCATCTTGAATCTGTCTTTTATTATAATAGACATAACCTCCATTAAGTGTCAAGGCATGTGTGGAGTGTAAGGAGAACAGTGATCCCCTTTAACTTTGTATATTGTTCCTGATGAGTCATGGAACATAGTTGCTAATGGTTGGAGAATTATTGACTGCAAAATAGAGGGCTTAAGAAGAACTATTGACATAAGGTGTTAAGAATCTCTAGATATATTTTGTACTTTTAGATTGAAGTTAGGGAAATGGGTTTTTATGTAGTGTCTTTCATATTATAAAAACATATACTTATACAAGCATTACAGCTCTATCCTTGAAAAACCACTTAGCAAATACATGGTTACAGTTTTCTACAGAATTACTAGTGTTTTAATGATTCCAGTACATCTCTTTCAGATAATAATTAATGTTTTCTAAGAATCATCTTACCACATGTGCTTATGATGTCTGTAAAAATGAAGTATCTTAGAAGAATTTATGTTAGAGTATTAGGCATTGTGTGTTTAGCACTTCCCCCACTGTTTTTGAGATCTTACCTTAGGTTTCTGTGGTTATCCTTTGTTAAAACAGTTCAGGATATATTCTTAAGATGAAATGTAGCCATTTTGGATAGAGTGGAGAATTACCTTTACACTGAGATGAGTTATTTTAAAAAGGTGAAAATGTTTCTGAAATAAGTATTATGCTTCAAGTAGTATATATGCTCCAAGAGAAAAACTTGGCATCTCTTTTGACATTGTTTTAAGAAACAGAGATGTATCTTATACATACCCAAGGAGGTGAATAATAGTTGATGAGGTGCATACTCCCATGAAGTGTGGACACAATTTGTATGTGAGTGTAGGTATGAAGACACAAGATTTCCCAAGACAATGCCAATTAAAATTATCTGGATGTTAAATAACATCATATTATGGTAAATACTGTATAATCCAAAGGCCCATACCCATACAGGTATCAACTCCATTCCCGTCGTCCTTGAGCTAAACTTTCAGTATCTTATTGAAAGGTGTTTCTTCCTCCAAAGGACTTTTTCAAAACATTTACATTTGACACTGGATTTTCTCTATATTTTCACTTTTAAAACAGCTTGGGGAGCTATTAACTAGGAATGAATTTGTTTTACTGAGCTAACATGATTCTAGGATCATGAGAACAAGTTTAATCATGGGATGTAAATATTATGTTGCTGATTTTGAGATATTTATTTTATAAAATTGATTTATAGGTGAATACATATTAAGGCAAAAAGAGCAAGCTAGGCTCAGTGAGATCTACCAAACTTAATCACTATATACCTGTCTTCAAAGAGGTGGCAGTCTGATAGAAGTAAGAGTTTTGAAAATCATGATATACATTGTCCTCAAATAGGTGGCAGTCTGGTAGGGGAAGTAAGAGTTTTGAAAATAACTGTAAAGTAGAAAATGATATTTCATAAGGAATGGCTAGATAGCATAGTGTGGAAGTTCAGACAAGGAAAGATAAATCTTAAGTGGTCTGGTCAATACATGTACTAATGGGAACAGTCCTAATGCATAAATCATGGCAGACAAAAGGTATTCTTTATTTTCAACCTTATAAAAATATTATTCTGTTAAGCAACATTAATTATATCTATTCAGTGATATTTCCATGGTTTTCATATGTTTATATTTAACATCCAGGCACAGGATTTTTGTATGTTCTTGTTCACTTACTTAGTTCATTTCTTGAGTAGAAACATACAGATTTCCAAATGGCTTATGCCAGAATGTTGATAGTTTTTGTCATTAGTGTTACTGTTGAGTACTATAAAATACCAGCTTTTTAAGCCATCAGATAGTTGCAGATGTATCAGAAAACCAAAGTGGGTAACTGAGGTGAACAGTGGATGCAGAGAATTTGCCCAAGAGAAAGTTAGGTTGAAAGTAAACTGACTACTGCAATGAAGTTATTTGCTAAAAATCCATACTTTAAAGTTAAGCAGTAAAAGTAATACTAAAATATAACCAAAACAGTGATTTCATTTTGGGAAAAGAAATGTGTAATACATGAATAGCAAAGACAGAAATTTATATTAACAATGAGATTTTAATGAGAAAACAGTATCCAATTTAATGTGACATAGAGTAAAAGAAAAGTAAAGGAATAAAAGTATAGCTGATAGTTTCAGACATTGGTTAGAAGCATCACAATTGTGAATTCAACTTCGTGGGTTTTCAAAAACAACTCATAAACAGTTGAAGTACATAGTCTGTGGAAGATGTGGTAACCTTGGGTATACTTTCTGTACTTAAAATCCCTGCATACTAACATCTGTTTACAATGATTGTGACTGAATAGACACTTCAGAAATGCTAAAAAGCATGGTAACAATAGGACATGCAGTGGGAGTGTGAGGAAATGTAAGCAGTTTACAGTTTAATAGTCAAAACACATCATAAGCCTGTTAAATAGCAAGAATGCCAAGATAAGGCATTAAGCATTTCATATTATATTTAGAACATCAGTAAAGACATTTTCTGAGAATGACTTACTATTAGAATTTACAGACTGTTCACTGCTTGTTCTATCCAAAATTTCTATCATATATCCTGCAAATCTGTTTATCAGCATTGTTGATGATAGCAATAGTGATACATTCATATTTTATTTGTTGCTGTCTTGTCTGATTACAAGAAAAGAATTACCTTTACCACGACCTTTTAGCTGTCCGTGTGGATGGACAGCTCTGATCCCAGCAGAAAGATAGTCGGGGCTGAGATGGTCAGGTGACACAGAAAGAATGCGAGGGCATTGGGCCTGCAGTGGGGGAAAATTGGTGGGAAAAGCCCTGAGCCATTGACGGGACTGCAGCTCAGTATTCCCAGACGAAGACCCCCCTCATTGGTATTTTTATTTACTAGATTTTTGTTTCCAAGAAGGCACATTTGCAAAGATCAGTTCCTATAAACACTGTATCTGAATTTGTTTTGAAAGTCCCATGTTTGTTGCAGTGCAGGTAGAACAACACAGACCTCCGTGGAAATTAACATGTTTTGAAAAGCGGAATACTTTATAAGTGGTGGTATCATTTTTGTTGTCATGTTTAAATGATTGTATCTTTATATATTTATTTTGTTTTTGTCTCTATACTGAAAGGAGTAATAGACTTTGGGGGGCAGGGGCATAGAGAAGCTCCACAACATAATAGATTTTATTTTACCCTGCCAAATCTGATTAGAAATGTGGCCTGGGAAAAGACCATTTACTCTTTCTGTCCCTTAAATTCTATGTCTGTGAAGTTATAAACGTGTAAATAGTAGCTGATAATCTAAATTGCCACTTGCTATACATTTCTTTACAAAATACCTCATTTAATCTTTTTTATTGCTGCAAAATAGGCCTTAAAGATTACGTGACATGACTAGAAAACACTTGTCATTTGCAGAGCTCTGAGGCTTGTTTTTTCTTTATTCCACTGTCCATGGTTTTAACCAATTTTTTGTTTTGCCTCTAATGGTATATGAAGAACAATAATGAGGACGGTGTCTGTACCAATGATTACTAGCATTTTAAGCTACTTTCTCTGTGCCGGGGTAAGGTTTATGAATCAATTAATATACTCCCTAGAGTATCCCTAGGAGATGGGTACTGTTAATATCTTGGTTTCATAGTTGGGGAAACTGAGGCACAGACAAGTTAATTGCCATGGTTGCTTAACTAATACATGGCGCAACAAGGAGTTGAACCAGAGTAGTCCCATTCTAGAACCCGTGCTTGTATGTAAGAGACTAAAAGCAGATTAAACAAATACTTTTGTTGGGTGCTGATAAGAAACTGAGACCATAAACATTTGGGATAGTCCAGAAGTGTCACGCTTTCTGCCACATTTGAGGAGACAATAGAAGAATGGGTAGAAAGTAGGAGGATAGAGAGAAAAAGCATGGGGGAGGTGGGCAGTTAATAGGGTAGGAGGAGAGGAGGAGTGGGTGGCAAAGGAAGAGTGGTATTAGAGGGCACTGAAGAGCAGGCAGTGAGTTTGAGGCACAGTAGGGTACATAAAGCATTTGGCTGCATTTAACGCTAGTGAGCATTTCATAATGTATGTAATTGTCTAATCACTCTGTGCACCTGAAACTAATATAATATTGTTTATCAACTATACTTCAGTTAAAGACAATGTTTGGCTAAGCAAGTGATCTTATAAGAGGTGTGTTTTAGTGCAATTTTACAGAAGAATAGGGCACACGCAGATGAGTGGAGGCTGCAGACTAGAGCTGAGGGAGTAAATGAGGTTACGTAATGACGGGGGAATGAAAAGGAGGACATGTCTGCTAGGGAAAGATGACATAGGGTCCATAGGCTGTATAGAAAGTGATTAGATGCAGACATTAAAGGTGATTGGAGGTATTAAAAATTATTTTTAAAATATAATAAGAACTTTTAAACTTTTCATCAAAAATTCCTTATTTAAAACAGTAGTCTTTAATGTTAACCCAGTTCATCATATTGCTCCTTTTGAGTTCTTTTAGTATACAGAATAGTATTTTAAAGTCTCAGTGAGAAAAACATGATCATGTTTTATCACCAACTATGAATTAATTAAGGAGAAGACACATGTTAAATTCTTAAAACATTTCATTTCTGTGTCAGGCGCTTTTAAAGGAGAGGATCTGTTGAACTTACACACCAAATTCTTTATCCCGAAGTGGTCATTCTGAAGTAAGCATAATTTCGTCTGTAGCGGTCTATTGTTTTGTGCTGGGAAGTGTCTCTGTTGGCTAGGCAGTTCTGGTCCCTTATTAAAGTTCATGTGGAACACTTGTGTAAGCTATCATTAGTGATAAACCAGGTGGCAGATAGATACATGATAAAACAGGTTTGCAATGTGCTCAATGTGGCTGACATTTACACTTCTCAGACCTTGCTATTTTAGGGAAGGTATCAGTATAACTGTGATACTCTTTTTTCCTGGAAATAAAAATCCTTAATAATCAGACACTCCTATAAAAAGAATGATTTACATACAGAAATAAATAAGCAGTTGCATTGAGTTAACAGTTACTTGGAGTTGTGAGTATAGTTAGTTTCCCGTAGAACAGAAAGCTTCGCAGGAATACTATAGGCCTCTTTACTTTAGGTTCTGACATGCTCCTTACAAGAAAATGGCTTAACACGGTTTAAGCAGAAAATGTCAGAGCAGTGATAGGATAGATTATGTTGCATTTAATATACTTGGAAAAATTCTCATGAAATCAAGACAGTTTTCAAGAAAGAGATTCCATTTATAAATATTTACCACATATTTATTTAGATGGTCTATATCCACACAATATAATTTTAAAGGATTGCACTGTTTATGTCTTGAAATATAGCATGTTTATATAGAGCTGGAGAAAATAATGTTAACAATGCTTTATTTTGCCTTTTGTTTATATGCCTGTTAGCATTATGTGAAAGCCACACTTAGTACATGCCTTTTCCTATTATTAGACTTTTTATCCCCCTCGTCTCATTTTTGCCTTGTGCTACCTGTTTTATTGTATCATTAAGATAATGCTTAGAAAATGTTCAGTTTTAAGTAACTAAGACTAGTGTTCAAGTTAGAAATTTGTCTTTGCCTTCTCTGTTCATTGGGCTAATTTTAACTAGACAAATTCACTCCACATTATTTTGAACCATTATTTGAATTTCATCGCCCCAACATTCCAGGTAAAGCTGCATTGCCAGCTTAGTGGAGTTCAGATAGGCCTTTGGTCTTAAATACCCCAGCCGGAAGACCTTCAGAGAGTTGATGAGAATATCAAAGTGAACCACAGGAAGTACCCGAAAATCTCTGACCCAGGTGTAGAGTCTCTCTGAGGTACCTCATGACCTTTCCAAAAAAGAATTTGAAGTGTCCAGAACAATAATTGAGACTGTTGAAACACTATATACTTCAAATAGAATACTGCATAATGCTTTCTGAGAGACCACATTTACTGAAAGTTGTGTGTGGGAAATGACTCAGAGAAATACAGTTTTGAGGCCTGGATTTTAGAAGTAAATACTGTTTTGGCAGCAATTAGTATAGGAAGAAGTTACTGTTGTCTGTTTCTCAGTCATGGATTAAAGTTTACCAAGCTCTGAGGTCTTTTCACTTAAGAGGTTATTTTACTATGTTAACAATAGGTGCTATAGGGAAATCAATTCATCCTTTTGTGTTCTGCTGAATAATCAATCAATGAACATATGCTGAGCACCTATTAAAGTTAAGGAATTAGAATAGGTCAGGAGAGGAGGATCGGAAGGAGAATGACAGAGTTTCTATTCTTCTTTGACATGTAATTGAGTTGGGGAGAAAGGCGTGAAAAGTTACCAGTACAATTGGGTATTGGCACTCTACAACTTAGTACCAAAGGAGGAAATTCCAAGGAGGAAGGGAATTTAAGGAAGGAAGTCTTTGTGGAACTGAATGATTAGGGCACGCTGTGTGGAGAAGGTGGTGCGTGGCAGGCCTGGAGGCGCCTTTCAGCATAAGTGGGGAACCAGTGTGAGCTGGTGGAGGTGTGATGAGGCTAGCTACCATATTTGAGCATCTTCTCTGCGTGAGATGCTGCTGCCTCCATTTGTTTCAGGTAAACAGCCTGATAAATGGTGCTACCCAGTTAGGGACAACAGGCCTGTGTGTTCCCTAGGAAGCACCATCCTCTTGATAGAGATGAAACAGACTCAGAGACATTTACCTACCTGCCTAAATTCAGCTGCTGAATAGCCGGACTGAATTGAAGCCAGGTCTTTCCTCACTTCAAAACCAGCATGTTTTGTTTCCCTTTTATGATTCTGCTGGGAATGAATGTGGTATAGTTACGACACAGTAATTTTAAACTTTTCCCATAGGACAAAGGACATAAGTCAGGAAGATATAGCTTTAATTTAAAGGGCTGGCAAATTTCGTGTTTTTGCTTTGACTTTAGATTCCAGATGGCATATAGTTTGACAAATGCTTCTAATTTTTGTTTCTTAGATTTATAAAAAACAAAGCGAAACAAATACGCTAGGCCTCCTGTCTCCAGCAGCTGGGGAAGGGCTTAGGTTGTGTGACCTGTTGTAACATTGTATTTGGCCATTTGGGATCTTCTCAGAGGAAGCTGTGCGAAGTTCTGGAAGATAGTGTACTTTCACACCAATAATGTGATGCCGTAAAATCTTCACCAAGAAATGATAGGGGTAACTCCAGAGCGCCTGCTGAATTCATTTATCATTCTCACGTGGTTATTCTATGCTCTCCTGTTGCATCATTTTCACACACCTGTCTGTACTCTGCCTCTGTGTGGCTTAGCTTATGACTTTAAAAGATAAACTGTGAATTGAAAGCTTGTTCTGTTGGAGATGTGTCACTCTGCTAACAACTTTCCTCACTTTATAGAGCTATTTAGAACACATACCAAATAAAGTTATATATTGTTTAGAGAAGGAAAATGGAAGAATCTTAGGCCATTGCTTTGGACCTCAAAGGAAAGCACTCTTACTTAGCAAATATTTATTGAATGCAGTTGTCCGTGTGCTGCCCATCAAGCTGTGTCTTTCCGGGAATAAAGAGATGAGTAAGATAGGCCCTCTTCTCAAAGTGGTTTCCAGTGTAAGGTAGAGAGATGCACAAGTAATGTACGGGCAAAATAAAGTGGACACAGAGGAGCCAGGAATAGGCCACTTGTGGTTAGAGTGTGGAATTTGCCTATAGCTCTCCAGGAGACACATTAACTCTTAATGTGCTTTGTATATTGGAGAAGAGATGAAACCAACTCATAATTTGCTAAAAATCTGTGGGTCAGTGTTTCAACCATTTGTTTTTCTGTTAAGTATTTGAAAATAAGGATGGCCCAAAAGTCAGGTGGTCATTCTAGGCCCGACAGAAGAGATGAGCTTATTTCTGATGGCTCTTCTGGAGAAAGGTGGGGCCGCATCATTCATCTGCAGCTTCTCTGCATTAACTCCCTGATCAGGAAGTGAACACAGTATTGACAGCCAAATTTCAGAGCCTGCAACTTTTATATTGGCAGAAAAGAAAAATCCATGAGAGAGGTGAGCTGTATGTAACTCTTATGACAAAGGGTTTTAGATACGCACACAGTGCTCATTTTCCTCTAGCTTTTCTTTGTGTGCAGGAGATAAAGCTGTATTTTGTAGGCTAGCTTCCAAACTTTCAAACGGCGAAAGTGCGATCGGGCATATTCTGTAAGACCCCATTCAGATGTGAAGTGTTTGTTCCTTGTTTCCAGGATTTAATCTGCATTCCAGTTTGGAAAATTGAGAATTTTTATTTTATTGCTTATTCCCAATCATTTTTTAATCATAAACATGGAGTTAAAGCTCACTGCATAAAAAAGATTCACAAAAAGATTTTGACTGAAATTTTCAAGAGCACCTCAGGATATAATTTGTGCTTTTCTGAAGTTTATGGCCTAAAAAAAAGAAAAGGTCCATTCATGGTGAAATAATGAAAACTAAACAAGAATGCAAATGACCGGAACATTAACAATCATAATAATTATAAAAATAGCCACTTACTTGGTAGACACTTACTCTCTTACCTGTGTGACCATACATAGTTCTCACATAGCACTGTGAGATTTATGGGATGCTATCCTCTCTCTAGTTCATAGGTGATAAAATGGGGGCCCGCCAAGGGTAAGGTCAGGAAATTTGCTTGAGGTTCATATAGCAAGGTCCGGGAAGTGCTGGGAGCTTGGGCCAGCAGTTTGCTTGTCTGCCTGTTTGTTTCCATCAGTGTGGTACAGATGGGTACAAACACCCATGGCAATGAAAATTTGAGGCCTAATCTAAATTAGTCCTGGAAAGACTTAATGAAGAAGGTAAGATGTGAAAGACAGGTTTCAAAGTCTTGTGGTCATAAAACAGCAGTGTCAAAGGCGCAGACTTCGAAGTTTCACCAGCTTGGAAAGGAAGGCTGTGTCACATGGCCTCATCTGCCCATGTGGTTTGCATGTTGCTAGTTCTGCTCACACCCAATGCCCCCTGTCCCAGCACTCGCCAAGATTAGCAAATCCACTTTTAGACTCAAAATCATTACCTGTGAAGTTTCTGATGTTACTTCTGAATGACATAGCACTCTGCCAATTGCTCGGTTGGATGGCTTTAAGTGGCACATTTTAAGAAGTTTCTTGAGCCCAAAAAAGTGTTGCAAATGCTCCTATCATCTATTCAGCTGCAGTACTGAAGGCATTAAGGTAATTCAGTTCATGTCTCTCATCATTAAAAAATAGAATTCTGTTGCCAACATTGAAATAATAAAACATGTCGTGGAGAATGGTTATTCACGTGGAGATTTCTGATGGACTTTTTTCACTTTCCCTCAAGTCTCTAGCCGAGTAATAGCATGACCCTGTGTGCGTGTGTTATGTGTGCATATACAATGACATCCATACATACATGTGCATTCCAGAAAGTACTATGAAGTAGTGCATAGTTATAGCTAAAAATGGAACAGAATAAATATATGAAGTTAAGGGATACTATTCGCCAACTAATGTTTATAAATTTCCCATGAAATATTACATTTGTACTGATCACAAGTAGGACTTGTATGAAAAAACACAGTATGCTGTAAACCCTAAGTAGGAACAGAACAAAAGATATTCTAATGTACATGTGTAATTTTAAATATATTACTCTCTAATAGGTATTAGGCTTGAGATCAAATAGTTGATAGATACTCTTACTAAGAATTTTAATTTGTCTTAATGAATTGATTTCCATTGCTCTTTTCTTCCACTGATATTAAACTTTAACCCATTCACACAGCAACAGTTTTCTATTTTAATGACCTAATATTAATGGATTTGAAAAATATTTTCCCTTCATGTACCAAGAATTTCAGGCATATTTTTAAAGAAAAATATGCTATGTTGATTATCATTTTTTTTGGCAAGAAATTAAGCACCTATAGTTCAGTTCAATAATTCTGTGATAAATGAAGTATAATTAAATTTGCAGATTCTGCAACATTCACTTAAATATTTGGGTTTTTTTACATTCTAGGTACCATGTTAGGTATTGAATACATAATTAACAAACATGCAATTATAAAATTTAGATGTCTCTCAAATTGGCTATTGCAGAAATAATAGCATATTATTATAGTTGTTGCCACAAAGTTTAAATAATCTTTTAAGTAATTAGAAATATTATTTATAGATGTCAGTAAATATTTATTTTAGGCTTACTGTGTATAAGTGAAGTATTTTGTTTCCTTGTAAAGAAGAGTTTCATTTTATGCTAAAAATTCCTGCTTTACAATTAAGCAAGAGAAATAGCATTACAGAGTAATGCAGATAGAGAGAACTCGCTTTTGAGTGGCAGTATAATATTGTCAGTTTCAAAGGTCAGGCTGGTACAGGAGGCTTCGGTTTTGCCACCCCACATGCAGAATGCTGTGACAGCCAGGGCTGATACAGCTCAAAATATCCGCAGCCTTGGAAGCCTTGGAAGTTTCAGAAGGTCATTTTGGCATCGTAGCAGGAACAGTGATTCACAGGGAAGGTCAAACTGGACAGCCAGGCAAGAAGATAGGTTGCTGGACACAACAGTTGTAGATTTTAGAGCAACTGTCAGCTGTAGTAACTGAATATCTTGATTCGATGTTGCCATCTTTCAGTGAAGTGTTAATAGAGGAACAAGCTTTACTTGGTGGGTGAATTTTAACTTCTTTTATCTCTTCTGAAACTTTAAGTGTTGCATCAGCCTTACCTGGTAAGGACAAATGTTACTTTAATTTTATTTATGTATGATGCATGCTCCATCAAAAAAGGATATGAGTCAGCTTACAACAGTAAAGTGCACATAAGATAGGACTGTTAAAAAAAAGATAAAACAAATCAGTTAGAAGGAAGAGATGAAACAAGTAGTTGAGATGAAAAAGAACACTAAATTTATCTCTTAGTTTCTGGTAACCAAAGCAAAAGCTTTAGGAAGTAGTAAAATCCTGAGTTTATGTAATAAGATCTCTTCATATCCATATACAGTCTTATTCTTAGCCCTTAGGGTATTTAGTTAAAAATTCTCACTATGCCTTTGAGTGAAATCTTGCAGTGGATTAATTCCAGTTAATCAAGAAGTAAAGGCTGAACTCTCCAGCCTGGCCTTCAGGGCCCTTGCTGATTTGGTTCTAGACCCAAATTCCAGCTTTCTCTCCCGCCAGCTCTGCTGCACATGGGTGCTCCATACAGACCATCGCCCACAGTGTCCATGTTCTGCGCTTCCCCATATATCTGCCTTTGCTCTCTGCACTCCTGCAGTCAGGATTGTCCCTCCTTTTTGTTTCTAACCAAACGCAACTCAAGCTTCCAGGCCCATCTTAGATGGCTCATCCATCACAAAACCCCCTTGACCTCTGTCTCCTTTAACTCACCAAGCTTTATTTGTCTCTCTATTGAGTGCGTCTCACTTTCTTTTTTATACAGTTATTTGTGTTTGTTTTATGTCCATAATTAAGCAGTAAATTCTTCAAAGTTGGATTCTAGGCTACATGTAGAGGGTCTTCAATAAACTGTTAATGTAATCAGTGCATATGTAACTATGTGTTCCTTATTTTTAATGAATATATTCATTTAATAAGTATATATGCTGAATGTATTTGGATTTAAGGAAAAACATTTTTCTAAGATTGTAGAGAAAATGAGAACTAAAAAAAAAAGATCAGAAGCACAATTAGAGGAATAACGCCTGCGATTTATAGCAAAGGAGAAATTCTGGGGTTGTGGAATTGGGATTGTAGTTTTTTTTTATTGTTTGACTTCAGGCTTTCATATTAGAAAACAGCTTAATATTTACCATTTCTCTGTGCCATAAGGTAACTAATAGAGAACAGGTTTGTTACATGTAAAAGAATAATACCATTTATGACATTTCAAACCCTCACTGCTTTCTCTAGTATACTTTTTCTATGGTTTGAACAGCTGTCAAGTCTACCGACTGCACATGGCTTAGAAGTGTTGCAGACAGCTCCTTCATCTCCTTCACTGCTTTACAAACACCATTTTAGTGACTGATAGAGATCAGGCTTTGTTATATGCATTCTTGCTAAACATGTATTCAGTTGTTTTAGAGCATTCCATTGAACTTTTGTGGAAGGTTTCTGCTGATACATTTTCAGCTGCTAATGAAAGCTCTGAAGAAAACGTAGGCTCTTCTTGCTCACAGGGCAGGCGAATAAAAATAACATCATGCTTAAAGACCCTTTGTGAACAATAGATCTTCAAACCAGTTACTGAGTATTTAGAACTCTGTAATGTATTAATTGCTAGATGAAACTGATTAACTGTCTTAAGAAGAAGCTGCTGGATGTAGTGTATAATTTTCACATCTCTAAGTGCACATTATTAATGTCTTGTGTAATCCCATGGATGTACAAGGACAATAGCACCCATCTCCCAACTGTAAAGGGACCTTATCTCCTTCAGAATTTACATGCAGGCTTTGTCCTTCACTTACAACTCAGGACAAAGCGCAAGTGAGGCAAAGTGAGGCAGCCTTAGCCTCCCCACTGTGTCCTGCTCCACCCCAGCCTCTCCGTTTATGGCTTTCCTTGTATTTATAGTCATTGTCATTTCCACAGAGTTTAGTATTGAACTGCCAGCATATATTGTGAGTGAAATTTTAAATTTGGAATCAGAAGACCTGATTTTGAATCTTGATTCTTCCATTTAATTAGCTTAGGGGACTTTGGTGAGTCACTTAACAATTCAAGCTTCAATTTCTTTGTTCACAAATAGGAAAGATAACATAACTATCTCTTAGAGTTGTCAGGAACAGATGGCAAAAGTCAGTTGAAAGTAAATTGTATACCAATATGTAAAATATTATTTGCTATTGTTGAACAAAATAGAATGTATGTGTTTTGGGGAGAAAGTAAATCTTTCTACTTGGCTCTTACAGTAGAAACTTATAAAGAACCACATGAATACCTTGCAGATTTCATATATATAAATCAAAAAGAAATAATAGCATAAGCCAATTTATCAAAAATTCATCTCTTCCATGGTAACTACTTAATCAAGGAATATAATTGATAGTTTTATCCAAAATAAACTGGCTCTTGTTGCAAGAAGATTAGGGCATTATTTGTCTTTTTTCTCTGTTAAGTTTAATGCAAAGGTTTTATTTGAATTTAAATAAAGAGCTAGGTTTTAGTCATATATAGAGAACATGATTTGATGAATTCCTATGTAAAAGTTTTTCCTTATTCTTTGAACGCACACACACACCAACATACATACATATCTACACATCCATTCATACTTTAATCATTACTTCACAGTGTATCTATAGTATATTAACAATTGATTTTATATTGAGTAGGTGCTTGTTTTTCCATCTTCTTGAAAAATAACTTTACTATTATAAGTTATAAATACGAAATGAGACTGTTGCTGTCTCCAAAGTTTATTTTGTGTGTGTGTGTGTATGTGCATGTGTTTATGTATAATGATGCATTTGACATTTAAATTGTAGGAAGATAGGAACTTTTAAGCTTGCTACATGATTGCTTTTTGAATTTATCCAGTGTATTCCTTCAGCTGTGCTGGGGAATATTTTTTTGACAAACTAAGTAACTTTTGCATGCCTACTTGGAGTGAACATTTCAGCAGGACCCTAGCATAAGCAAGAAGTTTGAGACACAATGACTAGTATGTAGTATTAAATACTAATGAGTGGTCTGTTAGAGTGATGTGTAGAGGCATGCATGGTGCCTGATTTAAAATATTTAAAGAAATGAATGTAACAGAACTTTATATAACTGTTTGCAGATATGTCAGTTTTCTAAAGTAGTTGATACAATATAGTAAAAAAGCATGTCACGAAATCTCAAACCAGACATCTTTTCAGGGCAAATATTCTGGGTTCTTAGGAAATTATTGGGTAGAAATGCACGAGTAATATTGTAGCTTTAGTTTGTTTAGATTGCCATGCCAAAATTTAATGAGATTAAGAATAACTTGTGGAGTTTGGTTAGAATGTAGATTCCTAGTCTTTACAGTAGATTGGTGGTAGGTCCCAGGAATACATATTTTTAACAGTTGCCTCCAAGAGACAGATTCATATAGTCCAGGAATTTTTCTGAAGCATCAGTGTTAAGAACAGAAAGCATTGCTATGAATAGCTTATGGCAGTTTTTGAGTTTATTAGCCAGCTCCCAATGCATTGTGATTTTCTGCAGAGAGCTGGCCATTGCTTTTTAAGTGCATATCATGCTGATGGAAATACATAGAACTTTAATCACTGTCTCATTAGAAGAGCGTAGTTGGCTCTTTGGATTTCTTCATGTGTTACAGCTTTTCCAGAATGCACAGAACCTTATGGGCAATTAACATAATTAAAGAAGGATATTTTTCTATTTAGCAAAGGAACCAAACATCAAGCCTCTGTATTAGTTTGTTCATAGTGTGTTCAGTATGTATACTCTTTTGGAAAGTACAGAATCCTAAAAATAAAAACTTTGATCTCATCTCCTGAGAAGGGTGTCTTCATTTATACTCTAATCAAAATGGGAACATTACATTGTCAGAAAGAGAATAAAAACATTGGAAATGCCCACATTTTGCAACCAACCACCTTAAGTCTTTTGAAAATCAGTTTCAGGTACTTTTTTATTCTGTGAACTGTTATTTAATAACTGAAAAAGAGTTTGAGGAGGGCAAAGAAAGGGGAGAATTCTTTGTTTTCTAACAGGACACGTGTCCCTTGGCAAAATCATACAAGAGTTAAACCTCTTGGTTATTTTAATTGGAAGTGCATGCCACTTCATGAGAACACTCCTCTCCAGGGTCAGAAATGACTACACGAGAATCACCAGCCTCAGGGGAAATTACATAGGAAAATGTGTTTGTGCCTACATGAGTTCACTAGAGTTCTATTGTGCCTCATCTACTTTGATAACACCATGCATTATTTATAGCAGTTGTCAGAAACTGTTTCCTTTAGTCAATTAGTGTCTAAAAAAGGAGCGGGGAAGGGGGAGCAGGATATTTTCTGAACATTGTAGAAATAATGTATAAAAAAAGCATTCTCTTAATCATATGACATTGTGCTGTCAGAGATTTTCCAAATATAATATGACCTGCAGACTCTGTTAACTGTATGTTTTGTTTTTATAAATAAGAAAAGAATAGTAAGCTACATATTGTCCACTTTGATACACTGTCAACCTAAGTATTTATTAAGACTTCCAGCTCCCTGTTTTGTGGCAAGTAATTACAAAATACATTGTAATGTTTTAACAATGAAATAGTTTATTTTGAAATAACAGGAGTTGAAAAACTGATTTTACAAATGTTTCCATTGACTAGCTGCTGTATAAGGGCTAACAGTTGAAAATATTTTCCAGAAGGCATTACTTTATATTTCTAGGAGAAAAAACATCTTTGCCTAGTTCCACAATAGAAATTTACTATCTAGATTTATGGATTTTATATTTTTAAGGCCTAGAATAGATTAACAAATACAGGAAAGCATGTCATACATGTTGTTAGTAGAAGCACATACTGGTAAACATTTTCTTGGAAGAAGTTTGTTCTAGCTCAAAGTTATTATATGCATATACTTTATGTTCTAAGCATTTATATTATTAAAACCACTCAAACGTAAACCTAATTGTGTACATACAACTGCAGCATTGTTTACAATAGTGAGAAATTGGCATTAACTTAGGTGACTACTAGTAAAGAAATGGACATGTAAAGGAGTAATACTAGTTGTTAAAAAGTATTTATGTTGGTCTATTTATATTGACAAAGAAAGGCCATTAACATATACTGTAGAAAGCAGGCTCAGAACAGTATGCTAAGTATATTTTCATCGTATCTGTAAAAATGATAAACTGTGTATGTGCATGTGTAGATGTGTATATGTATATGTGAATTCATAGAAAAAGGACGAGACACACCATACTAATTGTGGTTACCCACTGGATGAGAGGGAGTCTGAGTTGGTAGTGGAGGGGAGGAATTCAGCTGGATTTTCATTAAAATCCTTCTGTATGGTTTAAATTTAATATAGCAAAAATACATTCATTTAGCAATGTCAAAAACCAAAGAAAGAAAAAAGGGAAAGAAAGGCAAGATGTGGAATGAATGGTGGTGATTCATATAAACTACTTGATAGAGATGTCTGTTCATCATTTGAGCTTTTATTTTATTGTCTCTTCCATTATTATTTAATAATATCTATCTCTATATAAGTAATAGCCTTATAATTATAAAACCCATACTTCTCAACACATCAAAAGAAGTAGAGCCATTGTTAAGAGTACAAATTGTTAATTCTTTGACTTTGAAATGCTTTATAGATTATTGTAGTCACTGTGGAGATGTGGAAATCTAGATATGGGGGGAGAAAAAAGGTTTTTTAAAATTGAAACAAAAAATATTTGGTTCAAATTTTAATTTGCTTCTGAGTCTTCACATTTCTAATATGAGAGTGTTTTTACAGTACTAATCACACCACATGGTAAGTTTTTATTTTATTTTACATCTCTGACCCTGAGTTCCATGAGGACATGACATTTCATGTATGTCTCCAAGAGTGTGTGTGAATGAATGACTCAGAGATTCCAGATCTACATTGTCATTTGATGTATATGTAATGAGATTTTAGTTCTTAAATATGTTAGAAATTCAAGGAAATAGAGTTGTGAAACAAGAGTGCTGTGAGCAATTTATGTATAGGTTGTATAGATATAAATTCAGTTATCCTGGAGACAATTTATCTTTTTATCCAGTTAGTCTTATGTGTTGAGACTTGTAGAATTTTTCAGTTTTTTTTTTCTTTCTTGTAAATTAAGCCTTATAAGAAATATTAAGGTGGGCATGAACAAAGTATGCCTCCGTGTTACCTCTCTGAAAGAGCTGTGCAGCTGTTCTAGGCTTCTGCAATTTTAGGCTTCTGCAAAATACAGTCTGAAGCTCTGGATTATTATATAGCAATTGCAATAATATTAGCAAAATTTGTTGTTCAACATCTCAGACCTAGTTAAGTACCTGAGTTATATGGAACCTTCCCCAGAGGATACTTAAGCTACACTGAAGTGAAAATACGAGTTGTCAACACAGGTCTGCATTTTGTAACAAAAAAAAAACCCTCAGGTTAAGCTGAGATTCTAACATTTTAGTGTTATTAGGAATACATTTATTTGACACTGGTATATTATTAAGAGTATGTATGAGATTATTTAGTATGAGGTAATCTTTTAGGTCAAATATGTAAATTAATAGAAATATCCAGAGGATTATAACATTAAACTGTGAAGTACCTTTGTGCCTTGAGTATTTGTAAAGTTTGTAACAAGAGATACGTTTGTGAAAAGATAGAAACTTTTACTGATTAAATGGAAAGAAGGAAATGTTCATGGTGTGGTGTCATTAGAAGTCCACTCATTCATTTAATTGGATGCATTCAAGTAATACCAGACTATATTCATAATTGGTTTGACTCATTATATTCTGAAGGATAATTATTTTAGATTTATTTACATATAAATGTAGATTTTACATACTTTTCTCATAATTATTAATAATTAAACAACACATTTCAGTCAGTCTTCAGTAGAAGTAAACCAGTGAAATTTCCTGGATTGAGGTTAATATCTGTTAAGATTGAAGCTATTGTGCTCAGATTTAGTTGCTAGTAATGCCACATTAAAATTTTAGGAATTCTGGAAAGTGTGACGGCTATGGTTAGTCTCGTCCCAATAGAGATATGCTTTCTATTTTGGCTAGTTTTTTTTTTTTAATTGTATTTGTCATTTGTTTTCATGTTGATTCTATAACTTAGCTCAATTAATTGAGTCTGCTCAAATGGAAAACAGGCATAGGTTAATTACGGAGAAGACCTTAATGACCACGGTTGTGAGAATGATTTCTGCCTTGGAAGGAAAGTCGGAACAGTGGGGCAGAGAGGTGCACATGCAGTGAATTTCACTGATGGACAGTGTGCCATGGATATATTTTCTGTTTTTTCAGAATCAACTTCATAGTTATTTTTGTTTGTGTAGTAGTGTTATTAGGAAGTGTAGATGAATTTGCTACCATTCCTCAAGCAAGGAAGATCATATTTTAGAAAGGCTTTAGGCAGAGGTACCACTAACCTCATAAGAAGCTAGGTGATACTGTTCAGAAGATACAAAAGTTGAAATTAAAGCTAAAATTTTGGATCACAAGTTATATGCTAAATAAAATATAACTCATTTAAGTCCATATTTATGGTGTTGCATTTGGGAATAAGGATCACACTGTATTGCATCCATTTAGCAGTCATGTTTTTTTTCATGCTAATTTTACATCGGCAGCTTCTGGTTGTGTCAGTGTACCATTCCTGCAAATTGCCAGGAAAGTGAGATTTATTTCTTCTACCATTTAGTCCTTGAGCACATACCAGCTTTGTTAATTTTGTTGTAGTCTGTGTTCTGAATGTCTTACCATTTATTATTTTGAAATACTAAGTGATACGGACAGATCAGAAATGGCTACCTAAGGCTAACAAGGTAACTCCTTTGTGTTACGCACAGAGTAAATAAAATACTAAATAGGATAAGTGCCTTCTCTTGAAGCACAATAAAATAGCATTCCGAGTGATATGTCATTATGCTTTCTTGTAGAATAGAGAAATGATAAAAGACTGCCTGTTTGAATATCATCAAAAAAAATGCAAATTTTCCCTTCATTTGCCAGAATTGAAGACTGATTTTGTCAGAAATTCTCAGATAATTATTTAAATGTTTTAAATTTGCAAAGCCACGTGTAACTGTTTCAGATTATTCTGTGAATAAAAAGAAAAGACCTTCCACCAAGTGCCCAGTTAAGGAGGTGTATAACTACGGTTCTGTGACATCGTCGCCTCATGTTCTCCTTCCAGTGAATGCAGTTCTATGCTGGTTTCATTCAGTGGTAAAGGTGACATCGCCGATGTATTAAAACTGTGTATGCAGTCCAGGTACTGTAACTTGTAGAAGGTACTTATAAACGAGCAGTCAGATATGCTAAGAAGTATTCACACTTGCTACCCTTATCGGTCGTTGGTCTAGGCTGGAGTAGCACCCACCGTTCTGGCACTGGCCGTTGAGTGGAGAGGCAGCCTCACAGCCGCCTGCTTTCTCTCTTGGAGCTCGCCTTTTTGTGGCAAAGGTAGATGATAAGCTGATAGTGAGATTGATACATAATATTATGCCAAATGCTGACAAGTGCTATGAAGAAAAATAAAGCAGGGTAAAGGTCTGACCAGTCTGGGCTAGTGTTGAGAGGAACAGAAAGTTGGATACTGTTGATAGTGGGCTGGGAAAGCTTCTAGAAGATAGCTTTGCAGTAGGGGCTGGGTGAAGGCCTATTTAGGTACACAGCTAGTGACCTCTATATGTAGGGCAGTGAGCCATGTGATATTTATCTTCTGATAATCTTAAGACTTTTAAATATTTTTATTTTGCCTGATACAGGTATCAACTTAAAATTTACTTTTAACTCATTGTCTGCCTAGAAGCATCATGTTTTATTTTGTTTTGAGTATAAATACTTAAGGGACAATAATCATTTTCTAATTTTAGTGCAGTTTAGTTAAGTTGCTTTTGTAATTCTAATCTTTAGCAATAGGGTATCACCTAACCACCACTCCTTCATTTTCCTTCCAAGGACAGACTACTTGATCAGAGGGAATCCAGACTAACAGAATTATAAAGGAGTGCTTTGACAGATCTTAGCTTATTTTTTTGAGTTAGTAAACACAGCCTTCCCTTTCTTGGCAGCAGCTTGTCACCCTTAGTGCGACGTGTCAGACCAGTAGGCCATGTTGACAGGTGTTGTGCCATTCCAGAGGATGTGGGGTTGAAAGTTGTCTTTTGTATTAGCCGTATTTCTAAAACCTCAGTCGTTTGCATATCTCCTTCATGACTTTTGCCAATATATTTACTTAGTCTTGTTCTTTAAATTCTTCTCATGAAACTTTAGCCTCTTTCAAAGCTATGGTATCCCAGGTAATCACAGTCTCGAGGAGCTGGTTTTAGTATTCCAATGCATCTATGACAATTACGTTGTTTCTGCATGGCTTAAAATCGCCGTGGGTGCCTCCAGTCATGTGCTTACCCCTACCTGAGAAACTCTGAAATCAGCTTTTTGTTATATAGAGTTGAATACTGCTGAAGACTGCATTAACCCATTCAGACCACAGTTTTTCCATATAATAAATAATAGCTTGTTACTCTAGTTCTCTAGTTAGTACCTTAATAAATGGAGAAATGGCTATACAGCCTCCAGAAATGCTTAGTTGGTCATTTGTAATCTGAAATCTGTTAATATCTGGGACAAGCCCTGGGCAGAATTAATTTGCTGAAGGAATGCATTGCTAATCATGGACTTGTTGACACCAATAAGCCTGAGGCAAAAAGTCATGTTTTTGGGCAAGGGGTTTCTTTCTGTCAGGGTGAAGTCAGCCACCTCTTCCAGTTAGATTAAAACTGCTTAGTTAAAAAAAAAAAACTCGAATAATTACTCAGTTAATGTCCTCGGTATGTAATCTATTTCAAAATCAAAAGCTTATGAAAAAGTCCCCAAAATTCTCAGCTACTACTCTGAGATGTAATAGGACTGACCTGCCTATATTTAGTCTAGAAGAACTTCTGAAATGAATAATAAACATATATGACTAAGAAATTTAACCTTGCTCATAGAAGCCATCCAGTTCTCCAAAATAAAAGTTTAGTCTCAGACCATGTAAGCATCTGTTTATCCTCTATTGCAGTATGTATGCAACTCTTAAATAGATATTTATACAAATATATCTGCAGTTTAATGCTAAAAACTGCTAATCTATTCTATGTCAATTGTTATAAGAGTACTTGTTAGTAATTTCCCATTTTGTTTTTTACTTTACCTGTGATTCTGTTCTCCAGATTCTTTTCCTTTCTTTCCATCTCCCATATCTTAAAGTAGAAAATAATGTGATTTCTGATAGCCCTCAAGGAGAAATTTGTTCTTAGCTCTTGCAGCAGAATATGCTTGTTTGTAGGACATGTAAGTGTGAGGAACTCTATAGCATTTGGAATATGACCAGAAGATAAAAGAGGGGTTACTGTTAGGCAGGTTTTAAAAAGTTTGATTTTTTTACTACAGAACTGATGAATTCCCCAGTTATTTGTTGTTATTCAGGGAAGTTTATTATAATATGTTAAAATATAGGTCAGAAATTTACCTCTTAAATGGTTTATCTATGAGTAAATATTTTCTAGTGGAAATATTTACTTCAATAATTATTTACAAACAACACATATTTTTAGGGCAAATATGTTTACAAGAATTCTCACAATCTGGATGTTACCCACACACTTTTAAACATTGTCTCTGTCAATAGAACAAAATCAGTGGAACAAAAATCCATTACTAATTGAAGTCATGTTTGGGGACTTCGATATTGATCCAAATCCTATAAAATCTTAATTTACCAAAACACTCAGTTATAAAGATTTCCAGTCTTTCCTGAAATTCTTCTGTTTGGACAAAGAAGAATATTACAAGACAATAATCTGATATAGGAAATTTAGTCAAATAAATTTAAAGGACATAATCTGAGTTCCTTAACCCTAGTGCTGTATCAAGAACTGGAACACACATTATCAGGTGCAGCTAGACTAATAATGCATAAATGTCAGTGTCCATTCCAATTGTCCATGCCTGGCTATCAATATTTTGATTATCATCCTTGCCCATATATTTTATAATTAAATTGTATTTTCAACTTACAAATATTTATAATTATTTCAATAACACTTTTTGAAGTAAATAGAACTTTTCTGCTACAGAAAATAAAAACAACCAGAATACCCATTGACAAACATTTTAGTTATTAAAGTTTATTTTGTACCCAGGTGGGACTAGGCCTGTAACATGACAGAAAGGAAACATAATCAACTCCAGGAATTGATTTTGTAGTTGTATTTAGGTATAACCACTAGACAGTGAAGAGATTTCTCATGGCACTCTTCTCTTTCCTCATATTGTTTGAACCCTATAGGTCATAATGAAATAATTCCTTGGGGTTGGTGGCACATCCTCATATACATGTTTATTCTTATTCATTTGAATAAAATGCATTCACTTATCAGACATTTTTAAAACATCTACTGTGTTCCAGGAACTGGCTTAAAAAAAATGGTGATACACCCTGTTGTCAGGGAGTTTATAACCTTGGGGGCAAAAGTACCAAGAGGTACAGAGTATAGAGAATGTTCACAGTTGGCACAATGTTTAGCATGTTGGCCCAGCCTTATAGAGAAGGTGATACGTGAAGAGCAATTTAAATAAGGAAAAGGGATTTGCCAAGTTGAAGGGTGAGGAAGTCAAACCGGTGTGTGTCAAACCGAGGGGTTGGCTTGTAACAAGTCCCATTAGCTCACAACGGCACAGATATGCCAAGAACCCCGGGCAGCTCCTGGCAGCCCCCCTCAATGAGGGAGGATACTAGATGTGCAACCCTGGGAGAGGCCAAAAGGGTAAAGTGTGTCAGTTCAAGGGAAGAGGAAAGATTCAGGAGAAAGGGAGATGTAAATGCTGTTAGAGGTCAAGTAAAGAAAGGACTCATATGGTCTTTGAATTTGGCTCTTACGGAAGCTTTGATGACTGTTACTTTAAGTAATGGGTGCAGAGGTCACACGATACAGATTCAGAATGAATGGGAGAGGAAGGGGAAAACAGTAGAAAACAGAAAAACAGCACATGGAAATGATGCTTTAGACATTTGGGAGCGACGGATTATGAACATGTAGGAGAAGAGGATGCATAGCCAGGCAAGGTCCCCTTCCTCCCGCCATGGCACCCCCTCCATTTTGGAGCTACTTTAACGATTTGAGGTCTAGGAGAAAGAATTGTGGGAAAGGCAGGGAAAGTTCATATATAGAGGGAGTATGAGGGAAAGAAGTTCTGAGAGTGAGAGGGTAGATGTGGAAGTTTAGCCATGGGAAGAAGGGAAAATTCCTGGAGACAGAAGAAGAGATAGAGGAAGAGTTTAAAGATGGGTGGCAGGAAGGTGAGAAAGAGTTCATGCCTGAGGGCCACTATTTTAACTATGAAATATTTGTGACATACAAGATTATCTACTGTTACAGTGAGAGGAACATGAAGGAGGGACTTGAGAGTAATGAAGTTTAGGGAAAGCTGCTGTGTGGAAAGAGAGGGAGCTGTCCAGGACTAGGGGAAGGGGTAGGTGTTCCTAGGCAGTGGGAGGGCCTAAGTGACGCTGGAATACAGGAATTAATAGTGATGATGGGAGTTTGTGTGTTTTCAGGTATGTGTTTGAGTGTGTCCATATGTCGTGTTCATGTATGTGCTTATAGGAATGTGTTCATGTGTGTGTGTGTATTTTTGAGCCCTAGGGGTAATTCCAGTCCAGATGTAAAAATCAATCTTCTAACTTACCAAAGTTTATGGAGCTCTATTTTCTATCACTATGCTAGGCAGGAGGTTTACTTAGTTGAGTAAGATTGTTTCTGTCTTGGGAACATGTAGTCTAGTGGGTCAGATAACATAAGGAAATAAAACAGTATATAGGGATGCAGAGGTAATTCAGGGGAGGCAGTGTTAATATATGCGTGGGTGGGGACGGAGGAGGTCACATCTTGGAAGCTTGTTGGAGGAAGTGACATCTGGTTTCTAAAGGAAGTGAAAGTTGAAGGTGAGGCACTTGAAGATTCTAGAGAAAAAGACGAAATTGTTGATACATGTGGTACATGCTCAAAGCATGAAGTAGGTGAGAAATTCTTAACGCAGAGCAAGGATTCAGAAAGGTGGATGAATCTTTCAGTTTATGACTGACTTAACTATTTTTATAGAACCAAGAGTTAGGACCAGAAAAGTTTTTGGAAATAAGATTTCTTGAGCATTTGTATGAATTGGTTCTTTTTCATCTTTCTCAAAAGTTGTCTTACTACAGTATTTTCCAAACGTAATATCTGGTAGCTTTTGAAAAATAAATGTGAAGTATGACAGCATTATTTCTAAAGTAAGTTTTTAAAAATTATGTTAGATATCCATGATATCTGCTATAATACATACATATATATATTCTATAATATATATATATTCTGTGTTCTAATTTCCATATTATAAATGTACCGTGTGCCAACTGATCATTTTTGGCCCTTGAAGAGGTCAGTTTAATCAAACGCTACTATACTATGTCATTGCCTATTTGGGGTGTGAAAGTTAACAGTTACTAGAGCCTTGTTTCCTTTGTTGGGAGCATTCAAAAGGAAAAAAAAACTAGACTTTTGTTTCTGTAACTACTAAGCATTTTTTGAAAGTTTCCATCCTGACTGAAAGAGAAAGTAAGTTGTTAAAAGAAAAAATGCCCTGCTATAAGGAGCAGTCTTGTAGTGCCAAGTTAATAGATCGTTAGGCGCCCCCTACCCCTCCCCAGCTTCGTTCATGCCTCTGAAGTGCATCGTGCTGCCCAAATCAAATTGCTCACTTAATATTTTATGTTTCTACGATGGAATCACTTTCTCCCTTGAGGTTGACTTCAGATTCGCCAGACACACTGACAACACTGCGCTCCTTATTTTCCCCACATGACCTCAGCTTCTGCTTAAAAAATGTTCGAATAAAGGATGCTTTTGTTCATATCTCGCCTGCCTGTGATATATTGACAAAGTGTCTGCCGGCTGAATGGAATAGTTTTACTGTATGAGTGCTGCTTTCAGTGGAGGGGCAGGACTTGGGCTTTAGAAGGAAGTGAATTGGATAGGTCAGGAGAACGTACCATTTGTAAACACCCCTTTCCTTTTTTATTCACGTGTCAGGACAGCAGAAGCAGGCTGTTCAGTGCCCATCCCTCCGCAGAGCTGGAGAGAAAGCAGCTTGGAAGTCAGCTGCAATTTTTAAACCTTGCTTTTTATTCTCTTGTCATGATCTTCAAGTGCTCCGACTTGTCTTAGACGCTGTTTTGAAAGTAACATGGTTTAGTCCACTAACTGCATGTTGGGTAAATTCAAAACCCACATGCTCGTCCTCTTGCAGTGGAATAAGTCACATCTGATGGACATTTTCTGTGCTTATAGCATAGTAATGAACGTCTGACAGGCGCGACCTTTCATAAGACAACCCACACTATTGGCTTTCTGCCCAGAATATTGCTGCAACACTCTCTGTGATTGGTTATCTCTCTATCATGCATTGCTTCACAAGGGGAAACGGCCCCTTTTTTTAATAAATCTACGATGGCTGGCTGCAATATGCCTCACTGTAAGTACTGTGCGTGCGAGTGTGTGTGTGTGTGTGTGTGTGTGTGTGTGTGTGTGTGTGAGAGAGAGAGAGAGAGAGAGAGAGAGAGAGAGAATTAGAGAGAAGCTGACTTTAATATTACTTAGTCTGGTAGCACATGGCAAGGTTGTGATACTATAGGACGTCAGTGAAGTGCTACTTAGTAAATCTTAACATATCTCTTTTTTCTACAGGTTGGTACTAAGAAGTGCCTTTCCTGACGTCTCTGCTGCTTGGAACCGCTTCTAGAGCAGTCTCTGCTTTTGCCTTGCTTGCTGCCAGCTAGACTGTGACGACAGCACATCCACCCTCCACCTCTAGCCCAGACACCCCCATTTCTACTTATAATCAAGAGAAAAGCTCTAAGTATCTGGCATTGCCCTAGGCTGCTTTAGTTTCAAAAGAAAAGTTTGCTGAAAAAGTAAGATATCTTTTGCCAGGAAATCAAGGAGGAAAAAAAATCATTTTCTCGATTTTGCTCTAAACTGCTGCATCTGTCTATGCCAAACTAATCAATACCGATTGCACCACCAAACTCCATTGCAAATTCAGCTGTGAGGAGATTCCCTTTCAGACAACTTTGCTGAAAGCAGCTTGGAAATTCGGTGTCAAAGGGTCTGCCACGTTTTCATGCTTGCATTTTGGGCTCCAAATTGGCACTGGGAAGGGGTTACTGAGAGCACAAGGCTGATTCGAGGCCCTACTTTTAAACGTTCATCTACTTACGATCGTAGTATTTCTCTAAAAACCAAAACTTCTTTGAATTAGCAGTTTCATGCTGTGAATTTCTAGTGGGAGATCTTTTCCTTGATATTGACAACACAATTTTCCATGTACTTTTAAAGCAGGGAGTGGGGGAAAAGTATTTTGGAGGGGACATTTTCATCATCATTTTACAGTTTTATCAGTTCAGCGTTTTTCCTTTTTTTTGTGGGGAGTGTTGCTGTTTTTTGGGGGGTTGGGTTTGTTGGTTTCACTGAAAAATTTAACTACCTGTAAAATCTAAACATGGCTGTTAGTGTCACACCAATTCGAGACACAAAATGGCTAACACTGGAAGTATGTAGAGAGTTCCAAAGGGGGACTTGCTCACGGCCAGACACGGAATGTAAATTTGCACATCCTTCGAAAAGCTGCCAAGTTGAAAATGGACGAGTAATCGCCTGCTTTGATTCATTGAAAGTGAGTAAATGCTATATTATTTTAAGGATATGCAATAATTGAATAAAAGGGTTATGGGCTTTCAACCCACTGAGTTTGAAATTATGGGTTGTTTTGTTAATAGTTTAGTTACAAGCTATGTTTTTACTGATGATGTTGGGGTGGGGGGCTTTAATAAGCAATGGACTCAAGTCTGGCCAAACTTTGTTTGCTATGAATAACTTTATCAGTCCTTTAATGCCATGATTTTTTTTTTTTAGAGCAGAAAGTGGCAGTGCACTTTTTGCTTTATAATAACAAAGTCAGCATCTATAGGAATAAAAAATGTAGATATGTATGTTTGTTAGCATATGCATAGATTATATACAAGGCCACAGTAATAGCTGAATGAAGATGATTTTTTTTGCTTGTTCGTAAAAGTGCTGTATGGTTGTATAAGACTAGCAGATTTTAAGTCAGCTAAACTTAGATAGACTTTCTTTATTAATATTTTGGTATTATGGATTTCCTTTTTATTGTATGAGCATATTATTTTAAGGCCAGAAGCAATGTATTTTGTAGAAAATATAACTAGAAATAAGGTTCTGAACTGCTGCCACAGTACCCTATCTGAGGAGTAAACTTTGTTGAATGTGAGTTTTATAAATAAATAGAAACTCTTAGGTACTATTACTAATTGGATTTTTTAAGCTTCTAAAATTCTAATGTGAAGTACCTTTGCAGTTTATTTTATGATTTTTTAAAATTTGTAACAGTTTTAGCTAGAAGCGGGAAAAGGCAGCTTTTGTGGGCATCACAGTACTAAGAGATTCACTTAAGTATATCTTGACATTCAAAAGTCATTTTTTGACACAAAAATTTTCATATTTTAAGTTTGAAAATGGGTCTTTTAAAAGGTAGCACACATGTCTTTATTTTGACATGCAAGGTCAAGACTAGAAATGTGAAGATTCCAGGGTACTCTACCGACTTGTTTTAATTAAATTGCCTTTGAATACTAATGTGCTGGTGTAATTCACTCTTTGAGCCTTTGAGGAGGGGTATCACTACCATTTCTACGTGTATAGAGAAGCAAAAGACTCACAGGTCCATTTTGTCTTTTGCAAAAAAAAATAGTGCTGTAATAATAATTTCTTTAATTATGTAAAAGTGAGTTAACTGAAACAGTTACCTCACAAGTTAACTTATAACTCACCTCCATGCTCTGAGTTACTTATGAGTTAACCGTTTCAGCTAATTGCTGCTTGGCCCAGTTTGGGCTCACTTTGCTAAAGTTTTTGCCAAAGACTCAAGGATATTACCTTCAGATTAAGATGTAAAAGGAGGTATCAACAGCAACAAAGGTATCTTACAATGTTTGATTATTCTTAATGCTATAACCCTAAAGATCCATGAGCAAAACTTAAAAATTATCACTGGGCCCTTTTCTTTCCTTTGGAAGGCATTGATGAAGGGCACAGTGGTTGTACCTTTGTGTATGTGTATTACTCTATTCATGCCGACTGAATTGAGGTGTAATTAGAGACTGGGACCCATAAAATGAGGGGCAAAGGGCTAATTACACTTTTCGGTAACCAGCTGTGTCCATAAGTAACCCTGTTTGGACCCAATTACTAGTAAATCCAATTTTTAATCCCACAGACAGTTGATGGTACTTTCATAGCTGCAAAATGAAGGACATTAAACTTGGCTGTGACATTGAGGGTTTCACAGAAGACCTGCCTCCGCAGCATTTGGAAACATTGTGAAACATTAAAATTTGGTTGCTGTTTTTCCATCTCAAAATATTTTTTTAGCTGCTGCTTGCTCGTGGACACAGAACAGGCCCCTTTTGAGTAAAGCAGTAGCATTGCTTAATGACATGCTGTGTGGTTAACAAGATTCAACTGCCACTTCAGGGGCGTTTTTTTTTTTTAATAACAATTTCAAGATTTTAAATTTGCTTATGAAGTCATTAAAGCAGATAATCAATGCAAATTTTGTTCATGTTCTTTGTCTTTTTAAGAGAAATGGAAATTTAATTTACAGTGCCTAAAACTTGGCAAAGTATTTTGATTTGAATAAGAGGAAGAAATAAATAAATTCATTTATGCTGGAGCTTCATACTCACAATAGCTCCTTCAATGTTAGTGAAATAGCTGGGTTAAGAATTAATTAAAAAAATTGAATATGTAATATGTATGTTTAAAAAATATTTCTTATGTATTTATATGTATTTATAATTACCCCATTATGTGATTCTTACTACGGTATTTAGAACTCTACCTTTTAGATAGTAGGCTTCCTGTGTTCAATTTTGTGGCTAAAATAGATCAAAAACATATTTTTAAACAGTTAAAGTAACTCTGTGACTCATGCTTGAAGTTCTGAAATTTGGGAGCATTATGAGGTTTCCATGCCAGTAACCGCTAGATCATTTGTATTGTCTGAGAGAGTAAACGGAAGGAATTTAGAAAACTTGTAATATCCTGACTTCTTCAATAAAATGTGTTCTATGTATTGCTACACTCCGTAGTCCAGCCTTTTATGAGTTCTTGAGCCATGAGATGGAGGTAGCCTGTGTAATCTACTATTTTTAGCAAGTTAGGAAAGCAAACCAAATACTCTCTGAGAGGACCCTATGAAATGGCTGTCCCCTTCAGCTGTGCTGGTGCAGACTTTGGCCAGGCTCCCAGGTGACTTAGGTTTATAGAATACTTCTCCTTAGAAGAGAATTCATTTCATTAAAAACAGAAGTTGAACAGTTCAAGGAAGTATTTATGTAAAGGAAATCAATTGGCATATTACTAAAGGAAATAGGAAGAAAATTAGCTGATAATATTTTAGTTGCATATATTGGTGATTTTGAAGTTTAAATAATTAACTTAGATATTCACTATGTGAAAACATAGAAGTATGTTGCTAAGTAAAGTGAGAATACATGGTAATGAATATGTGTATATATTAAGTATTGGAAATAGAATGATAATTCAAAAGAGCAAAATCTGTAATAGTGTATGCTAGTTTATAAATTAAACAACTATTTTAAGCACTTAGTTCTGCTTTTACACTTGCAGTCTTTTTTTTTATTAAAGTATTATTGATATACACTTTTATGAAGGTTTCACATGAAAAAACAATGTGGTTACTACATTTACCCATATTATCAAGTCCCCACCCACACCCAATGCAGTCACTGTCCATCAGTGTAGTAAGATGCCACAGATTCACTGTTTGCCTTCTCTGTGCTACACTGTTTTCCCAGTGATCCCCCACACTATGTGTACTAAACAAAATATCCCACAATCCCCTTCTCCCACCCTCCCCACTTGCCCTTCCACACCCCTCCCCTTTGGTAACCACTAGTTCCTTCTTGGAGTCTCTGAGTCTGCTACTATTTTGTTCCTTCAGTTTTGCTTCGTTGTTATACTCCACAAATGAGGGAAATCACTTGGCACTTGTCTTTCTCTGCCTGGCTTATTTCACTGAGCATAATATCCTCCAGCTCCATCCATGTTGTTGAAAATGGCAGGATTTGTTTCTTTCTTATGGCTGAATAGTATTCCATTGTGTATATGTACCACATCTTCTTTATCCATTCATCTACTGATGGACACTTAGGTTCCTTCCATTTCTTGGCTACTGTAAAAAGTGCTGCAATAAACATAGGGGTGCATCTGTCTTTTTGAGTCTGAAAAGTTGTATTCTTTGGGTAAATTCCAAGGAGTGGGATTCCCGGGTCAAATGGTATTTCTATTTTTAGTTTTTGGAGGAACCTCCATATTGCTTTCCACAATGGTTGACCTAGCTTACATTCCCACCAGCAGTGTAGGAGGGTTCCCCTTTCTCTGCATCCTCGCCAGCATTTGTTGTTCTTAGTCTTTTAGATGCTGGCCATCCTTACTGGTTACACTTGCAGTCTTATTTTACCACAGTCTAAGAGTAGATTCAAATTGAGAATTAAATTGTTTACAAACGATAGATTTGATGTTCTGGCAACTTCAGAAGTCTGAACATTTGAAAAGGGACATTATTTTACACTGGAGAGGATTTTCTTTTTTATGGCTTGTGAAAGGAACACTGAAAGAGAAAAAAATTAGAAGTATCAACAAACAATGCAGGCTACCATTAAATATCCTTTAGAAGTGATAGTTCAAATATTAGTTAATTCCAAGTTACCTGTTTTGTTCAGTAACAGTCTTTCAGCTGTAATTTAGGTAGTTAATATAAACAAAGCTTACAGATTGTGTTTTAATGTGTTGCCAAGTTATTTGTATTGCCAAAAAATAATCTTTTGCTATGTGCTCAACAAAAATAGACTTGTTTATTGAATTCTTCCTTTTCAAATATCCATTCATCTTTCAGTTGGTGGGGGAGGAGGATATAATCTTTATGGATACTATCTATTTTCCAAAAATCTAGAAAAAGTTGAAGTTTTCCTTTTTACCTTTGAAAACTTGAGTGACATGCTGTCTTACCAAAATTAGGCAATTCTAAGATAATTAAGCACTCATTTGACTATTATGCATGCTGTGTATACAGGTAGCACAGCTGATCAAATTTGTCATAGGCACATCAGAGATCAGATTCCACTGCAAAGTGGCATGGGCTCAAGGGTACTGAGTGAGCACATTAAAGTGCCTCTGAAGGCCTTGCCTAATATACAGAAGTACAGAAGTCAGCTGGAAGACACACAAGTGATATCTTCAAATTTCAGACTAAACATCTAATTTTGAATTAAAACTTTGACCTGGTAGACTAATTGAAGTAACTCTTACCAAGAGTTTTGTTATTTTTGTTTTGTTTTTCTGCTGATGGCATTACCCATGTGATATTAGAACTTGGACAGATTATTTTATTATATATACCTGTAGCTCTATAGATAACAGTGTGTCTTTCAGTGACAGGTTAACCCAGGTCTTCCTGTTTACCGCCAGTGATTTAGGATATGAAGTAACTGGTGACTTGTGTAGCAATGTGTATCATGTAAAAGTTCAAACTCTATTCCCTAAGCAGAAACTCCACAACTTTGCAAAAAATACCCAGTGAATGTTCTGTGATGTCATCAACTCTGACATGAACCTTTCTTTAATGAAGTTGTCAATAGCTGCAACTACTTCAATAATACTTAAAACTTTATTCGCTCATCTATTTATATTCTTATAATTAGAAATTTTTTAGAAAAATGAGTAAGGATTATTAAACTTTGGGGCAAGTTTCAAGCCACATTTTGAATTATGCTACCTACGTCACTAATTCTAGGACTGGTTATTTTGTTTCCTTCTATAAAATCATGGTACACCACTTCTGTTTTTCTCATTAAACCTTGCTTCAATTTGTGTGTGTGACCAACCAAAAACCTAAAGACATGTGGCATTTATAATTGAGTTCAAACTTTTATTTTACCTCAGACTTCTAAACTATGCAAAATTCTGATTCTGTGAATAGCTTCATAAGGCTGCTACTAACTTAAAAGAGTCCATGCAGTTTGGGGCAAGTCTTCTATTCAGGAAGCGTACAACATACGCCCAATTCACACGAAAGGCAAGAAATTGAATGTTTCTCAGACCCAGCTCAGACACGTAGGGACCTAGTTTGGGAAGCTTATCCTGTCATTTTCCTTGCCAGTGATAAGTAGAGGATTTCAGCTATCAACATCTCTATAATCTGTTACCTTTCGTGCTGAGCAATGTCTCTGCCTTCCCACAGATTTAGACAAAGCTTCTTATTTTCTAACAAAGAGATCCTATTGAGGAAATTTTGAGACTTTTTTTAAATGGTAGTAGAAACACATTCCTTGCTTTTAGATAGGGAGCAGTTTTCTATGTTAATGGGCCAAAAATAATGACAGTGGAAGTGGATAACTGAATACATGGTCTTTAATTTAGCACTAATGATAGTTATTAAAATACAGAAACTTCAGTAAATACAACTGGAAAGGCTTGTTAGAAATACTTCTTTGAAGTATAATAGATCATTAGAATGGTGATTTCTTTGTGAACTTCACTATAAACAAGAGAAATTCTAGTGAGAATGTCTTATTTTAATATTCACTTATAACTAACAACTACAGAGTTTTTATCTAATACTATATTTTAATGCAAATAACAAATGCACATCATCTATAACATTATTCATACTCTGCATATTTTTTGTAAGATATTCACTTCGAGAAAAAGTTTGATTTGTTGTTAGAGAGAAAACTTTCTATAAGGACTTGTGTTTTGAAAAGTACTGATAGTTCTAACCCCTTATACTTTATGATTTGATTGAAAGGCTATCTATCTCCTGGATGCTTTTGGGGCTTTGACCTCTATTCTTCTTTTGTTATCTCTGGGTTCTTTCTAGCTCTTTTTTTTTTTTTTTTTTCAGAACTGTTGGTTTGAATCCCTCTTATGTATCTCTCTGGAGTCACACAGAAATGATTTAGGTATTTTGTCTTTAATGAATTACATTTGGCATTGAATTAAAAGAGACACCTCCCCTCCCCAGCAGCATGTGGCATAGACAAATTAAGGGTTTATATTTCAGTCAGTTTTCCAGGTCTATATGATGATGCCACAGTTACCAGAACTCAGGTCTCTTCACTCTTAGTTCCTGAGGAGCACATGGCTTCCAACTTCAGGATTATTTCAAAATTGCAGTACGACCACTGCAGCGCCAGCCATCCTATCTGCATTTCAGGAAGAAGAAAAAGGCGAGGGCAAAAGAGATCACAGCTAACCCCACTTAGGCTTTTTTTTTTTTAACAAAGTTCCTCTAAGCTTTACCCAGTGATCTATCCTGGTCTCACTGGCTGATTTTGGCAACAAAGATGGCTTGGAACTGTTGTCTTTTAGCTGTTGCCTTGACTGAAATCAGGCCTCTGGGTAGGGAAGGTAGAAGAGGAGAATGCCTATTAAGGAGGGCAGTCATGGGGATGGGAGAGTTATTTTATTTTCCCCAAAAAACTTTCAGTATGAAGCAGCTCTCCCTGAAAAGCACTGGCAGTAGGAGTAAAGGGGAGACTACTTTAAGAGAAATTTATATGTTATCTTGGCAAACCTGTCGGCACTTTCCTATGCTGGTTAACCAGAGTTGTCCTTTTTTTCTCCTTTTAAATTACGATTTATTTAGTCAGTGAAACCTGGCATATCACAAATGGATTGATTTTTACTTACACAGAAAAAGAAAATCATTCCATTTTTTATTTTTCTTATTGCCAGTGCATATTTATATACAGTTACGTATGCTGGAATATAACAGGAATGCATATCATAAAAACAGGTCTCAAATGATTTTATTTGACAAAAGAATCTGTAGTTACTCTGACATCTATTTCTGCTGCTTCTATAGATTAACTTTATTTTTATTTTCTCTGTATGAAGTAAAATAAAATGAGTTAGCATATTGAAAATTAGTATATGCTGGTTAGTATTTTCAGTGTTTTTATTTTTTTTCATCTTTTATTTTTATTTTATTTTCTGCTCACAGAATCTCTTGAGAGACTTACTGATATTACTACCACTTTACAGATGACCAGGTGAAGTACAGAGAGTTAGGTGATTTGCACAAGGTCATTCAACCAGTAAAATGTGAACTCCACACCCGGTAACCAGATTTCATAGCCTATACTTTAACCACTTTCCTGTAAAACATTGCTTCTTAATTTACATATCTACATCCTAAGGATTCAACAGAGGAAACACCTGAACAGCAGTGTTTAAGAATAAAAATTAATATTTAAGGCAGATTTATAGCACAGGGCCTAATCCATTGTATACTCAAAAGTAATGGTACTTTAAGTGAACAAGTGAATTGACAGGTGAACACAAGATTGCAGCAAAAATGTTGCCTCCAACCTTCAGAAATTATATATCTGTAAATAAATGGCCACATAGGAAAAGGGTTTTAATCATCTTAAATGAATAGTCACTGTATAAACTGTATAGCTGCCCACAACCCGCCATCTATATAACAATCATATTCCAAAGTTTTAATTGTTTAAAAACATTTTCTTACAAAAGCAATGTGGTTAAGTCATCAGGCCAACTCTGGGAATGCGAAGTAACCCATAGGATGCTTGAGTTACAGTCCAGTACAAAGAGTACCCTGGAAACTCTGGTTATTAGTTAAGCCCAGGAGGTTCCACAGAAGCCTTATGAGTACCGTCTTATCATACATATTAAGTACTAGTGCGTCATTGACTGTGCTTTTGTCGAACTGTTTCTGTGAAAAACATGTATTTAAAGTTTCAGTTTGGGGCTCCAGAAATTCATCTGGGCTTAGTGCGGAGGAGGTGGTCTTTCCCAAATTCCTGGCATACTTTCTACAAGCCAGTGCAAGAGGTTTCTCCAGTTCGGTGTTTGGGCTGCCTCTGTTCCTGCAGCTGGCTTCCAGCAAGGCAGAGGTTTGGAATCAGTAGGGGCTAAAAGCATGGTATGAGGTGAGGGGCTGTAGTTCAGAGCCTCCTCAGGTGAGAGGATGTCACTGTCAGTCAATCTGTTTTCAAGTAACCTCCTCTCTTTTTTGCTAAGGACTCAGTGGACTTCCTTTTGTAATGTACAGCTGGGTGGTCCTGAGTTGGCTCCACTGTGGTACTTAGTATCAGTGAACAGCTTCTTCCCATTCTGTTTCCCTTCTGAAATTTTCTAAAGTATAGCTGTTGTTTTGATACTGTTGCTCTCCAGTTACTAGTAGCAATAGGTGGATATAGGTGGGGAACAGGTGGTTAGTTAAAATATCAAGCTAATTTTTGTTTGTTTCCTGGCCATTTTATTACAGGATATAGTTAAGGGATTAGCAATAAAGAACCAGATGTGAGAAGAAAGACATTAAGGAGGACAAATGGGGTAAGGATTACACAATTCAGGGAGTATAACTTAAATACCTCCTATGTCAAAACTTTGGGAAGGCAGATATTTAAAAATGCAGACTTCAAGGGACTTAATTGCTAACAGGGACAGCAGTGTGTTAGGTGGTGTTGGCAGAGTCTGGAGGGGACGCTTCTCCACAGCAACTGGAAGGTCAGTGGAAAAGGAATGTTCCAAAGGGAGAAAGAAATGTCTCTGGTGGTTTATCTTTTCTTATTTCTCTCCCTTTCCCAACTGTTGAATCTGAGACCGAAAGTGGGAAAAGAAGAACTAGAGGAATCCTCAAAGACTTCCCATAACCCCAAGCTGCCAGATTGGGCAGCTATCCCTGGATCATCATTGGTCAGTTGGGAACCACCAGCATTTCAACCCCAGGTCCCAATTTTAGGTCCAGAAGGAGTCTTCTAAAGCTATCGTATTTTATGCAATAATATTTGTATTTTAATTTCTGTTACTGTTAGGTTGAGACACACAATTTTTGAGTTCCAACACTCTGTTTCTCAAGACTCCATTTGACTCCAGGCATCTTCAGTTAGAATTTATTTCTCTGTATAAAATTCAGACTTGGTCTGTAGGCTTCTGGATTTCAGAATCCCTTATACTTCTGTCCAGGCCATTCTCAAATAAGCCAAGAAGCATCTGCTGTTAATAGTTGACAGTAAATTACACAAAGTAAAACATGGAAAATTAAAGTTAGAAAAGCTGGGAAGCTTTTCTATCATTTTCAATTTTCTGCACAAGTATGGACATAATCAGTATTTAGGATCTGCTTGTGATGGATAAATTACATCTGTAATTCATTCTTTTCCATGTTACTGCATTCAGACGGTAATTTGCTTTCAGATATCTTTGCTCATCTAATATTCTAAAATCGTTCATAGACTGAAAGTAAGTCTAGTAACATTTCCCAATTCCAGGAAGCTTTTATATCTCAAGAGTGTCAGTTTACCAAATAGGCCAAATTAAAAAAAAAAAAAGTTTCAGAGAAAAACAGAGCCAAATTTACCGTGCCCAAAATAAGATTCCTCTTTGGTAGATGACATTGCTTTTCATAAAACAGTTCTCCTTTAAAAAAGGCAACCAAGAAATGAATCCTGAAGAAAGAAAGAACTAAGGAATTCATTATTTATATAAAGAATCCTGTTAAGAAAGATCTGTGTTCTGAATGAACAATCTTTCTTCACATTATCTCATATCTCTTCATGGCTAAGTGGAAATGAAATCTAAATCTAGCCATGAGAAAAGATTATCATCATGATTTTATTTATTGAACTTTTTTTCACTATTATGAAATTTTGCCACAAGACATTGCTTTCCACGAATCATAGTGGAGTAATAAATTGAAAACAAATGTCCACATAAGAAAACCCAATATGTTAAAGGAGAAAAAACAAAAACTCAGATGAACTAAGGAGTCGTCATCCATATTACAAGCTTTTGAATGGTGAAATTATTTAATTAGCTCCCCTAAAGCATCTAAACTGTGATTAACATGCAGTAGCTTAACGCATAACACACATATAGTGTGTTAAGTAACACAGAGGTGCAAATCATTCCTATTTTTAAAAATATTTATTAGCTACTTCCAGCTTCTGTATTTCCCACTAATGAGAAGTAATGCTGAGGGAGATATTTTCACTAGAAATAGTTATTTTTATCCTGAAAGTTTAAGAATTTAAAGAAATGGCAGACCAAAGTATATGCCACTTTTGCATTTCAATTAAAGGAAAAGAATTCATTCTTCTTTCCTCTTTCGTCATTGATTACCTACTATGCACCAGATGCTGTGATAGGCAGCAGTGCTGCAAAAGGTGGAAGACAAACAGACGTTTTGTGTGTTGATAGACTGTAAATTTTGAGCTTCTGAGGACAGTGAAGATTAAATTGATGATAGAGTAATAAAACATTGTTTTAACTCTTCTGTTCTTCAGTTGTAAAGTGTCCCAGCAGAATACAAATTTACCCACGTAAGACATGAGTAGGCATTACATGTCCTCGTGTGTGTTGGAGAGGTGTCTTACAGAACACACTGGAAACCATTAGGTAGTCGGTGTAGGAAGAACACGTGAATTTCAGTTAGGTTTATGTGTGCTGCAGGAGAAACTGTTTGCATTCATCAGAATGGGTTTACCCCTGATGTTTATGTGGTAAGAGATTTATACCAGGCACATCATTATTAATTCCATAATTCAGCAAGATAAACCTGAGTCAGATTGATTTTAGGGAACATAAGTAGAAATGGTTATTCTTGCTCCCCTGATTTGATAATCACTTTATTACATAAAATGATGAAGCCTCAGAATCATTAAATAGCCTATGCGAGGTTGTAGTCAGAATGTAGTTGAACTAGGATTCAATATAACCCTGTCTTCAGAGCCTGTGCAACCTTCATTCTAAGTTTAGTTGTTTAAGCTAGCAATATTACGAAGCACTGCACAGCGATGTTATGCATACTGAAATATAGTGTTAATTAGTGAGTGTGTCTGCTGACATGTTTTGAGTGATGGACATACTTAAGGAAGTATTTGTTAAGTTGCAGTAATTGCCTTAATTTAAGACAGCTATACTTTTTTAAACATGATAACTCATACTTTATCTTAAATCAGAAAACCATCCCTGAATAATTGCTAATAAGATTTTTCTTTCACTTAAGATGGGAAATTTACACTAAATGTTGAACCAGAAGTCTGATAATGTAGAATATCTAAACCTTAGGTCAGGAATAATTTTGAAAGTCATGCCAGCCTGGAATTGGTATAGCAAATCAGAATGCGAGGCTGTTCTGGGAAAAGAACAAATGAGAGTTTTGGAATACCAAGACAAAGCTTGAAGTGAAGGCCTCTGGATATGGAAGTTTTTATTTCATAATTACCCTTACAATTTTTTTGTCTGTAAATTAGAATGTCCTTTCTGACTGAAAGAAGTAGTATATTTGATACTTTTCTAATGTACAGAACCGTGAGACATTATTTTGTGAGAGACTAAGATTTTGTTCTCACTTCATGTTGTTTATTGGTCATTTATAGTAATATTGGGGAGGGATATGCTTAAAAACCTTTGTAAATCTTTGGTAAGTTGTATTAAATGAGACTAAAATTGAGATGAAATCATTCACCTACCTCTTTGGTCATGATTCATGTTATATGTCTTCCCACTGTATGTCACAGTTATATATTTATGATAAGTGTTCATATTATATCTTAAAAATTAGCTAGGAATAAATTGTAGCATTTACTTTTAATTCTTTGTATATTTGTGTTGTACTTAGTAACACTGAAATATCTAGATAGAGTGAGAGGAAGTTTTTCACATGAATACCTTAATTTAAAAGTTCATATCTTCCTTTTTAAGACATTAGAATTATATGTAATTGAAATAAAAATAGCTTATTCTTGCTTAAATCTAGGAATCACAAATGTCATTTGTTCACAATATGGCCAAAAGGACATGTTTGGTCCCAGAAAGACATGGAATCAAGAATGTGAAATTCTTGAGCTTACTGGGTATTTAGTAAATATTAGTTTAAATTGTAATCCTGGACATTTGAGATGTATCTTAAATATTAGTGTGCATTATAAGATTTAAAGTGATCCATAGGAAATATGAAATTATTCCCATAGAGCAATCCATGTGGATGAATGATATTTGGAGAAAAGGGAACAGAAAACCTTTAACATCAATAGCTTGTGTTACAAGGATCCTTTCCTTAAATGATTAGGACTCAGTGTCTTTGGCCATTTTCTTGAAAGTATCAGGAGAGTCAAACAGCCAGCTAGAAATATTTTTAACAAATCATCTCTGAAGTATAAATTCAAATTTGGTATAAATCAAACTTATTTTGTGTCCAGAACCAATTTGATCACTGTGGGAAAAGTCAGTGGTATTCCGTATCCATTGATTTTGTTTCTCTGGGCATTTACTTCATTAGTTTGCTTTAGTTTTAGCTTTACTTTTTTTTTTTTTTTTTTTGGTATTTACTGAGTGTCTAGATTTGCCTCTATGCTCTCTTTCTTGGGAATAAATTTATAGTGAATATTATTTTATAGCAAATAAATATTGGTGGCAGGAATAATGAGAATGTGATCACTGGTGGTTTTCACTTAGTCTCAATGCTACCTTGGAATTTTTAACCAAATTAGGATCTTCAGAATAATTGCAAATAGCTCTATGTAAAAATGTGTAAATAAAAAGACTTTATGGCAAAGTCTAAGACCAGGTTAAGAACCCAGGGTTTGATTCCATCAGTCACTTTCTAGTGACTTGGCAGCAGTCACCTTACTTCCCCAAATCTGTTTCCCTCTCTATAAAATTAAGTTAATAATACCATTAAGGTTTGTGAGGATTTGATGAGATCACACTCCATAAATGGGAGCTGCTAGTGTTGTTCTTGTCTGAATACTGGAGTTCAAAGTTATCTTTCCTCTTTGAGAACTTTGTCTTATGTCAGAATAAATATCACATCATTTTGCATATTTTATTACAGGTATCAATTCATTCTTTGGTTTAAAAAATTAAAAATGACTTATCTGGAATGTGTATAAATGTGCATTATCACATAGCAGCTTATGTACTTGCATGTTATCAAGAGAAAACAACCTCTAAGTGCTTCACATGTGTACAACTTGACTTTAAGCTCGTTGGGGTAGTAATAATAAAATAATTCGAAATTTATAGCATTGTCTATTCCTGAGAACCCGTTTCATGCAGTTGTCCATGAATGGGAAAGTAGTTCCAAATTTAATTTCATTTAAAACGAATGCCTCTTTAGTTCTATGCTGGTCTAAAATAATAATTCACATTTGATATTTCAAATACTATATTATTTATGTATATTCCTTCTTAAAAGACTCACCTAAGACTTTTCTTCAAAAATAAAATTGATGTTTATTCACTAAAGTATCTGCACAGAGTAGAAGGTTAAATATTAAAGTCCATTTTTGTTCATGGTTTGCAATGCACTATTTCTATTTTGTTTTTTTTAATACCTATATATAAAACTTACTTGCTTGATAAAATATCTGCCACTTACTTCAAGGGTATAAAGAAGCATTGAAGACCACGATATTCTATTTATCACATCCTCATTTTCTCTCCTTTTCACTATCACTGAGATTTTATAGGGATCCAATTCTAGCCCAGAAAGCGGGTTCTTTTGCTCCAGGGTATTTAAAGGTGCTGGCCTAATTTAGAAGATCAAGATTTGAGTTTGGTAAGAAAGAGGAAAGTATATACTTTTTGTAGCAAGGGGTTAGGGGACACCTAGCTCCCTGATTTTATTGGTTTTTCAGAAATAATATTGTCTAGAAGTTTCTAAGGGCTAGCTGTGGATTTTCCTGTGTAGTTGTGTAAATTTTGTAACATTCTAAATCTGAATATGAATTGTGCACTTACTGTTTGATTTACTGAGCCATGCCACTGCCTTCTTGTTAAGCCTATCAATTATTGCTCATTTTATTATTCTATGTATTGACTTAGTATGTGGCAATGAGTTAATTGTATTACTTGATGCTAAAGGAGGGTCAAATATGTGTTCAAAGGAAAGGCTTGTGGCCTGTTTAATTGAGTTGGCCAGTTAGGTTTTTAACATGTAGAAGAACGTACAGGAAGACCTCTGAGGACAGGGAACATAAAGTTTATTTTCAGCTTTTTACAAAATGCCAAAAATTGGGTAGTAAAGTCTTCCTGGTATTAAATGGTCAATTGATATTTAGTTAGCAGATTGTAAAACCTAAGATTCCCTCCCCCACCCACCCCATGGCATATTTCTTCTAAAAATCATGGGAGGTAGTATTACCCTTAGTCATGGTTTATTGAGAAAAATTCACTTCTCTTTAAGAATGGTTTCATGTTGAAACTATGTCTTATTGGATATAAGTAGAAGTATCAGGCAGGGTGTGCATGTCTCTGTGGGTGCTCAGATGGTGGGGGGATTATGGAGATAGAAAATTAAGCTAAATGTCTAAGCTAGGAGTGAAATGAGTTCTTTTAAACTACTGTTTTATTTCACATGTCATGGTTAAAAATATTTTTCCATGTAAATAATAATATTTAAGGTAAGGCTGATATTTTTCTTTGGCATTAATTGTTTGAGTTTTTCAAACTTCAGATAATCCACACTTAATGTAAAAAAAAATAACCTTCAGAATGAGATCATGGTACCATGGTCCTCTAATGAATGTTACCTTTTGTTTTAGCAGCTCAGTTGGCTCTACTCCATGGAAAAGTTTTTATTTCCCATCAGCTCCAAGGTAGGAGCCAAACCAAAGCTGAAGAAACCTTTTCCAGTAGACAAGTTTCTACAGATGATATCAACAAAGAGCATGCACTCGTGTCTATGCCGCCCCCCCCACCCCCCCACACACACGTACTTCTCATGGAAATATTAGATCAGGAGAAAAATGTAGAAATACTGATAAAGAAAGCAGCTTTTACACTTAAGGCACACCTTATTAATCCTTCCTGGTCACATATGGCTTCGAAGTTTCAGTATACTTTTTCAAAATACACTTTTTCAAGATGTATTTGCTTCAGAATGATTGAAGGAGGACAACTCTCTCCCTATGTTAATACCTTCCAGGACTTTTGATCTGTCATCTTTTGCCACTCTCTGATTTATTTGGCTAACGTATGATTTTTGAAGAATGAGGGAACATAAACAATTATGAGTAGCTTTTTGAAATTCCTTTTAAAACCATGGCTTCAAAAGACTTTCCAGTTCAGACATTTAATAGTAGAAATGTGAAAGCTCAGCATTAAAAGTGGAGAGTGTATAAGAGATGGTGCCAATTGGACAACTTTTCTGAGAATACCTGACTAGACCCAAACCTTTCCCTTGCCCAGCGAGCAACCGTACTAACAGTAGGATCCACTTAACTGCATGTGAGTCAACAGCTTACGTGGCAGTGTAACTGCATGACAAATGGCATCTCAGGTACTTTTCTAGGCTTCCTGCATGAAGCAAAAAAGCCAGGGAAAAGTATATTTTTTCCCCACCACTTGCGCCACCACTGAGACCCACTCATTTGGAATCTCTAAAGCTAGAAACATGACCAGATACATATTTTTAAAGTTATATGTTCCTGGTTAACAACCACTATTTTAATATTACTGAGAGGCTCAGGGAGCATAGAGTCTTTGCCATGACTTCTCAATCTGTATAGAAGATGTATTTTCCTCTTAAGGATTAAACCATCTGGAAATCTTCACATGCTCCAGACTCTCACATAGAACTGGCTTTACTTTCTGGTTTGCACTCTAGATGAATATTAGAACATAATTAAAAAAACTGAAATAACCTTATCACCTAATTAGTAATTTTTTATTCATAGTTAGAAGGTGAAGTCACTGTTCATTAGGTCATCCCCATAGGTTTCTAATTGAGAAATATTTTTTTCTCTTTAAATAACATTCCCTATGACTTTTGCTTCCTTAAAAAAATGCTTGATATATACTGATTGTAATTAGCAGGTTTCCATTTATTATGTATTTTCCATTTTGCCTCTCTCCTCTATTAATTATAATAAAGTAGCCAGTTGATAAAAGAATAAATGTTACTTTTAAGATTGTTAGAGTATTTATACAAATATGAATTCCAGTGATGACCTGGCTGACTTCATAACTATTTTATTTTTGTAAAGAATTTCGTATTTTTACCTTTTTTATGTCATATTATCTCCAAATAACTTCGAATAGCGTAATTTCCAAAAAAATTGAATATCTTCTCTTTGAATTTCTAACTGACCCTTATGCAGCACTAAAGTTAAAAAAGACAACAAAGAATCTGTTATAACTTAAGGACTTTATTTTGTTCACTTGACCTTTTATCTTTTAGGTATAATGGATTTAAGTGAATGAAATTGCTTAACTGATAGTCCACAGTCATATCAAGTGAATAGAGTAGCCTGGGTGGATATAGTTTTGTAAACTATCAAACACATGAAAGTGGTCCTGCACTCCAAATGCTGTTACTTTAAAACTTCATGCATAAATTGCATGTGTTGTGCCAGGAAACAGGGAAAATTAATGGTCCGCCTTAGCCTATAGTATATTTTGACAGCATGAATGAGTCAAGCAAGCAATTTTCCAGACTGTTTAATAGTACAAAAGGAAAGGGCTTCTAAGGAAGTCATTCTTGTGACCGGCTCAAAAATATTTTTCTTAGTAACTGTTATAGAGAAAAACAAGTCACTATTGGAGAAAAATGAAATACCAAGTTTCAAGCATTCTGAAAGTGATTTCATCATTAAAATGTGTTTATCTTATGACAAAATTCCTTAAAAGGATACTGCTTCATACAACTACAGTTATTGAATGAATGTTGTCTTGAAACTCAACAAGAAATTATGTTAATACCACTACACATTTTAGTTTAACCATCATGGCAGAACTTTGGCAATTCCATTTGAACTCTTAGGACTTTCCACTTGAACTGTTTTTTTTTTCTTTCTTTCTTTCTTTCTTTCTTTTTTTTTATTTAAAATTTATTTGGTATCATTAACCTACAATTACATGTGCAATATTATGATGATTAAACTACCCCCTTCATCAGGTCCCCCCCACCAACCCCATTACAGTCATTGTCCATTGGCGTAGCGAGATGCCACAGAGTCACTACTTGTCTTCTCTGAGTTGTATAGCCCTCCCCGTGTCCCCCCATCTTACGTCTGCTAATCGTAATACCCCTTTTACCCTCTTATCCCTCCCTTCCCACCCATCTTCCCCAGTCCCTTTCCCTTTGCTAACTATCAGTCCGTTCTTGGGTTCTGTGAGTCTGCTGCTGTTTTGTTCCTTCAGTTTTTTTCTTAGTTCTTATACTCCACATATGAGTGAAACCATTTGATACTTGTCTTTTTCGGTTTGGCTTATTTCACTGAGCATAATACCCTCTAGCTCCATCCATGTTGTTACAAATGGTAGGATTTGTTTTCTTCTTATGGCTGAATAATATTCCATTGTGTATATGTACCACCTCTTCTTAATCCATTCATCTACTGATGGACACTTAGGTTGCTTCCATTTCTTGGCTATTGTAAATAGTGCTGCAACAAACATGGGGTGCATCTGTCTTTTTCAAACTGCGCTGCTGCATTCTTTGGGTAAATTCCTAGGAGTGGGATTCCTGGGTCAAATGGTATTTCTATTTTGAGTTTTTTGAGGAACCTCCATACTGCTTTCCACAATGGTTGAACTAATTTGCATTCCCACCAGCAGTGTAGGAGGGTTCCCTTTTCTCCACATCCTCGCCAACATTTGTTGTTGTTTGTGTTTTGGATGTTGGCCATCCTCACTGGTGTGAGGTGATATCTCATTGTGGTTTTAATCTGCATTTCTCTGATGATTAGGGATGTGGAGCATCTTTTCATGTGCCTGTTGGCCATCTGAATTTCTTCTTTAGAGAAGTGTCTATTCATGTCCTGTGCCCATTTCTTAATTGGGTTATTTGCTTTTTGTTTGTTAAGGTGCGTGAGTTCTTTATATATTTTGGATGTCAACCCCTTCTCAGATGCATCATTTATGAATATATTTTCCCATACTGTAGGATGTCTTTTTGTTCTACTGATGGTGTCCTTTGCTGTACAGAAGCTTTTCAGCTTGATATAGTCCCACTTGTTCATTTTTGCTTTTGTTTCCCTTGCGCGGGGGGATATGTTCATGAAGAAGTCGCTCATGTTTATGTCCAAGAGATTTTTGCCTATGTTTTTTTCTAAGAGTTTTATGGTTTCATGACTTACATTCAGGTCTTTGATCCACCTTGAGTTTACCTTTGTGTATGGGGCTAGACAGTAGTCCAGTTTCATTCTCTTACATGTAGCTGTCCAGTTTTTCCAACACCAGCTGCTGAAGAGGCTGTCATCTCCCCATTGTATATCCAAGGCTCCTTTATCAAATATTAATTCACTGTAAATGTTTGGGTTAATGTTTGGATTTTCTATTCTGTTCCACTGGTCTGTGGGTCTGTTTTTGTGCCAGTACCAAATTGTCTTGATTACTGTGGCTTTGTAGTAGAGATTGAAGTCAGGGAGCATAATTCCCCCTGTTTGATTCCTCCTTCTCAGGATTGCTTTGGCTATTCGGGGTCTTTTCTGGTTTCATATGAATTTTAGAGTTATTTGTTCCATGAACTGTTTTTTTTTTTAATTTTGGGAGCACAAATATAACTACATCATCATAAACTTAAAGATAAAATATTTTAGGTTTATAAAATTCCTGCACATTTATTCCACTGTGTGATTCTAAGATACATTTGAATGAAAATAGGCCTTGATTGATGAAAAGTTGTTTGTGGGTTCCCAGATTCTTTTCTAGGTGATTTGAAAAGATGCATTGTCCAGCAGCAACTCTTCATGCAGTGACAGTGTGAGCCTGTAAGGATTGAGCTCACTGTGAGCTCACTCAGTGTGAGCCTGAAGGATTCCAATCACTGGTTTTATCATTACTGCATAGATCTCTGAAAGGACAGGCTGCAGATCTCATTGCTAAGTCGTAAGTAGATCTTATGTCAGTTTGAAGAATAGAAATAAAATCAGTTCAGATTCAAAAAAAGACTATGATCATTCACAGACTACAGCCAGCTTTCAAATGGTAACATCCTGACTAGTTAAGTACCCTTGGTTATATGAGTTTTCAATATCAGGTTAATATTTAAAATTGGGAATAAAACCTACTAACCTTATTTGTGCTGTTGGAATTATTTCTAGCAATTTTGAAATAACTTGAAAGAAAACCGAGATTCAGCTGTGCTTTCCACTTAGGTTTTTACCAGAGTAGTTGTTATAGAGGCACATGGCTGAGTAGTCAAGCCTCTGTTACAATTAAAGCTTTATAAAAGTTTTAAGAATGAAAACTTCAAGTGCTGGGACTGTCCATGGAAAACCTGACTTTTTTCCTTGCCTAATTAAGATTTATCATTTATGTAATGTACAAGAGTTTTGCTTCATATTTAGAGGTAACTTTTTAAATGAATTTCAATACTGAACTCCTGAGATCCATAGGTTCTGGGGATTGCAGTTAGAGGAGCCTTTAGAAATGATGTCATGCAGTCCATCCATTTTACAAGTTAGGGAACAGAGGAACCACCAGTGAGGTTAGGGCTCAGTTATATTGATAAGGACCCTGAGATCACCAGGACACTTCAAATATGCCTAGTCAGTAGGTCACAGCAACAGCTGGAGTGTGCTGTCTTCATTTCATGAAAATGGCACTGCTGCCACACCTGGTTGATGGAAACTTTTATTAATGCCAAGTCACTGCTGTTCACTGCCATTAAGATAAATAACTTCCTTGACTATTCTGATGCCTTGATTATTGGTGGCATTAAAGGTTTACAGTGTTGCTGCTTAATAGCAGGCTCTCCCCAAACAGGAAAGGTATGCATGTATATACCTAAGCTTAGTATAAAATTTACAAAGAAAAGGATGTATAGGACACGATTTAAAATTATAATAAAATATGCCAATACCATATATTTTGAATTCTATGTAGCCAATTGATTCTTACAGAATATATATATTTTTTAATGCTCAACTCTTGCATCTGTAGCCAGCCTGTGGTTGCAGTTGACAGATAAGTTTATTGTCTTTGTGCTCTTACTCATAAGAGTTCTACATTACACTATTGTCTAATGAGATCTACTTCATGAAACAGATAACTTTTCTCTACGTTTCTTTACCATTTTATGTATCACATAATAAATTACATTATGCCTGATATTATAACTCATTTCTTCATGTGTCTTTTCCCACTAGTTTATGAGCTCCTTAAGAGAGGGAAGCTTATGTTAATCACCTCTGTATATGTGATGTTTTGAATATCTGTGGCATTCATTAAGTGTTTAGTGATTTGAAAGCAACATTTCTTCATGACCGTGACTAGAGATTGTGAGCAGATTTTATGTGCTTTTAAATTCAACTTGAGAAACTTTTTTTTTCATATAACGGGACATTTGTTGGATAGCAACATAATACTTTTCGTAAATAGTTCTCTAAGGAATCCAGGCCACTTCATTTATGGTAGGACTCATCCAGTAAATGGCTGTGGCTCTATAATGGACTATTTATGTTTTGTTGATCTAAATTTCTGGAACAGGCCTTATTTGCACTTATGCCGTGTTTTGTATGTCTTGTGCAGACAGCACCGAAGGACCTGGTCAGGCTTCCTGATTTTGATGCCTGTATATACAGGCCAAGACTCAGAGGGGACATGATAGTTGGTCACAGTGGGATAATGCACAGTAATTTTTCTAATATTAACTCCCTGTTAGTAAGAGTGATCTGTTAGAAAAATATTCAGCTTACATAGAGTAATATTTACCCTTCGAAGTTTGAAAAGGGAGAAATGATAGTTCCAGGACAGCAACATTATGTTTTCTTTCTCCATTTTTTTTTTCTTGTCCCAAAGGAGAATATTGAGAAGAGCCTTGATTCGTATTGGTGTTTATTGAGAGAGGAGCATTCTGGGAACCAGACTACAACTATAATTATTGTGGTTTTACTATAGAACGAATAACAGTAACAAAGATATGATACTTGTAGGAAGATCCGTGTATCTCTATTGCACTTGAATTTCTCCCACTCTAATTTTAGAAAAAAAATTAAGTTTTATCTCCACAAAGTGTGAAAACTTTACAGTTTCACACTTATTCACAGTTTCACACTGAAGTCCAAGCTTACGAAAAGTATAAATGCTGAGGCCCTGTCACTTAGCTTGCTCATTACTTGTTCCCTTTAATAATTATTTAGGAGCTGAGTGATATTAGCTATTTTAAAAAGAACTGAAAAGTTGTAGAGAGTCAAAGATGGTTCTGATTTTGTGCTGATGTCAAAGTTCCAGCAGTAAATATTTAACTGAAAAGAAACCTATATTTATCTACTTTGAAGAGGATCATCAGGAGGGATTAAAAATTTAGTGCTTCAGGCTCATTAAGGGTTAGAGTGGAGTAATTCTGTAGTTGGTAACAAATACTACAATCGTCACTTGAACATTAAGATGTATTTCTCATTGAGATTTATTGGCCTTCTTCAAGGAACATCGCAGTATGTAAATGTCATCTATTTGAAGAGTAAGTTCAGCTGGTTCATTAGATTTGGCAAGCTTTTCTGCAAACAGTGTGTGTTTTCAGAGAAGGTAAAGACCTTGATAATCATCTTAAGATAACGGACTCTAAGGACTATTTCCCCTTGGCCTGAAACGTTACTTACTACTCTCTTGCATAATGAGCCTTTTCTTCGTACAGTGCTCAAAAAGATGAGGGTAGAGAAGACCTTTGTACTACATTTATTTTGTTTGTTGATGATTATGAAGCTAGTCTAATTTTCTAATCTTGCAAGTTGGGAAATAATTAAAATGTTCAAGAAACAGCAGATTGAGCCTGCTGTGCCATTCTTCATCATCAAAATTTTGAGGCGTTTTATATCAGCACCTGCGTTTCTGTATTTCAAGTCAGGCTCCCTGGATAGCACACAGTGACATGTTAATTTCCAATGGACATGTAGTCCGATCTTTTAAAATAACTGGAAGAGACAGTGATATTTATATTATCTTGAGTTTTTTTTTTGTTGTTGTTCTTTAAACAGTCTTTTAATTTCTAACCAGTGGACTGGAAAAGTGCATTCATTCTTGTTTTAGATATGATTCTAATAAACCCGGTAATATTACTATAACATAGAAATGAAACACATACCTTACTTTCTAGGTTACTTTACTGCATAAAAAAATGCAGTGATAGGAGAGATACATTAGAACTCTGCCATGCTCTTAATATTGACCATTGTTTGAGATTTTTACCTCCATGTTCCCTGTCTGGAAGATTTTTAGAAGCAGAGACTGTCTTATCTGTGAATTTCTAATGTCTACTTGTAGGCCTGACACGTGGTAAGCTTCCAGTAAATATTATTTCATTCGTATTGAATTTAAAATGGGATGAAATATGGAATGCCACCTGAAATAGTAGCCCCTGATCTATGCAGTAAACTTCCTTTTCCCTGTACCCAAGATTTACAAAAAAATAAAACTAATTGTAGTCATTACAGTTGTAAGTTAGACCATACATTTCATGAAAAAGTGGTAGTCACCTCTTTGAAAGACCTCTTTCATTAAAAAAAAATGAAAACCAGCATTGTATATAGAACACTAAAATTATTTGACTTAATTTTCAATTCTCAGCTAATTGTGATATCACAAAGATAAGAATATATACCTATGCTCTCATCTCAGCTATAACTGGGCTGAAAAAAATCTCAGTTAATTAAGTAACAGAAGTGGTTGTTTGAGTTATTTTATGCACAAGGCAATGGTGGTGTTTGATTTGTTTGTTTTTTCATTTTAAATAATTTATTCTGTGAACTTTTCTTCCTTAAGGTAGTGGACTGGAAAAGTGACATTTTTCTGCCACTGATAATTATTATGAGTAGAAATCAATAGTTGAATTGATCCAAAAAAAGATGCCTGGGACTTACTGTTAAAACGGGAAAAGCAACATAAAAAGAGTCTAACAAGGTCCAGAAGCATCTTTTACATTTGTTTTGCTACATGTATCAATGGCACAATACTGTGCTAATGAATTGCATTTTTTTCTATGAGTCTATTTAAGCCAGGATTCTGTTAACTAATAGATAAGCTGCAGGTTCATGAGAGCCAGCTTCAATAGTAAGTCAGCAACAGCCTTCCTGCATGCCAAAAATGGGACGTACTGTTTTAAGGTTGCTAGACCTCTAAGCAAATTTGTGTAGAATTTATCTTTTTTTGCTTTGCTAATCATTTGTTGCTTCTCTTTAACATTGTATTTGTATCCTGTGTGAAAAATAGATTCCATATTTCATTTAAAATTTATCTAGATATATTTATTGGATGCTGATGTTAAATAATAAATGAGCTTGATAAAGAGATCAGATCAGTATATTGATATTAATAACTAACTCACTTTTACACACATACAAAATTCATCTACTGTGCTTTTCATTCAGCACTATTGTTAAATGAATAACTTAAAAGAATGTTTTAAAGCAATGGTGTAAATACACTAATATTAATAATTTGAATTCCTTTTATATACTTATATCTGTATATTCTTTAAATATAAATAAGGCATACATCTATATAAATTTAGTTCTGTGATTTGCTTTTTTCCTTTCTTACTGCTAATCACTATCATTCAACACCTTTATATGCCAGGTAGTTTGTAAAGCACAGGCTATGCAAAAATAACCCTCCCTTTTGAGGTTGCAGTGTCTGTAGCTGACCCAGACCAAATAGTTTCCTTCAACTATGCTTTCATTTTCAACTTCTCTGGTTAGAAATAAATCCCTGAGGGAGGAATAGTTTAGCAGGAAATCACATACTAATCAAAGTTCATTAATCACATAGAAAGAATACTTTCATAATGTCGGCTATGTCATTCATAGAAAATGTATGTTTCCTTGAGGAATCTCTATGAAATACTTGTTCATCCTCATTGCCTTGTATACATTACATTATTCTCTTTAGGAGTTAATTTCTTTCAACTATAAATCGACTGTTACTTGTATACAGAGTTCTATAAACAACAGAGATAATGGTTGCAACTTTTCTTTGATTTGCTTGTTATTCTCTTGGTCATATATTTAGCCTGTTAATTTAACACTCTTCCCATAAAGCTTGAAGGCTGTGGGTAATGGTGGCTGGAGCTGGCCACAGCAGACCTCTTCCCAACTCCAGGTTAAGTGATGTCATGTTGGCGACTTGAAATTGGCAATGATGGGAGTATTTACACCATGGAAATTGGTACAAATCAGGGTCCTCCCTTCACCATAGAGCCACTTTTTGTTTTTTTATTTGTTTGTTTATTTTTATTAAAGTATCATTGATATACAATCTTATGATAGTTTCACGTAAACAACACTGTGGTTTCAACATTCACCCCTATTATCAAGTCCTCACCACCCACCATTGCAGCCACTGTCTGTCAGCATAGTAACATGTTGTAGAGTCATTACATGTCTTCATGCTGAACTGCCTTCCCCGTGACCTACCAATATTGTGACTGCGGATTGTAGCGCCCCTTAATCCCCTTCTCCCTTGCCACCCACCCAGAGAGCCACTTGTTAAACATTTATTAAGCCACTTATTTAGCAGCGCTTCCTGTTTATAGTGTTGTCTCTTCTTTTAATCACTTGTCCATGTAGAATAGTCATGTAGAATTTTATTTCTAGGTAAGGTATTTTCTTTCCACACTGTTTGAAACTCGGAGCACATCATTCAATACACCCACTTACCAACTACTGACTGTTGGCAAGTTACTGAGGCATTCTGTGCCCCAGTGTCCAACTATAAGATTGGGGTGATATTAATACCTACTCAGGGTTGATGTGAGGTTGAATATGAAATACTCTTACTTTAGCATAGTAGCAAAATGTCTGATGCATAGTGAACACTCAAATAGTGCTACCTTTTATGTCTCTGTACTTTAATTAACAGATACTTATTGATTCCTTACTAAGTACTTAGCATTTGCTGAGTCCAGTGGGTCATTGATTGAGACTTGATGCCTATAACATTGAGTATTAGCCATAGTGCCCTGTGGCAAAAGACTTTTCCTCTTTTCCTCTTCCAAGTTAATGACCTTTTGTTCTTTGTGCCTTTCTGTTTAGAACTTTTTTTCTCCTTATATGAGTTCTGCAGTTTTTTTCATATTTTTAATTTATTTGAGACATTACCTTTTCTAGAAAGCTTCTGTTCATCCCTGCTCTGGCCACGCTATCATCCTGCCTTTTTGTTGTTGTTGGTAATATATGCTACTCATATGTCTGTAACTGTCTTTAGCACATGAATCATAATTACGTACATCCTGCCCTCTCTGTATTGAATACCTGGAGGGTGACTTGACACCTTTGTGTTTAACTTAGTGAAATAACTTGACACATAGTAGACCCACTAGAAATATATGTTGAATGGCAATTGGTTGAAGAAATAAGAGACAGACTTTGCTCACAAAGACCTTAGTATTTGGTTGAAAAGATAATACTTACCCATGTGGCATAAAGGTGAATGAGAAAGCATTTTAATAATATCTATATTTAAAAATTTTTTCAAGTTTGATTTATTTTCATATGTATATGTATGATTTTTTGAAGTAGGTCAGTTATTTACCTGTTGCAGTTATAGATATTTATGTTCACAGGTATAAGCAGGTTGAGAGCTAAGTCAGCCATCAAATTGTAAGAAGCAAAGCCTAACTTGTCAACCAGGTTTTGTGACTCTGGATCAGAAATATAAAAGAAACTTTAGTTATTCTTCCAGGCATCATTTACTCTTTTTCTTTCTGGTTTTTTTTTTTTTTGGTAGTTAAAAAAAATTATTCTGTCAATTTTCAAACATATACAAATTAGAGAAAATATTGTAATCTCTATGTATCAATATGCATTTTATATGCATATAAAATCTGTATGTATCAATCAGTATTTTATATGCATGTATCTTGTCAGTCAACATTTTGCCCATCTTGTCTCATTTATGACCTGCATATCTTTTATCCCTAATGTATTTTAAATCAAATCTCAGACTCCCTATCAGTTTACCTATAAATTCTTTAGTATCTCTAACAGGTAAAAACTTGTTTTAAATATAACTGTTTCCAAATATATCAAAATTTATACTCTCATTATATCATTTAATCCCCACTTTATGTTCAATTTTTCCTGCTTGTCACAGCAATACTGTTTTTACAGGTGGATTGCTCAGTGGGCATATGAACAAGATTTACTCATTCCATTTACATATTCCATTTTTATGTCTTTTAAGATTCTTTTAATCATCATTCCTCCTCATCTTTTACCCTGTAATTTATTTGTTGAAATATTCAGGACATTGTCCTGGAGAATATTGGAGATGGTGAATTTAGCTAATGGCATCCCTGTAGTGACATTTAGCTTGTTCCCGTATTATCCTTATTTTCTGTAGGCTAGAAGTTAAAGCTAGAATTGAGTTCAATTTTAATGTTATTTATTATTATTTAGTGAGAATATTTCATAGATGCTGTTGTGTATTTCTCATTGCATCACATCAAGAAGGAAGAATTTCTATTGTTCCCGCTTTTAATAATGCTGAAATCTATCAGGGCGTGGGTCAGCCCTATAAAATTATCCATCAGAGTTGGACCCAGTGGGTTTCACCTCATTGATCATTATATGGCTCCATGATTTTTTTAGGGATTGCATAATAGTGACTTTTAATTATATCATTCCTGCTGCATTTAGTACCCGGAATTTTTCTGTGAAGAACTTTTCCTTTGTAACTGATTGGCATCTCCACAGTACAGCTCATATCAGAAAGGGAGAGAAAATGCATGATTTTTATTAGTTTTCAGAATAAGACATTAACTTCTTAATATAAGATCTAAATATAGTTATAGATATATTCAAAATATTCTAACAAATTTTTACAAAATTTCCCTTGTGGAAATTCTTTGAATTATCTCTAATTTTTTTTGACTAATGCATTTTGATAACATTTCTTCTTATGATTCCAAGAAATCTGTCCTTCCTTTTCTGTTTACCATAAAAATACCTCCATATAATTCAGTTTACTCACACAGATACTTACTGACCATCATTTTTTTTTTTCTCACAAGCACTGGACTAATTGCTGGGAATGTTGATCTAAGCCATGACTTTTTCAATAGAATATATAGTCTGCATTTGTTTTCTACTCATAATGTAATGACTGTTGAAAGTTAAGTTGTTCCTGCTCACCAGAGGGAAAATGAAAAGTCTCCCTATAGGGCACTGTTTGTGACAGTCAAGGAAATTTTTATTTTTATTATTTGAAAAAAATAAGGAGAGGGAATAATGGGGATCTTCCAAGACTAAGAGTAAATTGTAACGATCCTTTGCTATTTTAACAGCAGTGAATGTTTGAACTTTGACTTATATTTTCAAGAAGAAAGGGTAACATTTTGGGGATGTCTTTATTTTCTGTGTTTAAAGTGTGTTTTGTCAGGAGTTTTAAAGGTGATTTTGGATAGAAAATGTACAGTTTCTAAAGCCTTGAGACCTTCTTCTTGTGCAAGTAGCAAGTGTAAATGTGATTAGTAAGACACCCCTTTCCCTAAGGAATTATTTGATTGTAAGATGAATTTGGTATAATACTGAATTCACTAAAAAAATTGCTATAAATATCTGAAATCATTTATATTGTTTGGCTAGGCATGTGTTACTACATTGTAAACTTTAGATTACATTATTTAAATAATCACTATAATTCTAAAACTCTTCACAGATGTTTTCTCTGAAAAATAGACTTCTTTTACTCTTGTGCAGGTAGTATGATACAGCTCTTATGATTGTTTCAGATTAGGGTAAAAGTCAAATTCTTGGCATATGATTAAATGTAGTTTTTGCTGTTGAAAATTAGAAAGATGGAGAAACTTTACTTTCAGCTTATATGTCTGTGCTGTGGATGTTATGACATTATGGAGAAGTACTGGGAAGCCAGAGGTCTTTAAAAGAAGTGACATTATGTTTACTTAGCTAGCATTTCATCAGGAAATTTGAAAGGAGACAAAAAGCTAAATTCTTTAACTGTGGCATCTGGTAACTGAGGATTAGACAGAATTTAAATTTAAAGATCAACAAATGGGCATTTACATTCTGTCACCTGAAAAAATAATTGCATTTTGACAAGGAAATAGCTTAATCCGAATAGCACGAAAGTTGACAAAAAAGTTTGCTAATATATCAATATTGATTATCTGTGAAAACGGAAGGCTACCATCAAGAACACAGTAATAAAATTCTGAAAAGAGTTGGTGAAAAGTAAATGTTATGTAACATGAAAAGAATACCAGGCGAAAAACTGACAGAGTAGAATAACAGGAAGATTAGTCATTTCTGGAAGGAAAAGAAAAAAGGTGGAGAGCGGGAGAAGAAATATTTTAAACAGGAATGTCAGACTGGAAGTGCCAGTGCTGAAAGACAGATAGCTAATTTAAGAGGGAAACTGGGCTTTAAAAAGAGGAATAATACTGGTCACATTTAATTACAAAATACAAAGTTTGTATTAACAACAAACAAACAAAAAATAACTGGGGAAAATTTTCTGTTCAGGATTTAGAGAACCCTGTAAAAATAAAAGAATAATGTTTACTCCTTAGCTGAGCCGACTTGGCATAGTCAGCCAGCAATGTCAAAAGTGCAAAAAGAAAGTGTATTTCTTTAAAACAATCTATTCTACTATTTCCAAGTACTAGATAAAGGAAAAGTGTCCTGGACATCTTAAAATATGTATGCTATTTGGTTTGATATAATTTTCACATATATATTTACTTATTTGATGAGTGAAGGAATAACAATCTCCCAACTACTTTAAGAGTTACTTCTATAAATTCTCGAAAATGTAAATTGTAATTCTCTACAAATCTCATACAAGAAATATATAGCAATCCCTGTACCAGAAAACAGGAAAGTAAACATCACAAGTGTGTGTGCACATAGACATGTGTCGGTTGAATACCATTAATCCCTAGTTTCTAGTAGAGGTATTAGGTGTTTTCATGAAACAGATTTTGCTGCACACATTTTCCAGTCTCTCTGAGTGCTCTCATCTGTCAAACAGGATTAATAACATACTTGCCTCAAAGTTGTGTAATGAGGATTAACTGAAGTAGGAGGCACAGACATATACTTGACATGGAAGTGGCATTTTGTCCTTTTAATTGACTGTCTTGAAACCAGATATGGAGCACAGACTTGTATGATGCATTTCTAAATTAATAGGTGGACTAACTGACTTAAAGATGGACAGTTACAGAGGAAGCTCTTACTGATACTTTGATAATTCAAAGTGTCATTTGATAGGTTACATATGTATCCACACTTGACAAACATAAAACTGTTACTTCTCTTGACCATCACTTAGTAATGCCAACAAATGATATATTACATGAAATATATTATATTAAAGTACGTATCTCTAGAGTTTATTTAAGTATGACACCAGGGCAAATCAGCCCAGTCTTCTATCAGGAAAAAATATACTATTATTATTAAATGCAGGAAGTGGCTTATGTATATTGAAATAAAGATATCAAAGTAGTCAACTTTAGGGACCCAAGACTTCTATTATTTTGTGCAACTATATGAAATATATGCCATCAGATGAAGTATTTCCTGTTGATTTTATGTTAAATAGCAATACTTTCATGGCTTATGTGCACATAATTTGCTGAGATAAATTCTAACTACATCATTGCTTTATAGGAACACCAAATACTTCTAAAAAAATTCTCTCTCCTTTCTCCTGTTCTTTACATTTACACAAACAGAGACAGTCTTTCCCTAAGCACACACACACACGTACACACAGACACACATACACGCACACACACACACACACCCAGGCATAACTGCATAGGAAATGTTTATTTTCCAAACTACAGAAAACAAACGTTATCTCCGACACTGTAAGTCCTTCCTTTTCCTGGTTTGGAAACACTAAGTCATACTGAATTGCTCATAGATTTTCTTTAGCCAGCATTTAGGTTTATGTAAAGCATAAAGTTGTGAGGACAAAATGACTCAGGAATTTGCAATGCACAGTTAGAGCTTTTCACTTTTAGGTTACCAGTTTATATTTGTCTGGCTGAGTATTAGTTAAGGATTGATTATAGTTCGTGCATTGTGTAGTTTCCAGGAGAAGCTGGAGAGCTCACTGTAGCCTTACCTGTTTTGACCTAAGCACAGCCTAGAGTTGATGCTTTTTAATATATTTCTTTCCAGATAAAGCCAAGTTCAAGGAATTAAATAAAAGAGAGTAGATCTAGTAAGAGTTGATGAATAATATACTGTTAATTTATTCATCTACAAACATAACTTCTACTGACATATTTCTTAAAGTAAAGTCTGCTAAAATGATCAGAAACTTGTGTTTCTGTGTTTTTAATTGCACTATTATTAATTATCAGCAAGAAATAAGAATTGTGGCTACAGTAGATAAGCTGATCAATCAGGAAAAAAATATATATCCAAAAGTGTATTTTTGGATGACTGCATAAATGAGTCATGATCTTCTTTGTCTATCACTTAGTAGTGCCAAGGTCATAAAAATCATTTGTTTTAATCTGTCTTATGTAACAGCCAATGAGATTATTTTGTTTTTTCTCACCCAAAATGAATTGGAATGTGTTTTAGAATTTCTGAATAACTTTTATGCTAATTCAGTGTTACATTGAAGACAGATAAATTCAAATCTTGTCAGCCAAAGAGCAAATCAAGCTTATGTGGGTACAATGTCTAATGCATTACTCAAGGAATTCCACAGAGAAGATAATTGTCTAGAAATTGGGAAAAGAATTGTCCGTCCTTCTATAGAAACTTTGATTTAAAAATAATTGAGAGTAAATAGACTCTAATGAATCACCTCAAGCTATGTCACATGGCACCCAAGTCTCTTCATGCTAAATGCCGCCAAATGGCTGCATTTCTTACAGCGTGTGGCTAAATTCTGACAGAGGGTGTAGACGCCTGCACCAGAACTGTATTTTCTCTCTGAAGTTTTCATGGTTTCTTGTGCTAATTTATATTAGTTTAAGGCCAAAAAAGCTGAAGCTAGCCAAAATTAGTCCAGAGAGGCTTGCTGCCAAATTAAAGAGATACACTGGTTCAGGGTTCTTCATTCTTTTTTCAGTCTTATATTGGGACTTTATTTTGTTTGATTTGAGTGGTCTGAGATTTCAGAGGGCTTCATGTCCTCAAGAGCTAATTCAAGGGAGGTCATTTCAGCTGCTGAATATTCAAGGAAGTATCTTGATCTGAGGTTGGTTCAGCCCATATCTCAAGGGATGATCTTTGGATTTCTGAAGCTTCCTCTAAGTTCACAATTATTGTCCTGGCCCTGCACATAATTAATTTATTTGCCAAGGATGGGAATAAAATACGACTGCCAGCAATGGTAATTCCCCAAAACAGAATGACTGTCGCTGTGGTGGTGATAATGTTACTGCCTTGTTCATGCCTCTGCAGATACTATACGTGGAAAAAAATATGAAAACTGAATTTGTCCTTGCCTTGTTTAAAATCTCAGCATCATATAAACATTTGTTAGTTCCTTAAGTTAGTAAACGTCATTAAGACAAATGTATATAGAATAATATTTGTACTTTATACATACTAAATTTTGAAGAGACAGGGATAGCAAATCCTCCTCCCACCTGGGTTCTGGCCAGACCTACCATTTCTTCTTCCTTTCTTAAGAGTCTCTAACAAGCCATCAGGCTTTCAGGGGGCAATGGAGGGTAGGTGTAGATGTGAAACCACAACTTCTGGAGTTCGTTCCCTGGATCCGAAGTTCCATTTACCTCTTAGTAGTTGTATGACGTTTGGCGACTTAGTGAATACACTTCCGATCACTCAGATATACCCCACTAAATGGGAGCGTATCTACCTCATTGGGTTGTTGTGAATCTCAAATAAATTAATACATGTAAAGGACTTAAGGGATTTCAGTGTTCACAATAAGTACACATATGTATTACTATTATTAAATATTAATTTTATATAAACTTTCTGTAATGTCTGACTTGGTAAAGGTAAACTTGAAATACGTAAATGAAAAACAAAACTAATGTTGCACTTTTAGGGAAATGTTTAAGAGCTTCCAGTTCTGGAACTGTACAGCCTGGGCTCTTATCACTTGTGATCTCTGTGACTTTAAATATGTGATGTAGTAGACTCACTGATCCTCAGTTTCCTCAGTGGCAAAACAGGGCAGTAATAATATTTGATCCGTAGTTGCTGTAAAGATTAAGTGGGATAACATATGCAAAGCACTGAGAACAGTGCCGGACACTTCATGAATATTCAATATGTGTTAGCTATTGTTTTTGTTAATTTGATGATGAAGTGAACCTGTGAGGTATGAATACATGAGAAACTTTATACTCAGAATCTGTATATGTAGGGTTTCAACTTTGCTAATGAGAATTGTTACTTTGTTGTGCAGAGAGCACTTGCCTTGTGTATGTAATTCTTAGCTAGTATGCAACATACTAGAAAAATAATGTTTTTCACTTATCGTTTGTTGAGCTATTTAAATTGAAAAAATCTGTAGATACCTTTTATATCTATAGAACTTTAGCTCTAGATAGATCAGTTAAGGGAGGTAAATGCTATTCTAAAATATTACCAGCTTAACTCCTTTGTGCAGCTATATTCTAGCCGCTCATTAAGTTGAACACCACTGGAAAGAAAAGCAACCCATCAGTAACATCAAAATGTGAATAAAATACAGAAGCAAAGAAGTCATTGCTCCTTCTGTAAAACAAAGATCCTAAGACCTTGATATTTCTCCATCTGTTAGGAGTGTTGTAAAGATTATGAAAACATTAGCATTTGCAGGAAGTAATTCTGTGCCGGGAAAGCAGATAGAATATTAGGAAATAAGTGACAAAAATTGCACGATGGCATTTATTTTATATGGTAACATCCTTTCTTTCATTAACAGGAAATTTTAGGCCAGTCTATTCTTATTAGTGGGACGGGTGAATGAAAACTGAAAACAAATTAATCAAGGCCTCTTTATAATTAACATAAACCTTTAAGAACATGTTTTTCATATAGAAACTTAGGATTTCATAGTAACAGTATATTCATCGCCTTGTTTGGGGAGCAGATTTTAAGCATGATCACAGGGACACCTGTTTTGACACTGTGGGAAGGCGCAAACGTGCGGGTAGACTGCGTGGGCGCAGGGAAACCAGAACGCTTGGCTGGCGCCCTGCAGGGAGCGGGGCTGAACCGCCGCTCCAGCTTCTGCCGCTGCCGCTAGTGCTGCTGGGAAGGAAGGTGGCCGACCGCGCGTGTCTGTTACTCCCCGGGTTGCAGCGGCCGCGCAGGAGGTGTTGTGTAAGGGGAACCTTCCGGATCCTTTTCATGCACCATGGCAAGAAGAAGCCGTATCTTATCTATTGAAGATAAAGCGTGGAGTTGGCTAATGGATGCTGGTGAGTGAATAAGGCAAGTGGGGAGCCAGTTTGCCCAGATACCCTTGCGGTAGGCCTGTTCTCTCAGGGCCTGAAAAGGCGTCCGTGGGAAAATGGCTTCCGATAGGCCATCAGGAGGCCGCCTCAGAAAGGAGCGCGAGTGACCTGAGCGGCCATCTGTGTGTGCTTCGTAAGTAAAGCTCGTGTTCGTTCCCAGCTTTACTACTTGGAGATACTAATCTTGAAGTTTGTTAGATACCATAGTATATGGAGCATAGTTTCCCAGTTCTCAGTCATTGTTTAATCTTTACTCTTTGTTTTTTCACTTGACCCACAGTGTTTAAAAAATAATGACTTTCCCATTCATGAAAGAAATCGTGGCTCCTTTCAATTCTAAATGGTCACCTCCTTTTTCACAGCAGTAGAGTATAAGATTTTAAATTATAAAATTATTTTATATGCATGATTCTTAACCAGGAATATTATTTTCAATTCAAGGTAATTATGTAAACAAATTAGTCAGATACTGGTTATATTAGTCAGAGAGTTGCACAAGATGGATGACATTAGCAGTAAAGAAACTTCATTGCTAATGTATTTATCCACTGATAGAAGGTAGTTTCCTTGAGCAACCTTCTTTATCAGTAAAGTGAATACTTTGAATAAGCTCTCTGAATCTTTCTCACTCTAAAAATTTCTTTCCCCAGAGCAGAAGCCAGTTTTGACAAAGCCTACTATGGGATTTGAAATACATGTATATGTCTTCTACCTTGTGATTTATAACAGACATTAAATATGTGCCAATTAATAACTTGTGTCTTTCGTCAAAAAATTAGAACATACAGAAATATTAAGTTTTCCATAAAGATGTAGACCAAATTTTCCTAGAAAAATTAATCCACGATTACTGAATGTTCCATAAAAGGTAGACGGTTCCATTTAGGAATTTGCAGTAGCGTAGTAAAAGTCCCAACAAATCATGCAGGATGACACCTTGTTAACTTTATTTTAGCTTTTAAGAAATGTGTATGACCAAAACCCCCTTCTCACCTTGCTGACACTCACATGCCTTTGTTTTGTTTTGTTTTGCTTGTTTATTTTTTATTGAAGTATAGTTTATATACAATATTATATTTGTTTAAAGTATACAACACAGTAGTTCAATGGTTGCACATTGTTAAATTCTCACCCCCACTAGTGCAGTTACCATCTGTTATGTGCTTTCCGAGGGTGCCTTTTCCCATGTGGCTCCCCATTCAGCCAATAAATACTTACTGAGCACCTACTGTGCTGCAAGGCTGATACTAGGTGCAGCAATACAACTGTGAACCCTTATGTCAAAAATTTCTCCCCTTGTGATGCTTAACAACAGGGAAACACCGGTTTACATGAATTGATCTTATTATTTCAGTAAGATACTTTAGTAGCTATAACGTTTACTTTTGAAAGCCAGTACCAATTTTTCTATTTCCACTGCACATAATCCTGATACATCATATAATCTGAAGATCTTTATGAATTAATGTACTCTACCATTTCACATTGACAACATTTATTCACTTCCTCATCTTCACTTCCACATTTTTTGTTTTGGTTTTTGTTGTTTAGATTGTTGAGACTGATTTTCATGAGTGGGATTGAGAACATAGGTCAAAAACAAACTTTTTTATATTTCATTTAAAGTTCAGGCTGTTAGATTAAAAAAAAAAGTCATCTTCCATTTGGCTTCTACCGTAGTGGCTCATTCAGTCTTTCCTTATCAAAACCTATCATGTTGACATGATTATGTTTAAAAAAATTAACTGTTAGCTCAAACCAATATCTAAACACAAGCATTGTTTATAAAATGAAAATATTTGTAAAGGGAAATTCAGATTCCTCATCTTCTTCCATTATAAATTCTCAATTTTAAAATACTTGCTGCCTAGACATTAGTTAACACATATACCAATATATATTATATAAAATAACCATATATATATTACATTTATATATAAACCATTATTTACATATGTGTAATACCAAAGTCACGAATTATACACACATAACTGCTAGCAAGCAGTAAAATTTATTCTCATTTAATTCTAAAACAAGTATAAAATACTATGCATGGTTAATTTACTTCTAGTCTCTAAAAACAGTTCCTAAATGACCCTGATCAGTTTTATTTTGATACATATCAGGGATTATTAAAGTTCTGTCAGAATTTATTTTTAGTCTCTGACTTGACTAGTTCATAAAAGCAAAATTATCTTAGGGTCTATCTCTTGTAACTGTTTAATATTTAATGTTCAGTGGTCTCCTTAACAAGAGTTTCTGCGAACTTGTGAGCATTTGAAGAGCTGTGAATAATGGTTAACAAGCTATAAGCATCTCCATGGAAAATTTAACACGATGAAGCCCAGATTCAGGAGAATCTAGTGAGTTTATCTGACAATGCCCTAAAGCCTACTAAATTAATCCAATTTTCCTTTCTTCCTCCTCTTTCCTATTTTTCTTTTTCTTTCTTCCCTGTTCTCATTCTGAATATTCCTTTTCCACTTGCTGCTTTTTCTTCATCTTCTCTTATCTCATTGAATTCCTTCAGTCTCCCTCATCTGATCATAATAGAAGGTGATGTATTTGGTCAAACCTGTTGACTTATTTAAAAAGCAATTTTAATTATTTCTCAATTTAAAAATAGCTCCGTTTAACCTTTTTTCTGTCTTTTCATTTCCTCCTCTAATAACAGACAACTTTGCCTTTTAATCCCTGTTACCTTGTAGATCAGCACCCTATGAATTTTAATATTTGTAAATTTCCTTATCTTAATATAAATGTTACAATGAAAGGTTTTAGGGATTTTATGTCTAAATAGATTTTTAACCTCAAATACAGTAGGCATACTATAATATGTCTTCCTTACTTTTCTTTCTAGAACTAGAGCTCCATATCCCCCCTCAACTGTGGTTTTGGCTTTCTCATGGGACGCTAGAATGGCCTATCTCCATGTATTTCGTTGCACTTTGCCATTGCTTCTTGTGTTCTGTCGGGGAATTTCGGTGATTCTTTTCAAGCGCTACCTGAGCTCTGTGCTAGTTGTACCCATTCCCCCAGGGTCTTGTGCTATGTGGTCATGTCTCCACTTCCTTGGCCCTGTCCATTGGCAAAGCCTTGGGTTCCCTGATGGCTGCCTCTAAACCCTTGTGAGGGTGGGAATATTCCTCCCCCTGCTGCTACAATTGAGCCCCGTGCTGGGTACCATGTTGCCTTCTACACCTGCTTTCAGTTGTTAAGGCTTCCCAAGCTTTGGCTGTGGCTCAGTGATCCTGCTGTCAAAACCCTGAAGCTTTCCTAGCCTCGACACTCAGTGGTAGCAGCAGGTGTTGGGATTTCTCCAAGCCCCTAAGACACTGGGAGCAAGAGAATGGCCGTTTGACATAGACCTCAGGACTTTTCAAAGCACCAAGAAACCTCTCCAGAAGATATGTAAAGGTAAGATTCCAATTTCTCTAGGAAGCTGTTCTAGAAGTGGAAAAAACCTACAGCTATGGATTTAATGTAGCCTACATAGCTAAAGAGTATCCTTGGGGAACTCAGATGATAGAACCAAAATATGGGTGTTAGATGGGGGAGCTGCTTACTAAAAATACTACTTTTAAGAGTTTGGTGTGATACTCACATTTGTATTTATATTAAATTTGGCATTGAATAGATTTCGAAAAATATTTCCTTCATTCTTTGAATTGGAATCTGTGGAGCACTTTTTTTCTCCTTCACAATCTGCATTGTGTATCTAATAAAATAAATCTTGTTGAGAATTAAAAGTTAAAAATAAAATAGAAATTATTTATTTTTCCAAACGCCTGTATTTTATTTACCCTTCTGCTAACGCTTAAAAACAGAAACAGTAAATGAGTAAATCTCCAATTCTTTAAACTCAAATTCCTAAATCCACAATTAATTCAAGAGGAATAGGAAGAAGAGCTGAGATTGGTGGTGCTAGGATACATTATTGTCCTTTGTGAGAAATTACTGCTTAGCATTCTCAATTGTAGCAGACTCTTTTCTTTCAAGGTTTAATTTTTAGTTTTTAAAGGGAATTATTCCCTTGCCCCTATTTTTTTGGAAATAAAAATCTCTCAGTATGGGTGTGAATAACCTGGATGAAGGATGTATGTGAGGTGTTTGTGTATGTGTGTGAGGGGTCGGGGAGAGAAATCAGCATCTTGGAGTGAACACCACAAATCTTCAACATTATAGCTTTTGTGGCAGCTATTTATAACCCTTTCTTCCTCGCCCTGCCTCCATTCATAAGCATTAATCTGTGAAGTGCTATTAAGATACTCCTTCTAATATGAGATTTTTGGCTGCCTTACTATTAATTCATGTCTTTTTTCCCCTTTGTTTTCTTTTGATACGTATTTAATCTATTGATCCCCTATAGTTAGAATCAAGGCTATTAGCTTACTGATATACACCGAAACTTTTTTCATTTCAGTAGACAAAAATCTAACTGAGGTTTTAAAAGTGAGAAAGAACGATGTTTACTAATAGCTGCACAAAATTAAGTATAAGGTTGATCCTTTAATAGTTCTTTAATGCTTTGATTCTTAACATTTATAATGAGTTTACAGTTTTATAAAATGTATGGCACAGTCTCAAGCTAGGAGTTGGCGTTATCCTCAGGTTGGCCTATAGAGTGCATTTCCCCCTTTTTTATTTAGAATTCTTACATTCCCCTGGAACAAGAAACTACCTATCTAATCTGTCTGTACACACACAGGTGTGTGTGTGTGTGTATACATTTTTAGTGATTTAACCAAATATTAAGATAGACTGATAGAACTTATTAGGGACATTTATAAAATTACTTTAAAACCCTGAAATTACTTTAAAATCTTTTTAATAGAATATAGTGAATTAGTGGTAGTGATTGTATTTAATGTTTATGGACAAAGTCACTTCACATATGCAGGACACAATACAGTAATAGAGTATAGTGATTACTTTTTTAAAGTGTAGAAAAGGCACGTGGTATCAGAGTAGCCATGCCATAAGGGTCTTAGCAGCTAGCTGAATAGAAAATTTATTGAGTAAATAATAGAATAACCCTTTTACAGATAAGGAAACAAAGGACAGATAATTTCATAATTTCATAAGCTCAGAGCCAAGACCAGGGTGCAAATCACTGAATTCTAATCCATTGCACTTCCTTCTATGCAGTGCTATTTATTGAAATTGCAGTACATTTGAGGGGCCATCTTGCCAATGCCTGCAGAGGAATGAGTGGATGCTAGGAATTAAAGAGACTTTTTTCCACAGTCAGGTGTATATGAGCATGGCTGATAATCATACAGGATAGCTGATTGAGGCCTTTAGAGTTTCTGTTTCTTTCAGCCTTGTTTAGTGTGGCTTTCATTGTCTTGGGATTTGGAAAAGTACAGTATAAGAATCAGTAAAATATCTCTGTTTGAAGAGAGTATAGAACTTCTGATATGCCATTTATTCAATTTATGACCCTGTAAACTTGGCAATTTTCTGAAAATTTAAATTCTTAAAATTGAAAAGATTTGACCTATGTGCAAATATAGGCAGTTCCTTTTCTGTTTTTAAGTAAATATATTTAACTGACTTGTAGTGTCTCCAAAATTGAAAAATTCTTCAGCTCATATCTTTAAATGTATCTGTTTATTTGATATCAAAAAAATGGAAAGAATGCACATATTCAGTGCTATAGAAATTATATTTATGCAAAATGATTTGATATATTTATTAATTAAAGGCTTTCTGATTGCCTGACTTAGAATTATTACTTAAAATTCAAAATTCACCCTGACTTTATGGGATACCCGCCATTATTTAATAGGGCCGTGCCCATGTTCCTTTAATGTGATTCTTTGAGAAAGAAAATTGTGATCTTGTTCTCTTACATGATGTCCAAGGTGCACGAAGACCCAAGATGGACCTATGAGAAAAGTGTACAAAACTAAGAATATAAACTCTGAATTCTCTTTTTAGAAAGTCTAGGTTAAAAAGTTGTTGAAATATGTTTGGTATAGTAATTTATAACACTTACTTCAGAAAAAGTATAAAGTAGTTACTCACTGAAAGCCTTTGAAGCCTTAGGCTAGTTCTTGAAATAAAGTCTTAGTCCAGTTTTAATGTTCCATGAACATTTGTGCCATCATTCAACCCATAAGATGCATACCTCTCCATTTCCACTCTTTCCTGTTTCCTGTCTGTTCCTTGTCCCATCTTGGAGAGTATGAGAGCTGTCCAGACTTGTGGGCTGAGCAGAATATTTACAGTAGATAATTGAGAAATGTCAAAAGTTAAGCCTTTTATGATATGTTTCCTTTATTGTAACAAATAAAAGTTCTCAGCCTTGTTAGAGATTCCATGTTGGGCACAAATAAAAGAACAATCTGCACTTGGTCTAGGGATGAGCCCAGACACTGACATTATTGATACTTAGAAGAGTTTTACACTTCAAAAATGAAATATTCCAAAAAGAAAATATTCTACAGGACTATTTTGAGTCATTATTAGATATAATGAATCATTGTTTATTTTGTTGTGTGGAAATAAAGGCTTCCTGACCCAGAATTATTCAAAATTAAAATGATCTCTTTATTTTTTATTATCTGCTCCTTCAGTACCATTACAATAATTATCTCATTTATTCTTAACAAAAACTCCTTGAGGTATGTATTGTTATTATTTTACTTTTGTAAATGAGAAGACTGAGGCCAAGAGTAGTTAAATAACCTGCCCAAGGCATCACAGCTGGACACGGGAATTCAAACCCAAAGTGTATGGCTCCGGTGTCCATCCTCAGAGGACCTTAGTAATTGTAACCCGTGGTGATGAGTGCTAGTTCTCCAGTTCAGTCCTAGCCCTTCTCGTGGCATAGTGCCATCTGGGTGCTTCTCTCCAACCCTCCTCCCACCTCAGTCTGGGCTACAGTTTACTCACTGGCTCTTTGACCTTGGAAGGGGTACTTACTATTCTCTCTCATTCATGGTCCCACCCACTCCAAAATATGATTAATATTATCTCCTTGTCACAGGTTTTTATGAAGATTTAATTTAATGAGACAGTGGATGCCAAGCACTTAGCACAGTGGCTAGCATATAGAAAATAACCAATAAATTGTTGATGTGATTATGTAATTTTTCCAAGGTCACCCAACTAGAAAGTGATTTCAGTCAGAATTCAGACCCAAGACTGTCTGGAAAACTAAATGAAAACGCATACAAACACGCACTCTCCACAAGCACCAGCGATGACAACAGGAACCAGAGAGCCAAAGCTCCTCCTGTCACTGAGCTCTCATATGGCCTCATACCTACCAGTTCCTTTCGTGGTGAATAAATCACTATGTCACGTGTGCTGATGGGGAAAGTAACATAGTGTAGTGGTTTAGGGAAAACTGGAAGTAAGGCTTTCCAAGGATTGGAATTCCAGTCTCAAGTCCTGGAGACAGTGAGTTAACTTGGCCTCAGTTGGGTATCAGGGTTAGCCTTGAATGCTAGTCAGAGCAGGGACTTGCTGAATTGCTGCTTAGGTGTCTGTAACCCCCCTGGGTTCTTTATCTATGAAGCTAATAATAGTACCTATTATGTTGGGTTATTGTGGTGAGTAAATGATTTAAAGAGCTCCTCCAGTAAATGACTTTTATTAATAATTGATAGGTTCACAGAATGAAATGCATGGTTCATGAAAATCATGATGGATTTAGAGATGGATAGGGTCTTTAGAGATGGATGGATGGACAGGGTGAATAATGGTCTTCCATTCTCCCAAGAACCTATATGCCTTCCCTGTCAAGGCTATTTTACCTTGGTGGACTGGACGCCAGTGGAGAAAGGAGGAAACAGACATCAAAGATGGGACTTACCCCAGGTATGAGTGTTTGTACCATCAGGAAGGTGGGCGAACTTCTCTCAGTCTGGGCAGATACCAGGATTGGCATCAGAGTCACAGGATAGTGGGGATAATCCTCGTTAAGCAGATGGAGACTTACCATTCTTGTGTTGTCTTTTGAAGCAGAACCCAAACCAGCAGCTGGGGCTCAAGTCCTGGAGACAGTGATTTAACCTGGCCTCAGCTGAGTGTCAGGGTTGAATGCTAGTCAGAGCACGGACTTCTTGAATTCTTGCTGCTTAGGTGTCTGCCATTATTACTAGATTTTCAACTCATTGACATCAGGGACGTTTATTTTATTTATTTGCAATGCCTCTCACAGGGTCTGGAAAATGGTGGACACTCAGTGCATGTTTGATAATTAAATTAAACAATGTAAATTGCAGAAATGGAACAGAAGAACTAATTTAAGGATAGCATGACCACCAAAGGGATTGGAAAAGCGAGGCTGCAGTGCAGAAAGCATGAGATTCCTGGGGCTCCCTCCGGGACAGAAGGAAGGGTTGAGGCAGATCCTGAGGGTGGGCGAAGGAGCCAGATATACATAGAATCTTCCTAATGACTTGTTTAGGGACCTGGCAGAATTGAAACTGTCAATGGAGCTTGACTAATGAATGTAGAAATAAACTATTCCAAATTGTTTATAAAATTTCTCAAGCAGAGGACATATTTAAAGAATCAAAAGCTATTGGAATCCATTTACATTAATTTTTCATGCAGTTGAAAGTGATGTTTCTGGCATTAAAAACTCAATTTTGGTGCCAGAGACTTGAGAAAAAATGTCGCTGTAAATATGTCATTGATGTATATACCCTTATATAAAGAAGTTATCGAAATACAGTTTTAAATGCATAAAATTATAAAACTATGATTTGCAATACATGAACATAAAATGAAGATCTTACACAGGTGATGTGGTAAGTCAGTGTAATTCCAAAAGCTGAAATATTTGTGGGGGATTATTGGTAGAACTTAGAGGTTTTTTTTAATTATAAATTTTACTTCTCTTTTGATGTGTATTCCCCAAAATAGTAAGAAAGCATCTTTCAATCAAAGTCTGTATTAAAAACATAAAGCATTCTAAAAAAAGAACAAAGAAAATTTACTATGCTTAGCATTAAACCTAACGGTTTATGTTGATACTTAAGTTCCCATCAAGGTGTTTTTAGGTAATTGAAAACAGATATTCCAGTAACTTGCCATGCTCTATTTAAGGCAGACACATTAGCTCCTTGTATTCAAACCCAGGATATTGTGTGCTGGCACCTGAAGGACACTTGTTTAGAAAACTTCAGCTGAGAGTTAAAATCAAACCAAATGTTTCTGTGAACATTTGTGTCTCCTTAATTTGAAAGACCATATGTTGCTGTAGTGGTTCTATAATATTATGATAGTGTGGAAATTTCCAGAATATCCCCAGAACAAACTCTTGTCAAGTGCTAAGTTGTTCAACGTTTTTTTAAATTTTGCTTTGAAGAACACATTAATACGAAGGTGCACAAAACATTAAATGCAAAAAATGGAAAAATTATCAGTATTACTCAATTATTGAATCTGAAAATGGAAAAATTAATACATGTATCTAGTTATGTAGAAAGTAAGGCCCTTTTGTGCTTTTATTTCCAGTATGTCAGTGAACTTACCCTCCTTTTCTTTCTCTTGCTGTCACCTCTAAATACTCTCATCCTCTGTACACACAAACATTCATAGAGATGGAAGTGCTCACACACATAACACAGCCAGACACACACACACACACTTTTGTTTTTACCATGGAAGATTTTACACTAGAACAGGAATTGCATGATGTTAACTCTTTACAATCCTCTTTAATAGTTTACTTTTATGGCTGGGCATCTCTGAATTATATATGGATCTAGCATACTATTTCTGTGTGGAAATACCTTGGTAGTGTGTTTTTTGTTTTTCTTATTTCCTAATGCCTTCTTTTAGTTTATTTTAGCAATTTATCATATGACTTTTAATTAGGTACTAAGTTTGAGGTATCATTGAAGCAGTATGTACTAACTAACAAAAGTTAAGCTTATAAAATCCTTTATACATGAAATAACTTGGATACCTGAGTACCTTTTTTCTCCTCCCAGCCTTTTCCCCAGATGTCTTATTGGCACCATAATCTGTTCTGTTTCACCCTTTTAAAAACTAAGAGGCAATGGTACAAATAAAATCAGTAGGATCTCTCCCTGAAGAGAATTTCTTTGGAGATAAAAGTGTCAGTGCTAAGAAAGGAAATGTTATAAGTGAAATGAGCAATGTTAGGTAATTGTCACCACTTTTGACTTCCTCTCTGGAAACCCCTCACATCCCAATTATTGCAGTAGTTGAGGTGACATTCTTTCTTAGGTCCGCACAAAATTCCTAAACAAAATCACTTGAAGAAAATAAATAAGCAGTCTATTTGGAACTGTGCCGACATATTTGCAAACATTTACTAACTCTCGTAGAACAAAGGAGTGGAGTACCTAACTGTACTATATTAAGATTTCTGTATGGAAAAATACCCCTTTAAGGACATCTCAACTCAGAGGAAAGTTTGATTTTAGGTTCATCATAGAACCAAAATTATTTTTAAATATATTTAGTGTCTTGAAAAGTAACAGATTGAAAAATAAAGTTAATTATTTAAAAAATAGTAATGGAATTGGCACTTTATTTTTAATAACAGAGCCTCAGATTGAGTTAAAATTGTTCTTTAATTACTTCAAAGTTGTAACTTCCCATTTCAAAGATATTGTAAAACTAGATCCATGTTTAAGCTGGCAAGTAGTCCATTTTCTACCTGTAACTCAATTATACCAGTTCTTATGGAATCAGGTCAGTTCCTACCTGAGGTTGATAATGTTTTTGTCATTTTTGATGCAGGTCAGCAGCTTTATAACAAAGAAGACAAAAAACATGTAAGAACACTGTAGACAAAGCAGTGGACTTTGACTCGGTTATTTAGTTTCTTTTGATAGGTCCCCATTTAATCACCATGCTACTTTGTGTGCTTGTGCCCTTGGAGACATACTCACCATTCTACCTTCCTGAACTGAATAAAATCCAACAGAGATAATGCACTGCGCAGGACCTCGTATAAATTCTACTTTATCTTGTTTGTGGGGTAATTCATTTATCTGAAAAGCAATATAAATGCAAGTTTAAAAATATACCATGAAAAGTCAATCTTTTCCTGAATCCTGCCTGCTAATGATACACTTATATATTGCTCTCATGAATAGTAAAATTGAAAGTATAGTTATTGCTTTTATAATATAATTGGTGGTGTAAATTTTAATCTATTTAGAAGAGTGGCGTGGGTGTAAAAAGTCCAAACTCTTCTTTTCCTTTAAGATAAGTCATAATCTGTAAAAGTCAAGATTGTATTTGAAACAATGTTGAGGCTGATTTCTGTTGCCCAAAAGAATCTTACAAGAGAGGAAGTTATGGGAAGAAAGATATGGTACAGAAAACAAGTATCTGCCCTTAAGAAGAAAATGCACCTTTAACAAATACTAGAGCACATAAAATTTGCCGTGTCAGCAAAGCATATTATTTCCTCAAACAGCTGGGTAAGCCAATTTGTACTTATTGAATAAATGACTGTGTATTAATGAAAATCAGAGTGAGTGAGTGGATGAATGAATGGATAAGCTTAGTGGTAACCCATTCTTCTTCATGTTTGTTATTTTTAGGAAATAGTACTTATTTCAAAGTACTACAAATAATTCATTGAAAGAAATTGGGTGAAATTTTCATCTTCTCTTGTGGTAATAGCCAGTTGTTAAAGTAGGATGAGAACCTTTTAGGTTATAAGATATTGTTTATGTAGGTTGAATTACCTACCTTCATAGAGCTTTTGGGAATCAGCATATGAGAAAACACAAGTCATAAGCAAAAGGGCAGTTACTACTGTTCTAAAAATAAACATTGGTCCATTTAATCACCTCCTAAGTAAAACAAATAGAAATGGATTCAGAAAATTACAGTGGTTTAGAAGAAATTAGTGTTTTCTCTCCCTGTTTTCATTTACTACTGTAAATGTTACTAAAGGTAATTGTTACTAAAGGAATAGCAAGCCCACTACGTATTTTTACACAGTTAGCTGTCTTTGCTGTAGAAAAGAAGCACTGGGTATGATACTGTCGTGGCAGGTTTCTAACTGCTGGAGAAAAAGGTTTCAGGAAACAGGTTAGGTATTAGAATGAAATTAAGGCTCGTTGGAAGTCTTGGGACATTGTGGAGGGCATAATAAACCTTCCTATAGGCTGGAACGGAAAGATTGCAGAAATAAACTGAGGTGGGAATTTGAAGAGAAAGGAGAAGCCTTTGCTGACAAAAGCAAGCTCACTTGATCCTAAGTACTGGCTGTGGAGCCCTCTCATGGGGCTCATTCCCCAGGAATGTGTCCCTTGTGCTAAATAGAGGACTTATGTAAACACACTCTGTAGACATTTGAAAATACTCGAATAACAATTCTTCAGGGCTTACTATGTAATTATTTCTAGCTATTGCATTTATTTATCTTGGTACCAACTTCTTGAGCTCATTTTTGACTTGTGTTACAGTGTCTTGTTTCATAGTTTGAAAAACTACATAAACAACATTTAGGAGAAATGCAAACATTAGCGGGTTTATTCAGTGACTAGAACAACTGGAAATAATTCTTTCTTATTATTTTATAAATGAATTGCTGAATGTAACATTATACCTATGACATGTTAAAAAATTTTTAAAAAGGAAGAATGGTAACTTGGACTTCTGAGTGAACTGCTTACCAGAACACTAGGTTTTGATTTTATCGGAGCTTTACTGCAGAAAGTTTTTACTATTTCTACAAAGCATAGAGGAAATCGCCGAACTAGAAAAGCTGAATATTATTTCTGACTAATCTGTTAGTCATCCTAATAATAAGAAATCATTTAATTTCTATTTTTCATAGTAGTCCATCTTGAAAAATAAAATCACATAGCCCACTCAAGGATATTTCAAGAAAATTGATGTTATGTTTTGAAAAAAATTAGCACTTAAAAGTTGTGCATAGTAAATGTTTTGTATTACATCACTGTTTGATCACCCCTTTCTCAATGTATAGCTGAGAAAGTTAGCTGCAAATGACCTTGAGGTTTGTAGTTTGGATGACTAAGGATAAGATGTTTTCATTTGCCAAGATGAGAAATATAGTTGTTAGAATTGATGTGTTCACTTTCTTCCTAGGGAGAATAAGCAGGTAACAGGTAACTGATTTGGTTAGGGATGGCTGGATTTACAGGAAATGCATCTGGAAGTCATTCACATAGAACTGATAGTGCTGTTATGGGATAGTGCTGTGTTATATTCAGAGAAAGAATGTACAGTAAGAGGAAGGGATATAAAGACAAATCTTAGTGCATCTCTATAATCAGCAGGCAGAAAGGAGAAAAATCAAAGTGGCAGAGAACAAAGATTAATACACAGTAGGCAAAGGAGAAGAGAAGGAAGTAGTTAATGGTTCTAGAGGCCACAGAGAGGATAAGATGTGAGGAAAGGACGCTGACTCTGGCAGTTAAAAGGACACCAGTAACCTTTGAGAAAGCAATGTGAGTAGAATTGGGAAGGAGGAGGTAAAATCCTCACTACAAACCAGATTCCAAGAAGATGAGTCAGTAGTAGTTGCAAGATATGTATGAGAACTCAGCAAGTTCAGACAACTCAAAAAGAAATTCAGCAATAAAAAGAGAAATGGGTGTCAGTTGGAATTCAGCAAAGAAAAGATTGTTGTAGAAGAGTGTAGGTATTCCTCCAGTGGAAGCATGTTTTTTTCCACTAAAAGAAGGTACAGGGTCAATGGAGAGGAAAAGAATGAGGATTCATTAAAGTAGGGATAATAAAAGGTACTATATACCAGAGAAGCTGAGAAAGGGTAAACGAACATTGGTAGAGAGTTTGACCTTGCAAGGAGGGTAACAACTTCCTGAGAGTCAGACTGACGGAGATTGCTCTCCCTGACATCACCTCCTCGGTACCTTCAGTTCCGTCTTTGTTGTCTGGGTGGCTCACTGCCTTGTGTTCACACTCCTTTGTTATTACTTTTTAAATCTTTTAGCCTAACTTTTCTTGGCTTACAGCCCCACCTTGACTAGAAATTTTGTGAGGGCGGGGAATGTGTGTTACCCATGCATATACATTACTTACTGAGCTCCCTTTTTATCTGATCCCCAAAACCCATGCTATTAGGAGACATCTTGCAGCCCAGCTTGTAGGACAGGCTGAAGGCTAATTAACTACCTGTGTGAACCTGAAAAGCTTTTTAAAACAAATGTTCAGTTTCAAATGAATGAGACAGGTTATTATATCAGACTTTTTTTTTTTGGTTAAAAAATTTACAACATAACCAAACATAACTTAGAGCTCAGTAGTGGATACTCCCAAAACCAGATACAATTTTTAACCATAATTAATTGTAGAAAGTGGAAACTTTGACTGAGAAATAAAATAATTAAAAGAAAAATTTGCAAAACAAGTGGTTACTAAATGCTGTGGTTTATACCACTGTTTATATCAACCAAATAAGGTTAGTTTATATCCTTAACTTCTGTCTGATCCACACTCTAGGCACAAATTCCTTGATTAGAATAGTTGAATTATGTTTTCTGATTCTTCCTTGGCAAAAATAATTCTAAGCAAAAGTGAAAAATGAAAGGTTCCTTTTAGAAACATATAGAAAATACGTGTCTATTTTTTATAGTATGTTACTATTTATTTTATGGTTGCTACTAATCCACTTTGCCTTTTATACATAAATGATCCATGACCATTTTTTTTTAAAGTAGAGCTCCTTAGACCCAGAAAGACTATGAACTGGCTACCATTTTCATGGTTTTAGACCCTTTATTATACTGAAAGTGAAATCTCTTATTGTTAAAATTCCTAAATTATGTAAAGCTATAAAGTTTGTAATGTAAGCCACTTGATTTTATTTCTCCTGGAAATACTTTGTTTTATTTCCCTTCAGAATAAGTAGAGACAGAAAAATTGAAAGGTGAGACAATATATCCAAATGAACAAATATGGCTCATGGCAACTTTCATTTATTCATTTTTTTCATGGTTTTTTTATTATTTTCCAAAATGATTTAAAACCATGACTGTTCCTGACTGTTGGACAGTTGTACATACATCTTAATTTTCTACTGAGAGTGCCCAGGAAAGCATGAGAAGGTCCTTTAACTGCACTGAAATTTTATATTGAAGCGTGAGTTTGCCCTGGTTCACCTCTCTAGGGCACCTCAAACCACTCTTCAGTCTAGACTCTCCTCCCCAGCCTCCCTTAAGTTTTTACACTCATCTCACTGTCTTCACTCGTGCCTTCTTGTCATTCTATCTCCTCAGAAAAGCCTTCCCATGTTTTCTTAATTAACAACTACCCATCTGTCTTCTGGACTCAATACCAGCAGCAGTTCCTCTGGGGAGCATCCCTTAGTCTTTACATTCCCCAGGCTGGGCTGTGGGAGATAGCCCCGTAGTTCCCCACACTGGTTCCTGTTGTACTGTTTACTGATTTGGGTCCTCTGAGATGTGGCCAGGACGGTGACCCTCAGCTCTGGATGTGGCCTGTTTGGCACCATTGTGTAAGTGCTCAGTGCCACTTAAATAACTGCACGCAAGAATAACTGTCTGTTTTGGACATTAAGCTAGCTTTTATCCTGTTTGTTAGGGAAGTGCATGGATTATTGGATTGTGTTGTATGTCACTAAGTAAATTAGTTTTAAGTCTAGTTTATAATGAATAGTTTACAAAAATATAGAAATAGCCCTTGCAGTAAATAACCGTTTTTTTTATAAATGCTTATGCAGATTTAAAACATGTCTGATATGTATATATATTATCTTATTTTGAATGTCTCAGGTTAGGCTGTGGCTAACAACAAAAAAAAATCCCAATTTCAGTGGCTTATCCCAGCAAAGATTTATTCCTTGCTCTTGTAAAGTCAATGGTGTCATCCTTCGTTCAGAAACTCCATTTGTCGGCTTGAGTCATTCCAGAGTATGAGGGGGTCATCATAGAACTTGTTGGCTTAGCATAGTACCTGTTGCCCGACTGAATTGAGAAATAAAAACAGGAGTGATTATTAATGCCCTGCAGCCTTCCAAAGCACAAAGAAGAGAAGAGCCTGTTTTTTTAGTTTTTTTTTTTTTAATATATACAAAATTGCTCCTGGCCTCAATTTCATGATACTGTGTGTCTCATGGGAAGGAGCAAGGATTCCAGAGTGGTGTGAAATGGAAAGACTTTCTGCTTTCATTTGACTCATGTACCTTGTTGTCTAGTATAACAGAACAGCATGAGTTGTTGATAATCATGAGACAAGCATCAGTTTTCAGTTTTATGAAACTGCTTTCTGATTCATTAAAGTATGTGCTAAGAAAGACAACAATCTCCCTGACTTATGTTTTATTATGCTCAGATGCAATTTTTATAGTCTCAAACTAAAATAAACATATCCCAGCACGCTCTCTCTATATACATACTGCCCAAAGAATTTATTATTCTGCTCGTCTGAGATTGATTGAACTTAGTGTCCTTCTCACTGTTCTTGGCCACCAACAGCACTAAGCTGTTGTGAGTTTAAGTTTTTTGTCCCTTTATAAAATATCTTGAACCACTATCTTCTCCTTAAAAGAATATAAAACCACTATCTTCTCCTTAAAAGAAACAGCTAAGTCCTAGAATGTGCATAGTAATCCAGGTTTGCCTGACAAAGGACACCATTAAAAGGTGTCCTGGTTTTAGATACCCCTCCACTTTTTTCTATATAATTCTTGAGTGTCAGAAGTTCAACTTGCCATGATACCTGGTTTAGGAGAAGTGGAGCCCTCTAACAGGCCATATGTCTTAAAGTGTATGCTACCCGAACAACTGAAATTAATTATGTGGAATAAAATAATGTTGCTTTGTCTTCAGAACACTCACTTTATTATAGAAATGATTTTCTTTTTAGTTTTTAAAATTATAAAAATTCAATTATTTTTCTCTTTCCTGAAGAAGGTGTATATATGCATGTATGTGTGTACATGTGGTGCTCTTACAGTTCCCCAAACATACTTTAATACAAAATCATACATTTTCCCTGTGATATTGCAATGCTTATAATCCCAACTTCAGTTAAATCCTAGGTAGGGCAACAGCCAAGGAATACAAAGACCTTCTTCTACGCCCATATTCACCATTTACTATTGATGGGACTTTTGGCCTTCACTTCCCACATTTCTTAGCAGAGATGATGCAGTCCTGAATTACAAAGAATGCCTTGTCTATCTTTCCAAGCTGCTAGGAGAATGTGGTCGTAGAGAGTCCAGTACAGTATTTTGCCTATAGAGGCCCTCAGGAATGGTAGCTGTGATTAGTGATATTATCTACTATCCTGAAAAAAGACACAAGAAAGGAGGCCAGTCACTTTTCAGAAGCCCTGATTGTGATCTAGGCCAGGCATTTCACATCTGAAAGCTGATTTCCTTGTCTGTAAAATAAAGTAGTGGCATCTGTCTTGATGACTTCAAATGATTATTATGCGGATTATAGAAAATCATAATGTGTTATATAAACATAAACAGTGGTAGTTTTCACATGCTGTCTTCAGTACTAGTTCCTATCTCTGAGATGGAGTTTTGTAGGAGCAGGGAGTCACCCAGAGGGTGTATGTGGTGTTTAAAGAATGGAATGCTTAAAGACTTCTTTAAGTAATGTGATAATTAGAGTTTTGAGAATGTGCGTGGTAGGTTTTTTTGGGGGGTAGGGGTGAGTGTAGAATAGGAGAAAGGATGTGTAGAAAACAGTATCAGAGAAGTTATGTCTCAAATTATTTCCTTCATTTTTCTACCTTATTCTTGCTTTTTTCTGTTACAGCTTCCATAAGGTACTGATTACAGACTGATCTATGAATGAGTGACATTACTGACCAGGGAAATCTAAGCTTCAATAATATAACATAAAATGATCAAGGAAATAAGATGCAGAGAGTTCAAAATAAGGTTGGCCCATGTCCTGCATGTTCAGCCTTTTAGAATATATGGGTAGTAGCAGAAGAATGAAGAAAACTCATGTTGAAAATAGAAATATGGGAATTCTCAGAGTTCATGGAACAAACACTTGAGAAGTTGAAAATGAAGAAGTATGTATTTAAATTGAAGAATGAGTGTTTTTGTAACCTGTGTTTAAGGAAAAAATGATTTGTTAGCTTTAGAATATTAAATTTCATGTACCACGTCAGTGAGAATGACTTCTGGCATCCCATGAAAGTCAAAATGTATACAAAGGAAGAATTATTGAACTTAAAAGTGAAATTGTGATTCATGGAACTTTAAAATCAATCACAAGTTTATCCAGTACCTATAAATAATAAATCATTATCTTTGATTATTGATATATTTTCTTAAAGATACTTTTCATTTATTCACACATAGATGTGTTGATGAAGATAGTGTAATAATGTCTAATTGCTGACTTCTTAAGAATTATATAAAACTGATTAATGGGGGCAAAAGACACATGATTAAATAGGAGAAATGTAGAATTGAAAGTTAACCTTTTGGGGTTTAAGTGCTTTGTTAGAAGAATGAAGGACAGAAAAGATGGCCGGAGCTATTTGGGGAAACAAATCTTAGTCACTTAAATACCCAAGTTCATTGAGTCTTCTTAAGTAAGTATCTTTCCTTTGCTCTTAGGAAAGTAGAGAATAAGATATCTAAGTGATGGCATTCTTCTTTGTTTTATTTTCATTTTTCCTTTTATTCATCCTTATAGAACATACCTGCTTTTATTCTGATTATGGATTGCATAAGAAGGCACTAGTTTAGCTGTCCTTTCCATCAAAGGAGTTGGGTGATTCATATCAGTTAGTTAGTATCTGAATTATAAAAGGTATCATCTGATTTGTAAACTAATGCACACATACGTTATTAGAAAAATATCAGTGTTATAGAAAAATATCAATTGCTTAAAAGTACATTAACAGATATATTGTATTTATTATTCCCCTTGAAGGGAAAACAGTTTTTACTCTTTCAAAGAAGTATACAAGTACAACATTTAGTACTTAATGAACAAAGACTATTTCCCTGGAGATTAAAACCTTGTATTCCCAGAATAGCACAATTTAAACTTGTCCACCTGTTGTTGTATCATTTAATGTCAACTACATATATAAGCAAGAAATGGTTTTTGCTTCCTTCTTAGTTGATGTTAGCAGTAACTATATGTATCTGGACTTAGTAACTCAGACAGGACAAATAGCATCCCGAGTTTCAAATCATTTGATTTATAAAAGGAATGCAAGCTTGCTAGCAGATTGCTGAACTTTCAGAAATTTTCTGCGGGTCCCATGTAATGTTTATTTAAAATATTATTAGGTCAATTTTTCAGTTGTTATTTATCATGTGATAGTTGATTTCTGACCGTCTAAGTGGAGTGGGTCCAGTGGTATGCTGGTAAATGTTGAACAATTTGCTACCTGAGGGGGAAAAAAGAACCACCTTGATTTGTCATGTTTGCTGATTTCTGTGCCAGAAATACTAATGCTGTGACTGATTTAGGTTACCACTATGAGGTAATTGAATTGAGAAGAGATATAATCAGCTAATGCCAGCAGTGCAAGCAGTCTCCAGTACACCCCTAGAGGGATCAGCATTACCCAGTCGCCTAATCTCCATGCCAGGATTTGCAGGAGGTATAAAGGATGGTGTCTAGTTATCTACTGGTCATAATTAATGTGATGGCTACATGTGAGCACCAGCTATGTGCTCCAGAGGGCCCCTTCTTCTATTCAAATAGCAAATTCCTCTGATTCACAGTGAATTAAAATAAGAGACATTTAAGTAAAACATCCTTGTTGACCAGTACCTACCTTTGCTTCATTTGCAGTCAGGCCAGACTCACACCATAAAACTCAAAGCAGAACAATACACAGAGCACATTCCCAAGAGAGACTTAGAAAATTATAATCTTATTGCCTCTTGAAAACATTGGCCTTTTTGTTATTGTTCAGCTTCTCCCAGGATACCTGCTTGTCAGGTCTTCAGTGGCACCTTTTGGCTTTGTCGTGGCAACCAAACACACTGGCCAAGGCACTCATGATTTCCAGATGTTTCATTATCTTTAGTTTCTGATGTGCTTGTTATTTTTTTAGTATCTTCACCCTAACACTTATACAATAGATCCTTGGCCTGTGCTTATAATCAGATTACTATTATATTACTCCTCCTCTCCTCCAAATTACCTTTCACATTTTTTGAAGTATAGGCAGCACTTGTCTTATACCATAACATTAAAAAAAAAAAGCCCTATACCCATATCCCAAACCCCTGTGTTTAAGATTAGTGATAGCTGAAATTGGACACTCACCTAGTAATTATCTATGGAAATATTAATACAAAGTTTTACTTTTTTTAATTGATAGAATCCAATAGAAACAAACTTGTGTGCTTTTGCCATTTAGGTCATTTGCTCATCCTAGAATCTCCTCCCTTTCCTTTTCCCTGTCTGTCCTCCAAGATTCATTTCAGGAATTACCTCTTCTGTAAAGTCTTTTCTAATTAGCCTCCTCTGCTTTCAGATCTCATTAGAAGCTCCTGTCTTGTTCTTCCCCTTGGGGGGTCCCATATCACTCTGGTAACTCTTCTATAAGTACCTCTGCATTTATTGTCATTGCTGGTATTTTCTTCCCAAAATTTTATTTTGAAAAATTTCAAAGCCAATAATGATTGCAATACTGGTGTCATAAATATCCATACACCAGTCAAGTAGAGTTGTCAAGTTGGTATATGTATTCACACACTTTTTTTAAGTCGCACATATCTACTCCTTTCATTACTCAGCTCTTACTGAGATACTCCTGTCCTTTGATTAATTATACTCAGTAATTTTTGAAGATTTATTTATTGATTTGTTCATCAACTATTTATTTATTAAACAGCTACTATGTAACAGACTGAAGCTGAACCTTGAAGGTCTCAATAAGTAGATAGTTTGATTATAGAACCTGTGTATAATTGAGGATGGTTATATCATAAGGAGAGGATAAAATGTTGTCATTGTACATAGGTGCATTGAACCAATATATACCCAGCTCTGTGAAAGTCCTATCATCCATTCATTCATTGTTTCAGTCATTCAGTCATGAACATTTATTGTCTGTTCTATACCAGGCACTGCCAGGGGCTCTAAGTGTTCATAGATGAGTCTTCTTACCTTTAAAGAATCCAGGCTCAGATAAGAGACAGAGAAGGTCATCAGAGAATGAAGTGGAATTGCTCACCCAGGGTACTGTGGGAACAGGAAAGAAAGGGGCAGGGCAGGCAGGCTTCCTATTGGGTGCTTGGATAGCAATTTGAAGTGTGGGGAGTAAACTAGGCAGACAGAAAGAGATAAAGCACATTTGAGATGGAAGCATCAGTATATTTCAAGTCAGAGAAGAATGAAACAATATGGGATGTTTTAGGAACTGCTAACAGGCTGGTTTAACTGGGGTGGCAGTTGTAAGGGTATAGATAACAAATATGTGTTTTAGTAAATCTATCCTGAAAAAGATGGTGAAAAGGATAGGTCTTAATATTTTTAATTTGGGGAGACTCAATATTGCTGTCCTGGGAGCTAACTCAAAGAATAAATAATTCAGTGGAAGGTTAGGTAGTTACTTGTTTTAATAAGTGAACAAAATTATTGATACCTCAACCATTGTTTGCTACCCAAGAACCAATTTTATTTTCTTTCATATGCTTTCTCCTAAGATAAATCGTATCTAACATTTTAAAAATGTATTGCTCACAGCAGGGAGTTAGTGTCTGTGCAGCTAATATTGCTACCTAAAATAAAGACAGAGAGGAGAAAGAGGAAAGGAGAGGTGCTATAATTAAACACCTGGCTTTGAATTCAGGATACTGGATGTCATTTAAAACATTTTATTTCTTGCTGCAAAGCTCTTTCTGTTGAGTAAGTGAATAAGAATTAATCAATGCAAACATGACAGGGATTCTGGAGATTTTCTAATTAATATAATGTTTTTGTTTATTGGACCAATTAAGCCTGATTGACTTGCAGATTGTAGCAGCTCTGACAAAGTACCCATTGCTCACATTTCAATTCTCTGTGTTCACTGCAGTGCAGATCCCCTGGCAGGGTCAGCTGACTTCAGATGGTGTCAGAGCATTACCAGGGACCACTTGTGCAGGTGTTTAAAGTCCATGATACAGATTCAAAAATTTTACCTAGCTGTATTAGCTTAAAATATCACATCGTGTTTATTTTAAACTCCTGTAAACAATCAGATAGTGTAGTTCTTTAATGCCATAAAAGAGTGTATCAACTTGATTTCAGAAGTGCATGTTATTAAATAAACTTTCATGTAGACCAGGGTTTTTCAGCCTCTGCACTATTGACATCTTGGGCCTGATAAATACTTGTTGCAGGGGGCTACTGGGTATTGCGGGGGGGCTGAGCAGCATCCTGGCCTCCACCCATTAGATGCCAGTAGCAGTTTCCTCTTTAGTTCTGACAATCAAACATGTGTCTAGATATCTTCAATATCCCCTGGTGGATACAATTGCCCCTGCTTCAAACCACAGATGTAGACATTCAAGGGTTAAAATAAAACCCCCCAAAAGTTCAGTAACCTTCCTATGGGCTAACTGCATTTATTCATTTCTCAAATACATGTCTATATTTATTATACATATAGATAAAGAGGTAGATACAATGTTTTGGGGCTTCGCTGAGTGCTCAAATTTATAGAATATTTCATAAAATAAATGAATCTGAAATATCTGTGGAATTAGCTAGATTTATATATATATATGTGTGGTGTTTCCATATTTTTAAACATAATGTAGAGAGAAAAGAAACTGAATCACAGAAATGCATATTGTATAAAAAAGATGAGGGTCCATCCATGACAAATTCTATATTTTCACAGAATAGTATTAAATCTGTTAGAATATAATTTAAAAATAGTTCTTTTCAGTCATAGTTTACAATATTGGACTTATACATTTGTTTTAGAATTTCATTGTTACCTGCAAATTTAATATGTACTTAAAAAATTTTGGAAATACATTATTACTTATGTCTGAAAATATCATTGAGAGATAAAAATTTAAATTGTTATGGGAGTTCATCACACACCAAAAACTAATTTTTATTCTGAAATGTTATCAACTCAATGCTGAGTTTACAGATTGAACCACAATATACCAGGCTAAAGGGTGTTCAGATAAGGATTAGTAGGGATGTACTACTACCATTAAGTTGAGTAGCGGTATTAGAATTCATTCAGTTAAATTCATAGAAGACCAGTAAGTTTCAAAGAGGAGGAGGAGGATGAAGGTGTTAGATAAAGGAATAAGCCCAATGAAATTAATTCTTGTCTTAACCTAGTATCAATCTATTTCTAGCATTCTCTTTTTCTCGTAAGAGTTTACAGTTACCATTGTGCTGCCAAGTTAGATGCTTACACTTTTATTATTTCATTCATTCTGTAAAACACCTGAAGCAGGTATTGATAGTCCTTTTTTAGAGGTGATAAAACTAAGAATTAAATGCTTAACACATGTCATATAGTTGGTTAATATCAGAACCAAACATTGAGTCTAAATGCTACAACTCTTTCTTTCCTTGATATATTAAACAAGCACCTACAATTTATCAGGTACTTTTTAGTGAAGAAAACATGTCAGCTTGTTCCCTATTTTGTAGATAATAGTCTTCATCAGATTGCACACTTCATACTTTTTAATGCTTTTTCTGAACTGTAATCAAGAATGAGATTCATCCCTGGCACAGCTGATAGCCCCAGGGAACATAACCTGTGTTGATACAGTAGCTTTGTTCCCTCAAAACATTTTCTGTAAAGAGTATATCTGTCTGATGACTTTGTTGTTCCCACAATATGTTAGAAATTCAAGATACCTTATTCTGTATGTGCAAGTCTGGAATAGAGTTCCTTCTTTCTATAATTTGATTGCTAAGTTATATAACTGATAGCAACTATAATACATCCTTGTTCAGTAATGCCTGAGTGTTTTGTATTTAAAATTCCTTAAGACGAGATATCTGCATATAGTGGAGCTATAGTGTGACTTACAATAACTTTGTGTTTTTGTTATCTCAGCATGAGATCACTTGCAAGGAGACAAAGCACCCTTTGTGACTTTTGTAAAACACTGCATGCTTTTTTTACATGCTAGCATCTGTACAGCATGACAGAAGTCAGGAAGGATCAATTTATTACATGCCTGCCATCACTCCAGAAATCTGCCTCCAATCAGAATTGATGTGGAAGTTGAAACCTATTTGACATCCCAGATGATACAGTAATCAGATATGTCCTCTGAATTGTAAAACAAAAGCCTTAACTGCACTATGTATTTATGGCCCAAATCGACCAATTAGTGAAGAAATTTAACTTGGAAGGAAGAATCTAAATATCTTCAAAATATTTTATTTGGAGCACATTTATAACCTCAGACTATTTTCCAAACCCATTCTGGCCAAAATGATTTAGCCTTTCATAAAATGTTTTAAACTAGTAACTTCAGGTCTTGATAAAAAAGCCTTCACCTGGAAAAAAAAAATCATTCAGACACGGTGAGAGACATTGGAAAAGGGTGGAGAGTAGACTTGTTACTAAAGGGGTGGATAGGAGTCCCATTTGTTATTTTGTGAGTTTTCCTACCTTTTCTTGGCATAACCACTTTTTCTTTTAATTATTAAGGTATCATTGACATACAGTCTTATGAAGATTTCCCATGAGCAACACTGTGGTTACTACATTCCCCCTTATAATCAAGTCCCCACCACATACCCCATTACAGTCACTGTCCATCAGCGTATTAAGATGCTATAGAGTCACTACTTGTCTTCTCTGTGCTATACTGCCTTCCCTGTGGCCCCTCTACATTATGTGTGCTGAATATAATGCCCCTTAATCCCCTTCTCCCTCCCTACCCCCTTTTCCTTTGGTAACCACTAGTCCCTTCTTGGGTTCTGTGAGTCTGCTGCTGTTTTGTTCCTTCAGTTTTTGCTTTGTTGTTAATACTCAACGAATGAGTGAAATCATCTGGTACTTGTCTTTTTCTGCCTGGCTTATTTCACTGAATATAATACCCTCTAGCTCCATCCATATTACTGCAAATGGTAGGATTTGTTTTCTTCTTATGGCTGAATAATATTCCATTGTGTATATGTACCACATCTTCTTTATCCATTCATCTACTGGTGGAGACTTAGGTTGCTTCCATATGTTGGCTATTGTAAATAGTGCTGCGATAAACATAGGGGTGCATATGTCTTTTTGAATCTGGGATCTTGTTTTTTTGGGTAAATTCCTAAGAGTGGAATTACTAGGTCAAATGGTATTTCTAGTTTTAATTTTTTGAGGAACCTCCATATTGCTTTCCACAATGATTGACTCAATTTACATTCCCACCAACAGTGTAGGAGGGTTCCCCTTTCCCCGCATTCTCGCCAGCATTTGTTATTGCTTGTCTTGAATGTTGGTCATCCTAACTGGTGTAAGGTGGTATCTCATTGTGGTTTTAATTTGCATTTCCCTGATGATTAGTGATGTGGAGCATCTTTTCACATCCTTGTTGGCCATCTGAATTTCTTCTTTGGAGAAATGTCTGTTCATATCCTCCACCCATTTTTTAATCAGGTTATTTGCTTTTTAGGTGTTGAGGCGTGTGAGTTCTTTCTATATTTTAGATGTTAAACCATTGTTGGATATGTCATTTACAAATATATTCTCCCATACTGCAGGATGCCTTTCTACTGATGGTGTCCTTTGCTGTACAGAAGGTTTTTAGTTTGATGTAGTCCCATTTGTTCATTTTTGCTTTTGTTTCCTTTGCCCAAGGAGATGTATTCAAGAAAAAGTTACTTAGGTTTATATTCAAGAGATTTTTGCCTGTTTCCTTCTATGGGTTTTATTGTTTCATGACTTACATTCAGTCTTTGATCCATTTCGAGTTTACTTTTGTGTATGGGGTTAGACAGTAATCCAGTTTCATTCTCTTGCATGTAGCTGTCCAGTTTTGCCAACACCAGCTTTTGAAGAGGGTGTCATTTCCCCATTGTATATCCATGGTTCTTTTATCATATATGTGTGGGTTTATATCTGGACTCTCTACTCTAGTCCATTGATCTGTGGTTCTGTCCTTGTGCCGGTACCAAATTGTCTTGTTTTTGTAGTAGAGCTTGAAGTCGGGGAGTGTAATTCCCCTGCTTATTCTTCCTTCTCAGGATTGCTTTGGCTACTTGGGGTCTTTTGTGGTTCCATATGAATTTTAGAACTATTTGTTCTAGTTCGTTGAAGAATACTGTCGGTATTTTGATAGGAATTGCATTGAATATTAGATTGCTTTTAGGCAGGATGGCCATTTTGACAATATTAATTTTTCCTATGCATGAGCATGGGATGTGTTTCCCTTTATTGGTGTCCTCTTTAATTTCTCTCAAGAGTGTCTTGTAGTGTTCAGGGTATAGGTCTTTCACCTCCTAGGTTAGGTTTATTCCTAGGTATTTTATCTTTTAGATGCAATTGTAAATGGAGTTGTTTTCCTGATTTCTCTTTCTGCTAGTTCATCCTTAGTATATAGGAATGCAACAGATTTTTGTGTTCGGCATAACCACTTTTGAAGTTTTAAGTAAAGATGCAGGTTAGGACCTCAGTCATATGCTAGCAGTGTGGAAATGGACTGCTTTGCCTGCATACAGCTGACTTCTCTCACCAAGGTCCACCTTACATCTCTTTCGGTAAGCTCTTCAGATGATACCAGTCACTGCATCTGTGTGCCACCAGACTTAGGATGGTTGCAGGTGGCTTATGTAGAGGGCACCTACTAACTATGCTAGAGATTTGAAATAAATTCAATTCATATTTTTAGTAAACTTAACATCTGTAAAATGCATATTGAGATAAGTTTCCTAGGGTAATCCAGAAATCATCTTGTTTAACAGTTCATAAGTTTTGAAAGTAAAATGGATATGAGGCCCAAACAATTTTCTGGAAATTTTTACAATTTTATAGTCCCTTTTATTATTTGGTTAGCTAAGTACAAGATTATTCCATGACAACTTTGTAAGGCCCAGCAAACAAAGAGAAAAAATAGTTGAAAGTTTGCTATTACCACATTACTGTATGGAAGAACAATTCATGGATTAATATTGTCATCATCTGTTCTCTCTGAAGTCTTACAGCCCTTCCTTTTCAAAGTTTTATACTCAAATTGGGTAAATGTAGTTGAGCTCAGTTTATCTTCCCTAATATAGAGATTGCTAAAAAGATGTACTGTAGGAGGTTATGTTGGTGATTATAAGCAGTTAATTCTTTTTAAATCCAGCTTTTGAAAATAGCTTTACTTAATTTTATTCTGTTTTTAAGAACTGTTTGTGAAACACCTGAAATAGCCTTAAGGTTGATGTAACAAAACTACATTATTTTAATTATACAATTATGTGAAATATCTTTTAAAAGGCTGAAAGTTTTTACACTTTTTTCAGAAATTCCAAGATAGTTTCAAGGGATTTTTTTATTTTTTGAGACTTAAAAGGGAAAGATAGTTGTGTGTGTGTGTGTGTGTGTGTGTGTGTGTGTGTGTGTGTGTGTGT
>JAQQAC010020790.1:7443964-7525472 GCA_029783875.1 Phataginus tricuspis | reverse complement strand
TGTGTGTGTGTGTGTGTGTGTGTGTGTGTGTGTGTGTGTGTGTGTGTGTGTGCGCGTGCATGTGCTCGTGTGTATTGGGAGAGAGACGGAGAGATACAATTTTGGACTCAAAGATATAAAGGAATCTTTCAAAAGCATAAACGAGGCAGCCTGTGTCAGGACAAACATAAAAGAATGCTAAATTTGCTACCACCTAGGAGGAAAGCAAGACTCTGACGTATCATGGGCCTTCATTTCTTTTTCTAGAAATTTGGTGGCTATTTCTAAATTTTGTTCCAACTCTAAGATCCCACAATTTATTAACTGCAATGAAAATTTAAAAAGGAGTAGTCTCAGTGATCACAATGGATCTAAAAATCTGTTAATCCTAGCCGGAAGGTCTGTGACTGTTTGAATACTGAGTAACAACTTTCCAGTTTGGAATTTAATTACTGTCTGAAGTGTCTTATTCTGGTCTTAAAAATAAAGATACCTCTAATTTCAAGACATCGTATTTAGAGAAAGTACACATGTTTTATCACGTGTAATTTTTACCGTTGATTTATGTAGCACTTAATTATATTCCATTTCAACCCATTCTTATTTTGCCATGTGAGTCATCTTGCTGAGCTCTGTGGAGTATAATGTAATATTCTCAGCATCTAATAAGCTGGAGATACACTCATTTCCATTTGAGTGTATATGCTATGGAAAATTTAAACTAATTAGGCTCTAGTGCTTCACTTACTTTTAAGTGGTCTATGTTGAAAGATTAATGAAGGAATCTTGCAGTTTATTGTTATATTTTGGAAATGTGGTAGCACTCTGATGCTTTAGGATGCTAGATTATGACAGGTCCAAGACTGAACTTTAAATAGGTAGGCATAATGAAGGAACAAGCATTGCAGCCAGTTAGGAAGGTGAACACGTTTTTGAATCAGGGTCATCCTTTGTTGTTCTGTTATTCATTATGAAAAGGAGGGACATCAGAGTAATTGCTTACTAATATCAGTTATTTTAGATGGTTAATTAAGACAGGTTTTCTTTCTTTCTTTCTTTCTTTCTTTCTTTCTTTCTTTCTTTCTTTCTTTATTTATTTTTTGTGTTTCTATTTTTTTTTAACAATTTATTTTATTTTAGTATCATTAACCTACAATTACATGAGCAATATTGTGATGATTAAACTACCCGCTTCATCAGGTCCCCCCCACCAACCCTATTACAGTCACAAGACAGGTTTTCTTTAGATACCATTGCATTTGCCCTTAATTAACACTCAAGTAATAGTTTGCAGAATTTTAGACATGAATAGTTTGATGTAGCAAAGACAGACTAAAATGATACAGTATTCATAATTCTATAATGAAATTGAGGATGTTGTTATATATTTACTTAAAATAATTAAAGCTGTAATGCTGGATGAAAATACACTAGGTATAGTTTATATTTAACTCTCTCAAGTGATTTGATTGATTTAGGGAAAGTAGGGATTTATACAAAACTCCATGTTTATGTATTTCTGAATAAATTTTTTAAAAAGATTTTTAAACATATAGAAGTGAAGATGATAGTATAATATACTATATAATTCAGTGTCAACAGTTTTCAGTATTTGTTAACCTTGTTTCTGTCTTCCCACTTTTTTTATAGGGGGTAGGGATGGGCTCAAGTTTTTAAAGCAAATCCTAGATGGCATATCATTTCTGATGTAAATGCCATAATATGCATCTTTTACACATGAAGACTCTTAAAAAGTGTTCTCCTTTATCCTTTCTTCTTTAGAAACATACCAGTTTAAAATTAATTATAAATTAGAGGAAGATCCCAGCTACAGAAAGAGCACTTATAAAATCAGCTATTTTAAATTTCTTTGTACAGTTATTTATTATTTGAAAACTATTCAAATTTTAAAATAAGACGTTTAGTTTTTTTATTTTGTTTTTTTCCTATGAGAGGAGGGCATTTGGTAGAGAAGGGCCACTTTCATTTTTTGGATAGTGGGCACGTGCGAGAACCTGATGAAAACAAAATGCTCTGAGACATCTTTGCTGTAAAACATCTGTATTACTTTCTGTAATTGGTGTCAGCCGCCAGCACCTCCAGTGGCAGTGCAAGTGGTCACTTTCCAGCTCTATTACAAATCATTAGGTAGCCACATGACCGTGGCCTAAGCCCATAGAGCTGGTGGATATGCCCTGGCATTTCCTTTATGTGTCATGACCATTAAAATCAGGGTGTCAACTTGAAATCAAAGCCAGCTAAAAGCTGGCAAGATGTGATTATCAGGTAAGTGAAATTGATATAGTACTTGTGGAATAATCCAGATAAAATTTACCAAAGGAGATTAAAGTGTTCAGTGTATATCTGAACATGGGAAAATAATTGAAAAATGGAGGAGGGCTTCAGGGGTGTTGGAACTATTAGCAAGTCAGATTACCCCCCTGTCATCTCCTGACCACTGTCCACCGATCTTTTGCATTCTCCTAGGTCAAAAGAGGACTTGTGACAATGGGAGTAATCATTTTTCTTATGGACAGAGAAGAATTGATTTCATCATGTTATTTCTTAGAACATGTCTCTTATCCTTATATCTTATTTATGTGACAAAGAAGATACTTTTTAGACGTGTTCATTATAGGGAGTTGAGGTTATTAGCTCCTTTTGAGAATAGCTATATTCTGCAGTGAGTAAGGATTGGTTTCCCCAAAGGAGTTTTTTTCTTCCTTAAGAAAAGCATTGATGCTAAAAGGCTCTTCTTAGCAACCTGTTTATAGCTCTTCTCACAATGAATTGTGAAGAATTGAAGATTAATTCCATTGAAATCATAAATGCACTGCAGTCTGTAGATTATCAGCTAGTCAAGATAAACACCACTGATTACTGCTGAATTATGCATACAAATATTTACAACATCTTGAGTAATGAATTCACAAAAGTAAATAATAATTATAATAATAGAGACATAGTACTTAAATTTCCATATATTTATTGAGTCCTGAATAGAGTATTTTCCAAGTGGTTAATAGTGTTGTATAATTTAACAAGGGGAAGAAGTATTTGCAGTGCAATGTGAGTTACATTTATTGCCCTTTAGGCTTCGGAAAATTCAAGTTTAGATATCAACTCTCTGTTTTCTGGAGAACTTTCTACATGTTTTTATATTCTTGCTACAGGACACATCAATATTTTTATAAATTAAGAGTTTATAAAGTAGAATATGGAATTATATTTCACAAAAGAAGTTTTTAAATTCCCAGAAACAATTTTTAAATAAATGACTATAATAATTTAAAATAAAAAATGTAGAGTTTTTTTTTCCTTAACATTATATTCTGTTAAATTGTTCAGATATACACACATACTTGACTTAGATGTCTTAGAAAACATTCTTACATGTTGTCTCGATTGAACTGCGCTTTAATTGTTTATCCTTTCTGTTTCAGTCTTTGGTTTAATACAGTGATAGGGTTCTGCCATTGTTATTTGTGGTTCATACCTGAAATATGAGGCTGTTTCAGAAGCAGAAGGAAGTGTTTATGGTGGATAAAACTTGCCAAGAGTTGTTTGATATTTTCCATTTGTCAAACTGTTACATAGATGATATAGTAGATCTAGCTGAGAGGAGACCCAAAACTGAAGGAATCTAAAATAACACTTTGTTGGCAAATAGTGTGTTTTAGGAATAAGAGCTTGTGAAAAATACAGAAGCATTATATCATTTGTCTCAAATCCATTTTAGCCAATGATTGGAAAGGTGCAATACTGGACTTCATTGTTCCACCTGGAGGTCTACATGCTGATTCAGTTGACCATCTTTTCCTGGTTGTTTCTTTTTATTCACATCTTCTTTGCCTTATCTCTTTTTTCCTCTCTTTCCCTAGACTCAAAGTGTGATACGGTTTAGGGTTTGTGGTTGGTGATTCACATGCCAACTCCCTGTTAGTTTAATACAAAACCCCAAAACCATGGCAGTGAGGTAGTTGAGAGATTGTCACTGTGTAAGAAGCTATCAGTAATAGTTATAGTAGTTCCTTTCTTCAAAGATGTCTTCCTTTTTGATAAGATGACATTTTACTATGTTCGTAGAATCATGCTCAGAGATGATGCTTTTACCACTAGATTGGACAGGTCTTTGTTCTTATGTGGACCTTTGAATCTGGATTGATTTAAAACTACCAACTGCTCTCCTGCTTGGCCATCTGCAGAACCTGCACCTATAGATAGTAGAGAAGAGGCGCTATAGGTAGGGCTGCTAGAGTGGTTACAGAACCCAAGTTCAGAATTTAAACCTTACCACCTTCATTTCTCAGCCATATGACTGTTAGCCAATTACTCTACTTCTCTGTGTTTCAATTTCAGCATCCTTTATCTGGGGATGATAATAGTGTCTACTGAATAGGATTATAAGAGCTTAAATGAGTAAATATGTATGGAGCACTTAGAGCAGTGCTTAAGAACACATATTATGATAAATGTTAGTTGTCACTTTGTATCAAAGGACAAATTACTGATGGAATTAAAACCTGTGCTGTAGCATACCTGAGTATATTTAGAGGTCACATTCATGATTCAGAATCTTTAGGAGTTACTTGTTTAGAGTTCTTTTGCATTGAGTACATTAACTATCTTCTGCAGTGCCCTAAATTTCTTTTACAATCAGAACTATCGCATTAGTTATCATATTGTTTAATAAAATGTACATCTGTCAAATGCTGAGAACACGGACAGTGTATTATGAGTTTTTATCCATACTTATATCCAAATGAGATGTCATATTTATCAGTTGTTTCATTTTATGATAGCTATACTCACATTTTATTACTGTGAAGTAGATATAGTATAATACAAACATGTTTTTATGTTACCTCTCTGAATTTATTTAAATGTTTCATAGTGTATTCATACTTGATGTTCATCTAATAACTAGACTGTTTTTTGCAGAACTATTTTTAAGGGTGCCTGTGAAAGATTTCCTCTGAAATTTTTCAAAGCTTTTTACTATTCCAATAATATGCAGAAATCATACCCAATATACTATTATGTCATTATTAGAGGTTTTAAAAAATGTATGTTTGTAGTAGACAGAATACTCTATCAACTGTATTTTGATTTATATAATGATTATCCTACGTGTTTAATATATACTGAAAAACTTAAAACTATGTCAGAAGCAATGGCAATTAAATATAAAGACTTGTGTAAGAGGTTGCCATTGACATTTCTGATAATTAACCTTGACTTTTCCTATGGAAGACACTAGCAAATTGACAAAATGTGCACTGAAGCAGGAATTCCTGTACATGTAGCTCTCTGCTACCTCTGAATATAGTTATTTCTGAAAATTTTTACTAAAATATGTCATCTTTCACAAGCAATGATCATTAATATTGGATAATTAGTTTACAGCATTTTCTCTTGCAATAGAAACACCTGTGGATGTATAATAGCTTTTCTTGGAGATGCAAATATTAAAATCATTTCAGCTTTTCTTTCAAACTGTTGTTTTGGTTATACTTTATATTTTTGACAAGATGTAGTTTCCTAGGAACATTCCAAATTGCTCAGAATTGTCTTATTGGAGCACAAATTTCCTAAATGACATTTTAATAATTGCTACAAGTAAGCAATGAAGAACCAGGAGGTTTTAGTAGGGTTATTTGTTTTTTGTTTTTTGTTTTTTATTTTTGCTTGATTTTTTTTTTTTTAAATTGTTTTGTTTTGTTTTTGTCTTTTTGGTCAAAGTTCAGATGAAGAGGATTAAAGTACCCTGCCTCTGCTCCGTCTGAACTGGTGAAGGACTCTAATGTCCTTGAGATAGACTGAGGCTAATGACATAAGATGTTTGCACTGTAAGATAATTAAAGACCTTCTAAATAGATATCTTTCCAAAATAAAATAGCACTTAAAACCACGGACTGATATTCCCTATCTGGATGGGTTAATATTAATTCTAAACCACAAAGATCTCTCTTAAAGATGTGTAGGTATGAAGATTTTTATACCAGTATTCAGTGGTACATTTCAGATTGTATAACCTTGAGATCAAGAAATGTTCCATTATTATTCATCACTTACTATGTTCCCTGTGTTTGAGAAGTCTCCCTTTGTTACAGATTTGAAGTTTGAAATATGCATCATGAAATATAAAAATAGAAAGTGCTCACAAAATCCAACATTAACAGTTGTAGAACATATCGCTTCTTGAATGCCTAAAACACAGTGCCTGAAATGATTAGAGAAAGAAAAAAGTTGGATAATTTGAGAACCTGACACTTTCCTTATCTCCCAAATTGCTCAGATTGGATTCTTTCCTTGCATCTATACTCAAGGCTTAGCTTCAGGTCTGACTGGTGCTGAGCCAGATAGAAAGGAGAGAAAGAAATGAGGGGAATGGCCAGGAAAAAACAAGCACATGGATGGAAGAACTTTCACATTATTCATTGATTGCCAGGTATTAGCCTCTAAAGAGGTTTCGAAAGAGGTTTTGCCTCATCATCTTTGCTCCCAAAGGCTTGGTTAAATATATCCAGAGTCGTGAGCTTGAGTAAGTAATATTTCTAATACTTTAATACATTTATATTAAGCCCTTCATTCAGGAGATACTATATTTTCACATGCTGTAGTTTTATGGCTTTTACACATTTTTTGACATTGCATATAATCATTTATGAGTGTTTATGCACTTCCATGGTGTACATATTCCACTGCACATTTCTCTGAGCATTGAGTTAACTATTTTTTCCCTCTGAATATTGATATGTTTTGTTTGGCATTATAGGGAGACTCTGAATAATCAGACTATTCATCAGCCAATTCCAAGTTTAGATTTTTTTATATAATAGCAAATTCTTACACCATAGCATTTGAGAAGTACACAGTAAATAAAACAGGGATAGGGGTGAGATAGAATAAATGGCTTTGTATCAGTAAATGCTTCCTTGCTTTTAGACAAATCCAAATGGCAAAAGTCATACATTTATTCCCAAAGTAAGATTTTATAATAGGTGTTTTAATTATGTTTTAAGTTTTACATATACAAGTTTTATATGATATTACATTTACATAAAGACAGCTCTAAAATCTTTCCATATTCAAAATTATTGGTAACAAAGCCTGGATTGAAAGATGAACACATCTGGATATAGGGAAATGTGTGCAAATAAGGATATATATGAGGGTAGTAGAAGTTTACAGGTTTCCTTGCTAAAACTATGTCTATATACTTTAGGCAGGGCATAGAGAAAACCAAGAGTAATGAAATAGGATGTATCCTTACTTGCTAAAAAAATGAAAAAAGAAAGATACTCTTCTCATCAATGCACACTATTTTCTGAAGAAAAATTCCTTTTTACAGTTTAAGTATTTTAAATTTTAATAAAACATAAAAATGTGAATACATTTTGATTACTTATTGAAATATAGCAGAATAAGGAAATATGTCTGTGTTGTTTAATGGAAAACTACTTACCAGGAAATCTATTTGGTATATTTAATAGTTAGCAAAACTTAATTTTACTTACCCACATTCAAATTTCTATGAAAATTGGTCTTATTTTAATGTGGACATAATTATTATTTCCATTCACATGTGTTAATTTCCACATGTGTGTCTGTGAAACTTGTGTTTTTGTCTCTCTCATTAAAAAATGTTATCTAGTTTAGCTTTTTAACTTAGTAGGGTAAGAAAAGACTAATGTCTGTGTTTTTCTAAAATGTTAACTTCTTTTCAAAATGATCAACCCAAGTAAGTTGAAGAGTTTGAAGGGTTTATTTTTTGCTGTCAAATAATTGTTTGACTTACTACTTGTTTTTCAGCTGCGCTTTTGACACCCTAATCTGCTTCAGTGCAGGAATCATATTTTTTGAGGCTAGGCATGTATTAGATGTTTGGTGTATTTGTCAATTGATTTAAAAACAACCTTAGTGTAACTAAGTAATCATAACACCCTGTAGTTACCCCAATGAAGGTATATTTAGACTTGTTTAGTAAGCAGAAGGGGTAATGTTTAATCAAGTAAGCAAATATAAGTATGAAATAATTTGCCTTTAAACCCACTTGGCTGTAGAAAGAGCCAAATGGAAAGCCAGCTGATCATTCTTACCCTGTTTGTCTTACGCAGTAGTTAAGCTCAGTGCCACTCAGACAGTGATTTATTAAGGCAAAGGAAACATTTTCTTTCCTAAAATCATAATTTAAAATCATAAAGATGAGAGTACATTATGAATGCGTGATAGAATCCCTGCCCCCTTGCCATGATATGTCAGGCATTATAACATTTTAAAAAAGCTGGAAAAATCATACATTGCGTTATAGGAGGGACTGAGAGAGAACAGAAGGTAGGCTTTCTTGCTCCTTTCCTAAAGCTTCAAGCAATGTGAAGTGTGAAAGAGAAAATAAAACAGAAAATTCAAAATAAATGGGAATGCTTTGTTTTCTAGAGGCTTTTTTTCATTTTTATAGGACTTTTGCCCAGGGATGCCCCTGAATGTGTATCCTGGGCAATTATGTACAGTGCATTGTATATCTTTAATATTTTTCAGTTTGAAGGTACTTGTTCTCAATGTCAGACTGTAAGTAGGAGTTGGATAGGCGTCTTTCTGTCCTGTCATCTCTTATGACATCAGGCAAAGGCTTTCTCTTATTTTTCTTGCCTTTTGAATTCAGTTCTTATTATCCTAAGTTACTGCAAATTCATTTTCTGTTGCTTTAGCTTTCTTAGTTCTGTAATGCTACTTTATCATTTTTTTAACATTTCATATTTATGAGGGTGTTTCCACATAGTATTGAGTGTCCTGGCAACATCTCTTTCAAGGAGTGGTTCTTACCCCAGAGGTAATGGAGCCATCTTTCTAGTCTCACACCAGGAGAAGACTTGATACAAGTTTCTACCAAAATTTCTCTAAAATCTCTTTCTGTTACCTAGTAAAAGCCTCTCTGTCTCCCTGCAGAGACTGATATTGTGCAAACCGACTTTCTTTTGGGCGCTTAGAAAAGTCCCACTTTCTGTAGTTTGCTAACTACTGCAGTGGTGGCGCTTAACCCAGGGATGCTTCAAACTGCAGAAAACTCCGAGAGGAGTACACATCTTCACTGGACGCATTCAAAGGCCCCGGTATTTTATGTTAATTACATTGCGCGGTTTCCCGGAGAGTGAGCCCATAGCACACAGAGGGGTCTGTGACCCTCCGCAGCTTAAGAGCTGTCTATATGCCCTATGCAGAGCCAGAGAGTATTCTGGAAATAGCAAAGTGATCTGAAAACTTTAGTTATAGAGGAATACTGTTACATGAATAGAGAATACATTAGATTAAATTAGATGAGCTGTTGTAAAGGATTCATTGTAACAAGATCAACAAAGCTTTGTTTTCCCTATGGAGTAGCTGCCGTGGAGCTAATCCCCAAGTGACCACTCTCGGATTGTTTTTGGGGGATCCTCTGGGCAGTTCTGCATTGTATTGATGCTGAAGCTGAGGGATGAACACTTTTCAGAATGTAGATATATTTTGATATATTTCAAGGTTCTTTTACCTTGAAAACTATGTTGCTATCATGTTAGAAAAATAATGTGTAAAAAGATGAATTGAGAGTGTGCGCCTTTAATCGGTGCCTTAGAGAATTGATGATTTCAACTTCCCTTTTTTATGTAATGCCCATTGAGCAGGTCTATATTGTACTCATAGCATCTAAGTAAATCCTTACCATTTATGTGAGTTTTAGATTTATTATTTTGTTTAGATTAAATGAGAATTTGACTTTGCAACCTGTGTTAATTATTTGGGTAACGAAGTGACAATTTCGTGTTACTTTTCAAAATGTAAAATTGAAATAATTTGTATTTGAATAATTATAGACCCCCATATGTTTAGTGTAAAGCAGATGTTTATAATGTTTTATTTTAAGAGAAATTACACTTGGGAGGGAATGGTAGATGGAGGTAAGCTGTAGCAAACCCTGCTTAGAGGAAATGCTTGTAAGTGGAGTAGCTACCTGTCATTATTCTTTTTATTCATATATCATGACACATAAAAAACTTTTTAAAAGGTCTTTTTCATATATATAATAGCCCTTTATCCCCAAAGAGCGTTGCTTCTGAATTTTTGCCTGGCTAGATGAGTTACAGGAGAAAAATTGAAAATAAAATGTATACAGTTTAAAAGGAATACAAACTTAAGTTCAAGTGATTTTTAGAAGTTACATTTTTTAAGACATTGCACTTCAGTGTCAATGTAAGAATCATAAAACTTCATGACAATACTCTATGAACAACATGTGTTAGAAGAAGGAACTAAACAATAAATAGATTATAGTCACAGTGTTTAACATCTTTTCAGGCAGCCTGCTATAGTGCTAGTTGTTGAACCAAGGCAGACGGGCACTGAAGCAGGTCATTTTCAATGTTCACAGGCAGGTGCAGAGTTTATATGTTTGCTTTTCAACATTTGATCTTAAAACTTGAAATCTAAATCTGCAGAGAATCTTGCTTGATAAAACAGACATTCTCTGTGTTGCTTTGGAGATATTTAATTTCATAAACTGACGTTGTCAGGCATTTTAATTCCTAAGTTTGTATCATGAGATAAGCTTTGGTCCTGAGTTGGCCAGCTGTTTATCTGAGTATTGTTTGCAGCTTTGATTCTTTAGTGGGCATGTTCTCATAGAGCTTTAGATAATTACTTACTCTCTAGGCCTGAAAAGAAGATCAATTAACTATGGTGTGATTTTCAGAATTATTTATACTTTGTATAAATAGTATAATGTAAGAAAGGTTGCTCATCTCTAATAGAAATCTCAGAGAACTTTCTACTTGTTAGCAATGCTCAGTTTTGAGATATGATTTGCTTCTTTGTTGTAATTTGAAAAACAAAATAGTGTAAGATTTTTTTAAATGAACTTGTAAGATACTTTAAAATATATGCTTGTTTTAAAGAATATTTCTTCTTGTATTTAGGACTTTCTTAACTTGATTCATCCAAGAGTCATTATTGCCTTCAGCAAATAAGATGCCTGTAGTCCTTATTGAGGCACAGAAAATGTTCACAGAGGAGACGGGGGGATTTAAAGGACAGGTACTCTCACCTGCCGTGTAGTATTTTAATTTAGGTGATCTTTGATGATTAAAATAAAGTCACCCTCCTCTTTCCTAACAACTATTTTCTTTCATCAGAGTATACTCAGTTAAAACCACTCAATTATATCAAACTGTACAATTTCTGGATAATCAATGGTATCCAATATTAATGTATTAATTAAGTATTCTGTTTGGCACCTTTTCCACCTGAAGGGTAATTTTGTGCCCAACTGATGAAGGGATAAATATTTTTTAATTTAATAGGATGACTTTATTTTATACAAAATGAGTCAAGTCACATCATAATAGATTGGCCCTTGTAAAAAACAAATTTTAAATGTGTCACTTGCTTTTTGGCATGATTATTGAAATGAGTACAGTCTGGGATCTCCATAATAGAATTTTTACAAAACATTAATATTTATCTTCTAGGTTACCACCTGAAGACTAATAGCACTATGGCCAGAATTCTTGTCATGGACCATGTTAATAAAACAGTAATAATGTGATAAAGTAGCTCACTATTTTATATCCTGTGGCTGGTTATGGTCATCCAGCTAGAGTCCAACTCATATTAATCCCTTGAGTCAACAGTCGGGAACATTCAATGATGTACTTAAAATACTTTTTAACATGTGGTATTTAGAGTGTTTAGAATGTCAAAGGATCCTTTGTAATGATCTTCCCCTTGAGTAGTTCAAAAGATATTTTTAAAGTTGTTTTTCAAAGAGCACAGTGTTTGAAGACTTTCAGAAATTATAAATCTAGTAGAGTACTTTGGGGGGAAAAAAACACTCAGTTCTAGAAAAAAAAAATTACACCATACACTGAAGTGATATATTACTCAAATAATCCATGAAAAATTAAAGAAAACATAATGTTTTTGGTTGAGAAAGTAACTTTTATTTTTTTATGAACAAGAGAATATGTTTGATGCTCCCTTTGGGAGCTACACCCCTCTCTATAATTGCGTTTTTCCCATTTTATGTTCAAATGCAAGTGACTAAAGAGAATGCACGACATGTTCATATTTTTCATAGAACACATTAAAGCTTGTTTCTATGGCAACACTTTTAATTGGCAAATCCCATTCTGTCAGTGTTCTGAAGCTTATTTTTCTTGGGTACATTGAATTGTTAGAAATGCTTCACAGAGTCAGAGTTAGATATGTCATTGTTCTTTGGCATGAAAGATGTTCATGGTCAAAGATTTATTTTATTAAATAATTTTGCTGTAGGATGTTTGTGTAGTAGATTGCTGTAGAGATGATAACCTCTATCTCAGCACTGGGTTGCGCGTCAAGATACTTGCTGAGGATCGGTAGACAAGCAGGCTTACAAACTGAGATCAGCAACTTGTGTTATTTCATTCAGGTTAGGCAACTGTCTTACCTGGCAGAACAAACAGTTTAAAAAAAATTAAATCCTTTTGGGCTGTGTTTCAGACCTTTAAAACAGTGTGTCTGTGTTCCTTATGGCTCTGACTTGAATAGTACAGAGCAGATTGGTTTATTAGAAACATAGTTTACAGCTTGCCTCTCATAATTTTTATCTCTTGAATCAGTGTGGTACAGAGTGTTGAAGCAGGTATTTAGTTAGTTGGGTTCTGCTACCGCAGTGTTATAAAAATAGATTAAGTAAACAGACACAGCAGGCCAGTGCAGCTTGGATTTTGAACTCTTCTGAGATCCAGTATAACTTTAATAGCTTATTGGTCTAGGGAGAAAGAAGTAGGAGTCCCCGATGTAATTTTAATATTCTATAATAAAAGAACTATTTTACTGCTTTGAAGCAGGTGTTGTGTCCATTACAATTATTTCAGAGAGTTTAATCTGAAAGCTTCAGTTTTTAAGCTATTCAGGTCTGCTATTCTGGTCTGCTGTGTATTTTTTTTCCTTTCTTTTTTTCTTTTCTTGCCTTTGCTATTTTTATATCACTGCAGTAGCATGACCCTGCAGCAAACATGAGACGGCACTGCAGTCGGTGCTGAGTGTAAGACTGTTATTAAACGAAAGCTAACAAAGCAAATCCTTGGAAAGAAAGAAATCATCTACCTTGAAGACTTGCAATATTAAAATTAAATTTGTCTTCAAAAAATTAAATTGTGAAGCAAGTAAATGACACTACATTTCCTCCTTCAAAAGCCGTGATTCCATATAGTTAGAACTAAAATACGTTTTATCACCCCTTTTGATTGTTCTCCACTGTTGCAGATTTTCTGTAATGAATGCTCCTTTCTCATGTATCATCTTTGTCTCTTAAAACTGTTCTCATTGCACTTCTGGTTCACAGATGACTTTGTTCCTTTCATCAGAAGTCACAGAAGGCATTTACCTCTGAAGAGTTCAACCTTACCTTGTAAAATACTATTGTATCCTTATAACCCATAATTTTATAATAACACAGAAAGAACAAATGACATATATTTGCTGTCTATAGCTAATGATATATATGATCTACACACACACACTCACTCACTCACTCACTCACTCACTCACTCACTCACACTTTGTGGATAGGTTTGACTATATCTCATTTATCACCAGCAGCCTAAGAAGAGATAAACAGGGTATTATTTAAGTTAATTTAAAGAGTTGTAAATCAAGCTTTCCGAGGCCATTCCATAAATAAAAGAAAGTAAAAAAGTAAAAATAGGGATTAGGTGGCCTATAGCTCCCTCTAACAGTGTTCTGTACTCTTAAGCCTCAGGCCCTGAATGTTGTTTTATGAGCCAATAGGATTTCACTAGATCCTTATATATTCATGTAGTTTTTGATATTCAGGAACAATCCCAAAGGTACATGACACATAATAGATTGTGTTGTTGCCTGGAAGGAAATTTAAGTCACGTGCTCAGAGCAGACTTGATGACTCAGCTAGAGAGGGTACCTAGTTGGTTACCACCTCAGTACTTCCTTGTTCACCATTCATGTAAACAGCAACTCGGACAAAGGGGAGCTTTTTTATGATTGGGAATTTACAAAAGTCTGGAAGACACAAAGCTTTAAAATATCAAGGCTCTTTTTATACCAGTGCTGTACAAAAAGGATTGGAAAAATGAAAATATCTAATGAAGATTGGTTATATTTCAGATCTTCAGCTGTTACAATCCTAGAAATCCCAGTCTCGTAATTGAGTAGAACAGTGTTCTTCTATTTCCTCTCTTCCCTCAATTCCTAACTGAGAGCATCTATGTGGATCATGGGGGCTTCAGATCCTAGTTCAGTTCATATGTCTGCCTACCTATATCCATCCAGTCTGAGGTTTATGACTGAAGATGTATGAGTGGATACATTAGGGGAAAGTGTAGGACAGAAGGGGGAACAGCATTTTTTGAGAAGTGGCCAACAATTCTGGTTCAGAGACCAAGCATTTTAAAGTTAGAGCTGGAAATATGGAAACATCGTTGATGGTATTCAGTAAGAATCCACTAAGCACATCTGGTAATCTACATGTAGGTTATTTTACATAGATATACAGACAAATGAATTACCTGAAAGAAAGAATATCTTTATTATATAAATCATGATCTAAAGTAAGGGCAAAGGAAGAAGGTGATGGTGGAGTAGTTTCTGAGTTACTAGAAAATATGAATATTGATGATATTAATAAAGATTGATAATAACCTATTCTAGTTTAGAGCCTAATTCACTTACCAAGTTTAGTCTTGCCAAGTTCACATGAAATATTTAATAGACCTTGAATTAAGATTAATCTGCATATGTGTTCTTTATATATGTACACACATTTTCTCTGTATATACATGCACATATATATATTTATGTGCATTGCATATATATATGTTCATCTCTCTTATATATGTATCTCTGTCTCTTTCCACACACACACACGCACACACACACACACACACACAAATAGATACAAATTGGAAGTAAGACACCTTGTCTTCTTTCGTGTAATGAGGAAGCACACCCAAGTAGCAATAACATGTATACTGGGGATAGTTGATTCAGGGAGAGGATCTCAGGGCCCAGGCAAGAACGCCCTTATTTAGCAGTCTGTGGAGTGACAGAACTTTTCTCACTTGTGGAAAGGCCCCACCTGCCAGAAACGATGAACTGAGGCCTTCACAATGCACTTATCTGAGAAAGAGACTGGAAAACGTTTATCTAACAAATCCATATAAACTTAAAGCAAGAACAACCACAACACTCTACTGGTGTTTTCCAGGTGACTTGGTATGGCTTTGCACAAATTTTCATTTAAATCATGAATCACACTATCAGGTAGGTGGTATAGTTATTCCCATTTTATTGATGAGAAAACTGAGATCCAGAGTATTACAAGGTATATACAAGGTCACAGGGTAGGTAAGTGGAAAAATTGGAATTTGAACCTGAATTTATTGTTATGTTTTTTGAACTCTAACTATCAAGCATTGTGTTCCTTTATCATTTTTAAAGGAATTTTGTGGAATCATATCAGACATAAAGTTGATCTGTTTGGGGGAAATTAAAATCTTTTCTGGAATGGATAATCGTGGTTCTAAGTTTGACATACAAAGTCTTCACAGCTACGGGCAGGTGTGTTATGTAACTGCTTAAGCTTCTCCACAAATTTCTGACATTACCCTTCAAATTCCTAACCTTCCCACATTTCCATGAAACCTTCTTCCTTTTGACCTTGTTGTTTGCATTTGAAAACTTAGTTCATAGGACTTTCCTGAAAATCATGTGGGGACCAGTAATGCTTCTTACAGCTCTGGAAGTCTTTTGGGAGGAAGACTGATGGTATTTGGGGGCTTAATTCCATGTGCTTCCTTACTCTCTGTGCACTTCGTTCCTGTCTGACATTGCCTTATGTGTGCAGTGCTCTACTAATCACACACCAGGCATTGCTGCAGTGATACTTCCTATATAGAACACTTTGGTATAATTCAAAATGAAAAGCAGTGTATGTGAAAGAGGAAAAATCAGATTTGATCAGTGAAGTGCTGACGTCTTATTTGGGAGCAGTGCGAAGTAACATATAATTGCCTCAGGCATACAGAATCTGTTGTCCATCCTCTTCCTCCCCCAACTCACAGGAAAGTATATTTTAAAAATTCTGATGAAAGCTTTCCAATTCTTTTTTGGTGTTTGCCGGGAATTGGTGATAAAGTATTGGCACTCTCTTAGCTTTTATGATCTGAGTGAATTACAAACTGTTTTTAAGAGCTTCTTTTACTGAGAATGGTTTACAAATGGAGCATCATTAAGTCCTGTTGTTTTTATTTTTAAAAGATATAATTATGTTATAGAGAAGTGGTTGAAATTTACAAATGCCAAGTGGCATAAAGACTTCTCCTTCCCTTTATACAATGCAATATAAACAAATATCAACAGCAATCCCTAAGATGAGATGGGCGTCATTTTTTAAAACATACTTAGGTAGTATTGTACCCATATTAATAGGTAGTTCATTTCTTATTGCTACATAATGTTTCTAGTAAACATTTCAGAGCCTCTTTCTGAAACAAAAATTGAGAACTGAAATTGATATGAAACCTGTTGCTGTGGTGTTAATGAGGGCAGAGTCCACAACTTGAGCCTTTTGTACATATTTACATTTCATGTGCTATTTCAAAACTCAAAAAATGAGTGGAATGCTTTTGAAAGCTGGCATACTTCTCTTACTTCTGTCTCTGAATAAACAACTGCCCCAGAACTTCTGCTTTTGTTAAGCAGCCACAAGAAGTACAAAACTTTCAAAGTTTAATCCTTAATTTTTGAGTAATATATGTCTCCTTTAACATTTTTTCCTAACTAACCCCTTTCTATTTTTGGCAAAAAATATGTAAGATACACATGAAAAAGGAACATATTACAAAAGTAGCCTTTCATAGTATTTCAGTGCTCTGCCAGTACCCTCATTTTCTTCTGAAAGGTAGCTACTCCCATTTTCTGCAGTAAAAAAAATAAGGGAAACTTCACGTAAGATGCAAAATTATTCCTGAGAATTCATCCGAGTGGAAAATCCCAAACCACTTTATCTGTTTTTAACAGGAAGAATGCCTGTGCAGTTGGTCTGTTGAATTTTCCAGCATTTTAGTGTAACACACAGTTTGTTGCCTTAGATCCCAAGTTTCTAGTGTAGTGTTATCTTATCTTTTTTTATAAGATCTGGACTGAAAGGAGTCCAGAATATCTTGCCTGCATGCCACAGGAAGGTAACAAAACTCCTATACATAAACATCTCTGTCCTCCCACCCAACCTCTAATGGTCTGTCTGTCTGTCTGTCTTATATCATTCCTCCCTTGACCCTTCTCCATGTGTGCTTGTTTTCTTCATAGCTCTGAGATTCTAGAAAGCAATAACACTGTATCCCAATAGAGTGGTATAGAAGGGGCTCACAGCTTTTAAGTATGTAATGTAGGTTATAATCACAAACGATCTTGCAGCTAGAATGTATCCTAGAGGAGTTTTTGGTATCCAAGACTGATCCCAGGTCCCTGAGTGCTTTCAGTGGGCATGGTAATTCCGGTCTTTGACTTTCTAAGATTGGGACCTACCACAAAAATGGCAGCAAAGAGCTAGAAGTCTCCAGAACAATACCAACCCCTAGGTAAGAAAGTCACTGACTTACCTTCTCAAGAGAATGAATGGTAGGGTAGAAGATGAATCTTCCAACTTCATCCACACTTCCTTTTAATGATGTTTCTCATGAAGTCAGCTTGTACTGATGTCTGCTACATCTGCCTCTCTTTACCAGTAGGAATGACATTTTGTGCTTCTTTTTTTTTATTCTGTATCACCCAACATAATGATAAGCTAATAGAACCTAATATCTTTCATTAATAGACAGATGTAAAAAATAGGATTTTAACAAAATTGTAGATACAGGTTCCTCTTCCCTATGTATTCACAATAGCATGGCAAATTTTAATAGTTCATATAATTCTTCAGTTCTTTATAGAATTGTTTTCTCAAAAGAGTAATTTCTTTCTCAGAATTTTCATAGATATTACCACTTTTAGCAGGAGGTATGAAATTATTTTAAATAATTTTTTCTAAGAACCTCACTGAAAAAATGATGTCTAATTTGTAGAGCTTTTCTAAGTTACTGAGAGTAACTAATTTAGTATGAGTCTATTTTTATCACTGACATTCAGTTCATCCTACATGGTTTTACATGATGAACCTACAGCTTTTAAAACCAAGATTATCAGATAGATTTTCTTCAAAATTTCATCCAAAGTGAGAACCACTGAGACCTGCTGGTGTTTTTATAGTGGTAACACTAATACTTTGGGGCAAAATTGAGTTTTTCCCAAAGGGTAACATAGACAACTTTATGATTTGCAAACTGTCACAGTCAATTTGTGTGAAATCCATAGTATAACTACATGTGTACTGTGGTGATAGCTATGAGAAGTTTGTCTTGACTGTATTTATCTACAATGAAAAGAGTTCTCTAGGGATTGTTTTCTTATATTGCTGCATTTTAAACACTGCTGGCTCTGCTGGCTCTTTGGATTTCAACTTGATGTTGTCTTCATTCTAAGTATAGCCTGCCAAATTTGTTTGTATACTACATCTGAATCAAGCAGATGAGTCCCCATTGTTTCAATTATTCTTTGATTTTGTGCAAATTACTTAATTTCACAGGACCTCTTAATACTCATCAGCAGAGGCAGGGTTGTGGGGGGCGTGTGTAATAGTACTCTCCTCATACAATTGTGGGGAGGATTATGTGAGATCTCTTCTTTCCTTTATTCACCACTATTACTCATTCTGAACTAGAGGAAACGAGGCCCCGCCCTTGTGGATCTTTGGTTTCTAATGGAGTCAGTCAGTCAGTAAGTAAACATATAAATGAGAAACATCATTGCAGGTATGACCAGTGCTCTGAGGAGAATAAACAGGGGTAGCTTCAGATGGACCCTGGCTCTGGAAGGACTTCAGTTAAGTACTGCTTAATTGAGTTTAGTTGACTTTACTGCTCTGTCTGGAAGAGCATAGACAATAAATGGAAATGTTTTTTCCCCTTCTTTATCCATAATTAATTTTACCTTGTGCTTAACTACAGGGTTTATAATTTATAAAACAAGAATGTGGATAAGTAGTTTTTATTTTGTGAGAAATGTTTTTGTTTTTATGAATTTAAGATTTCAGAGCAGATATCTTGGTGCTTCAGGGTTAATAGAATGACTAGGTACATTTTAATTTTCATATAGGGTAATATAAATTATTTTAAATTCAGATTTCAAATGATAGTTCTGTTACTATTTAAGTCTATTTTTTTCATCTCTGACATTCTTGGTGTATAGTAAATTTCATGGAGGACATTTGTACGCCAGTTTACCTTGCTAACCCACTTGAACAGTTTAGTAAAACTGTTTTCTCTTAGATTGGTAGGTACTGTATAACCAGAAGAGCAAGTCATTACTCTTGAATTTATTTGTCTTTCTATATCCTTATGACTTAGGCCATCTTCACTGTGGAGTATCTTCCTGAAATTCAAGTAGACCTCAGCAGACGTTCAATGAATGGATTATCTTTGCTTATATTGCAGATTTTTAAACTAGGCATTCAAGTTACTTCCACTTACTTCGCCTCGTTAATCTTAAAAATTAAACAGCAAAGGTTACTGAGCAGCAAATGAGTTCATTCAGGAATAGTAGAGGAATTGCAGCTCCGGACATGCAAAATATGGCGAACTTAGGCACGTCGGAGAAGAAAGGAGGAGAGCATCCTTCTTTTATAGAGGAAAGGAGGAAGTTGGGAGGGTTTGTCTTGAACAGAAGTTCATTGGCGGAAAATCAGGGCTCAGAAGTGGTGGCTTCTCATTGGCTGTGGGCAAGGGCAGCTTGCTGTTGCTAGACTAAGAGGAAATCTTCCTTCTTCTGCTGAACTAGGCAAGCTGTGGTAAGTGGTAGTGAATTCTCCCCCTTCACAGCTTCCCAGCTCCATTTTGAATGAGGTTTCCTTTATTCACAGCCTATTTCACAGCCTTAACTCCAAATGTACCTCCCCTGAACAAAGTCTTCATCTCAAGCAGGTGGTTTACTCCCTGTCTGTTAAGTAGCCTGAACATTCTAACCTCTATGGTTTTACCTACTAGGACCTCCTGGCTTTTTTAGATTCTGGGAAGCCAGCTGTGTTACAGAGGACATAATCCTCAGACTTGGTATCAGACTTAGATTTGAGATTTAAACTTTCTTTGCTATTTCTGTGACCTCAGGCAAGTCATTTAACTTCTGTGAGCCTTAATTTCCCCCATTGACATAATATAATTGATTCCAGTTTCTTATATGATCATTGTGAGGTTAACTGAAAATGTCCTGAAAGTGCTCCCCTCTCAGTCTGTTCATCCTCTGTACTTTGTTCACGTTAGAATCACAGGACACTTCGCAGTATTATCTATTTTCTGAAACATACCCTGTGTGATGATTTATGGTCTGCTCATCCCACCTTTTCTTTTGTTGATAAGAGAAAAGTAGACTAAAATTCTCAAAAAGAAAGTTTGGGGACTACCTGTTTATTTGAATGAACCATCTGTTCATTTATGTGAGTGAAGTGTTTTATTTATGAAAAGTAAGGTATAAATAATGGTCTGTGACAAATTAAATGTTTTTACATAGTGGACCCATAGAAATATATTAACGAAAAACAGGGGGGTCTAACATGTTTTTAAATATGTCATTGGAAAGACAACAAAGCCACAGTAAGTAGTGAGCTGGTGGGACTATACAGAGAAAATATAGTCAGACAGTGCTGTTCAGCCAATGTAATAGCATGTGATGTTCTTTTGAAAATGGATGATCTAATCTGAAAGTTCCCTCAACTTCAGAAGATCTGGGAGATTAGAGTACTGGCATTCCAAGGGCTCCTCAGCCTCAAGTGATTGATGATGTGTTTTCAGTATAAATAAGAAGGCTATCGATAATTTGTACACTTTTACTTGATTCTATTTAAAGCATTTCTTGGTCCTTTCATGGTACTGTTTTTAGTCTTTCCCTAAAATAACTGCGTTGACTAATACATTGTAAATCTTTTCTTGCTGTATTATATGGACTCAAGTAATTTCACCAGCTCACTCCTGGTGAGGGCCACATGGCCCCCTACACTCCCTGCTGTCATCCCATGTAAATACTTCAGCAAAAACTGTGGCAGTTTATAATGTAGAATACTAGTTTAGAAGGAATTATTTTTTGTTTGCATAATCAGTCCATTTGATTATCAAGCTGTTTTCTTCTTTTCCAGAGACTAATGTTAAAAGCAAACTTATTTACTAAGTGGTCCTTTCAGACCACAATTGATTTAAAAAATCAATACAAACAAACCAAAAACAGTACACTAGTTACAATACAGAGAAATTTATTGTAAATCAGGAACCACAACTTTTTAAATGAAATTTGAAACAATTTTGATGTACAGGTAAGTGGTAACAATAAAAGAAAACAATCATCATTTCAGAAATAGTTGAAAATAATTGCATGTACAGACTTAAACCTATTTTGGATAACTGGGACCTTAATCACATAGTTATGATTCACTGAAATAGTTTTGGAAAAGTTGTTTAGAAGGTAGGAATATATACTGATTATTTTTTTTTATGTTAGTACACTTACTATACCAATTTAGCACAATCCCTTTTATTTATTTTTATTTATTTATTTTTTATTAAGGTATTATTGATATACACTCTTATGAAGGTTTTACATGAGAAAACAATGTGGTTACTACATTTACCCATATTATCAAGTCCCCACCCATACCCCAATGCAGTCACTGTCCATCAGTGTAGTAAGATGCCACAGATTCACTGTTTGCCTTCTCTGTGCTACACTGTTTTCCCCGTGATGCCCCACACCATGTGTACTAAACATTAATACCCCACTATCCCCTTCTCCCACCCTCCCCACCCGCCCTCCCACACCCCTCCCCTTTGGGAACCACTAGTTCCTTTTTGGAGTTTCTGAGTCTGCTACTATTTTGTTCCTTCAGTTTTGCTTTGTTGTTATACTCCACAAATGAGGGAAATCACTTGGCACTTGTCTTTCTCCGCCTGGCTTATTTCACTGAGCATAATATCCCCAGCTCCATCCATGTTGTTGCAAATGGTAGGATTTGTTTCCTTCTTATGGCTGAATAGTATTCCATTGTAACACAATCCCTTTTAATTTAAAATTCAACCTGTGTGCATGTATGTGTGTGTGGGTATGTGTGTGTGCCCACACTATATTTCTGATGTAGATATAAATCTAACTCTTCTAGAGTAATTCATAGATTCTGTATGCTCTGGTATTATTGCAGAAACACAGGAAACTCCCTATTTAATTTTTGATGATTTCTAATAGGGATAACATATCAACTTTCAATTTCTATTCCTGGATTATAGTGAAATCATTTGTTATATCTGAAAACAAATAGCAACAAATTAAAGTTGTCCTCAGTCCTTAGATTAAGTCATCTATATCCTGCAAATGCCATGGAGAGCTCTTCTCTTCTTACTTGAAAATTTATAATATGCCAGTTAACATATACTGCAGCTATGAATATTTTAACTTGAGCATAGTCGACTTATAATTTATGAATTGCAAAAGCAATAGTGTCAGGATAGCAAAGGAATCACGTAAGACCTGTAGCCCTCGATGGATGAGGATGAAACTAAATTGTATAGATTTGTTATTACTTACCTAAAATGCTGTGAATGTCATCAATTCATTCTTAACCTTAGTGTTCCTTGTATGTTGAATATAAAAAAAAATTTAAGGGCTCTCATAGGTACATTGATGACATGGATTCCTTAACCCTCTTTTTTCTATGAAATCTGTTGCTTTCTGTGAACAGGGTTTCTAGAAACAAGGTGTTGCCAGTCTTGAGACCTCATTGTAGGACAGTATGCCAAGAGAACAAAAGGCAGTAGCTCTTTGGGGCGGCCCCTGACCCATGAGCAGCCTTTCTCCCAGCATATAGGAGAAAGGAGCTGTGGAAGAAAGGGCAGTTTAGAAACCCAAGTGCCAGGTAACTGACAATCAGATAACATAGGCAGTTATCTTGGAGTCATTGGCAAACACTGGGCCTAAGAGAACTCTGGAAAAGGTTGTGATTGATGGGTGAATGAAGATGTGCATTGGCGTGTATACATAAAGACTAACCAATGGTGCTCAGAGGAGCAGTCACTAGAATCATCTGAGAGCTTGCCTGGGGCCCAGCCAACATCAATCGATTCAGAATTTCTGGAGGTGGAGGCTGGGCATAGGAATTTTTTATTTAGAATGTACAGTCATGATTGTGGACTGTACACTGTTGTCTCAGTGACATGATAGCTGGAATACTGAAAATGCCCTCCTGTCTCCTAAATTGCTTATTCATCCTATAAACATTTACTAAAAATGCTTAAGTTGCTAAGTTAGATTTAGTCCTGACTTAAACAAGTTCTTAATCTAGAAGGGTAAACAGACTTGTAGGACTTACCTGTAGTAGAGTTGGACAGGTACTGAATTCACTACTTGAGTTTTCCTACCCGGCAAGAAAGCAAAGAGGGAGAAGGGAGGGGAAGTGAGAGAGAAAATGAACACAGAAAGTGACATTCGCAAAGGGTCACCTCTCATAATCAAATTCAACCTATGAAAATAATTCCCTTTTATTATCAACCCCTTTTAAAATACAGATGCCCAGTTTTCTGATGGTAAGAGAAATTACCATTAGAGTTCTTACCTTGGGCACAAGAAAAGTTTTCTCACAGCCGCCCAGGAGTTATGTTACTTGGATACAGTTTCACAGATGAAGGCACCGTTTGGACTAGGAGGTTGAGTACCTGTGGGAAGTCACACAGCTAGTGGAGGAGGAGCTACGGTGAGTCCAGCTCCCCTGGGCTCTTGGATGGAGGTCTTTCCCACTGTACTGTAAACTTGTTATCTTTGACCACTAGAGGCTTAGTGTGAGTTAGTTTATTAAAAGAGATTCTAATCTCATGGAGAGCTGAATGACACCGACAAAAGGAAGGTTGAAAGAAGAGGAGAAAGGATGCTTTCAAGAATGTCTAGAGAAATGGGTCTGAGCGATGGAAGTAGGGCTTGCGAGGATCCAGGGATGTGAAGAACATGGTAGGAGAGGGAGAGCACCCAGTGATTTCCACTTGCTCAGTACCAGACCACCATGGAGGCCCTCTGTGCTTTCCCTCATTTAATACTTACATTATCCCTAGGATGGCATTGTTATTTTCACTTGTATAGAAGAGGGAGTTGAAGATTGGTGATGTTGAATAATTAACCCAAAGTCGCACTGCTAATGAATATACAAGTTGACATTTGAACAACTTTGTGATTCCTGTTCATGTGATCTTAACCATTGAGCTGGGGCTATACTGCTTTTTATGTCAAGTCCCAGGATAGTGCTTATGGGCAGATCCCCAAGGCGTGTGTGTGAGAAGCTTACAAGCTTAAGGACACAGATAAGTCCAAGTGACCGTATTTCTCTCTGGGTGGCAGCAGAGTCCAAAGTTGTGTTTGGACAACAGTAGGAAGAAGTTACCTGAAATGGAGCAATTTGCCTGGCTTAGGCTGTGGACACAAGGCTGAGGCACAGCCTCCTTCAGGAGGCAATTGGCATTGAGAAGACATGTAAACAATGTGCAGTAAAGCTGTGTAACACTCATAGGAGAGAGGCAAGGAAGTCCCAAGGAAGATAAAACAACTATTCCTACTAACAGGCACCTGCTTTAGCCAGAGGTAGAGAGTGTAAAATTCACACATACATTGCTTTACCCATTTAATGCATCCCAGCCTGGTGTTAGCAGATCTGGGCTTTCAGCCTAAATGTTGTTGATGTGATAGCAGGAGAAAAACATCATGTGATGGCCGCCTGTGCCTTTCCCACTTACACTCACATTCTGGCTTATTAAAAAACAGTGTTGTCATGGCTGATGTTCCTGTGAGGCCCAACATCTCCATACTTGTCATCTTAAGTAAGCACTTAAGAATACGCTCTGCAACTTCTGATTGCTGTTTGGAACAGAGCACCTTGTGATGATAAAGCTTTTTCAAGTGTCTGTGTTTAAGTGATGACTTCAGTATCCTTCTGCCTTAGAGACCCATCTTAGATGCTTTGTGTAAGTTCCATAGTTGATAGACATCTACTCTCAGTTCTTTATTTTATTGTTAATATAGATCTTTTCCCAAAAAGCTGTTTAAGGATACTACAAACATACAAATTCTTTCTCAAAATTCTGAGACTTTCCTGTTTTATTTCCAGTGGTAACTTAAGTAACTTTTGTTGAATGTTACTCCTTCAGATATTTGGTGGTCTGCTCCAGAAAGCCATTGGAAGTCTCTGGGGTGCGGTGGGGTGAGGCGCAGAGAAGGAGGCTCAGATAACCTGTGTTGTGATACTGCTTTTTTACTTCAAGAGATTTTTCTCACCCTTACTGCCTATGCTGCTGCAGTCAGCATCCAATAGAGACATGTTCTGGGCTCACAAGCCAATTCTCTTTGTCCTCCCGGAAGCCTGAAGCCTTAGAGAGCATGGATGGCTGTGCACAATTTTAGCAAATTGTCATGAGGATGTGGGGGGAGGGGAGTACTTTCCCCACAGGGACAGAGCCAGCGTCATTGAGCACAAGTTGTTCAAGTATAAAGTTGATCTGTCTGAAGGAGACAGTGGTCAGCGATGGTGAGGACCTTTGTCACCTCACCTTTTCTTTGTGCTCTGTCGTTGTTTATGTGAAGCAGTAGCATTTAATGGCTGGACTTGAGGCAGAATCTGTGAGGTCAGAAAGCAACAACTTTTGTTTTCAGTTAGGGGAAACCCAGTCGTTTACAGAGGAGCCCAACTAAGAAATTGGGGGAAAGGGTCTTTGATATTTGGAAGAGACAGTGACATCTCTAAAAGATTGCAGCTCAGGGTAATGTAGTAATTTCAGCATATAACCGACAGGCAAAATTTTGGACATCTGTTAAGAGTTTAGAAATCACTTAGGTACTAATCATATGCATAATATACACTATCCCATCTAGTGGACTTTTACACACAGTAAAATTTGGAAGATTTACAATAGAAATATTGAAATGGGACTTGGAAAACTGAAAATAGTATACTTCAAAGTTTATCATAACAATAAATGTTATTTTAATTATGTAAAGACAAGGTTTACTTTTCTATATTTATAGGTATTTGTACAGTCTATAAGTTACTAAATAGCACATACTTCATATAAATACAAGGTCATGGTGTTACTATTCTCAAGATGACTTCTCCAAAATGTTTTACCTCTTTGATTTCCTTTAATTTCTTTTATATTGCTGAATAAAAGACTTATCCCGTAGAAACCTACCATCCTCTCTGTATTACTATTTACCTTTATATTCTTCATATATATATTATTTTTCTTTGTATAAAATCACCTTTTCCTTATCTGTGATATAGCCAAATCACAGAGCCCAGATCAGTGGGATCCACAGATAATCCAAGAATCTCTTGCTTTCTTGGGTCTCTTGTTGAAATGGATAATATGAAGCAAAATTTTAACTTGTTTGATTTGATCAATTGTTTTCTTTTCTTTGATTGATCCTATATTACAGTGCTGGGAAAAAATGTGAATGACAGATAAACTGAAATTTATACGAAAATCTAATTCCTTCCATTACACTTTGGAAATGTTATGTTGAATTAATCTCCAAAATTTGTTGTTTGTATTGTGAAACAGCTTTTCCTATGCAGAACTCAAAGAGGGTGGAAGCACCCATTTCATTCTGACCTATTCTGGTTAAGAGTTATCTATGTTTTAGTATGGGCAATGATTAGAAAACCATACATACTTAAAGATGATCAAGTGATCATCAGTATGAATGCCTACCTTTAGCATAATGGTGAAGAATTGCCAACTCTGTAGTTAGATTGCCTGGGTTCAGTTATGTGTCCTTGGGCAAGAATCACACCCCACCCTTTGGAGGGGTATTTAAAGGAGAGCTTTTGCTTTGTCAATGCACAGGAGCTAGAATAGGTCTGTAAAGAACTGCTTAAACAAGTGTTCTAAGAGATCACGAAGGGGAAAAAACTATATGCATTTAACTTAAGTTTATCTCCCTTTTTACCCTCAGGAAATCCCTGGAAATATAATAGAGACAGTCATGTTGTAATCTACCTAACAGTGGTACGATGATGAATTGGGTACTATTTTTAAAAGATTTTGTATTTCTCAATTGAAAGGCATGTGCTACAAATAGAGCACTACATTTTATTATGTAAATGTTAGGGCTTTTAATTATTAGCCAAGATTGAAGTGTGTCTGATTTGGATGCCATAAAACTTCAGAAATGTTTCTGCTACACACAGTTTAGAAGTCTGACAGTTGCTTACCAAAAATGAAGCAACTGAAAAAATAATAGAAACACAGTGATCTGGCATTTCCAATTTATGTTGCTATAAAAAAGCAGTGAGCAAATGTTGGACTGTTTAATGATCCTGGCACCTACCAAATGTCACTGGGCTTTCACAAGGTCATGGAGACACTGGTTTGGCTCAGGGATGCTGGCCAGACCCATCTTTGGAGCTCAGGAACACCATGGAACAGGGACAGAGAATAGGTGCCAATTAAACCTTCCATAGCACTTCATAGATGGCTACACACTTCTGTGGGATTCTGCGGGATAGAGGAGGCCATGGGTATAAGGAAAAAGAGACCGGTCTTCTTTCAGCATCCCATTACAAGCGACTCTAAACATAAGATCCTTGTGGGCTCTCAGTGAGGAAGCTAAGCTCTCAGATGACTATCAGCTAAAATTGTGTGCTGATATAATTGCTGCTGACATAGTTGTATATATATCTGATCTCTCACAGACAAAAGCTGCTGCAGAAAGGAGTATTTTTGTAACAAGAGTGTGTATGATTTGTTGCCCTTTTCCCTTTCTCCACCTCCTTAGCAGCAGCTAACCTGACTCTCAGGCATTACATAATACTTACATAGATGGGTAGAGTTTCAGTTATGCCATTTTCAGGATGATTAATGGGACTTGTGCAATTAAAGCTCTTGAGTTCTCTGGGAAAAAAGTCATAGTATCCTGATGTTTGAGTTAATGCACGCTGAGTTTGCATCAGCATTGAGGATATTTTGGGATATGGTAAATGTTATTATTGATTTTAATGTCCAAGAATCTTCATCATCAAATTTAGGCATGTTCTATAAAATAGTGTCTGGAACAGCCATTGAATACTGGAGAGGGCGCTTTAAATAGCTAGAAAAGTCTGAAATCTCTTTTTTGAGAAAAGATTAGACTTTGACGACAAAATGTTTAAGGACATGAAACAGTCTGTTACATTCTAAACTCAAAAGGTGGTGTGTATATATATATATATATGTGTGTTTGTATGTTTGTGTTTTTCTTTCTTTTACTGGAAGTCTCAATAATTGTTAAGCCATAGTGTATATGTGATTATGAACTTTTTGTGGGATCAGAAAAGGGTAAAATCTAAATTTGTCTTATATTCTATTTCATTTGAAAAGATTTTATATCTGTGGTAAACAGTTTAAACAAATTGGGACTATTTCAGTGAAAATACATGAATAAATCTCTGCTTCTCTTTTCTGTCACTGATAAAAGAAAACTCCCCTAGCTCTTGGGTTGACTGGAGTTCCAAGCATCGGCCTTATATTGATTGGATGAAGAAACAGCAATTTATACCTAGAAAGTTATACTTTAAATATTAGTATTGCCTTATTGATTTTATGTTAATTTTAGAGAGGTCTAGATACTAATTGCCTGGCAGAATAAGAGGAGAATTGACTCCTTTCTTCATGTTATTGTTTAATTATGTGTGCCCCTTTTATTGACTGATTGTTTCCCCCTAAAGTGTATGTTGACACTGTATCTCCAGTGTGGCTGTATTTGGAGATGGGACATTTATAGAAATAATTAAGGTTAAACTAAGTTAAGGTCATAAGCATGGAGCTCTGATCTGATAGGACAAGTGTCTTTATTAGAGACACCAGAGACCTTGCTCTCTCTGTGTGTGCTCACACCAAGGAAAGGCCATGTGAGGACATAGCAAGAAGGTGGCTGTCTGAAAGCCAGAAAGAAAACTCTTACTGGAAACCAAATTGTCCAGACTTTAATCTTGTACTTTTAGCTTCCAGAATTGTGAGAAAATAAATTTCTATTGTTTATACCACTCAGGCTATGGCATTTGTTATGACAGCCCAAGCAGACTAATAGAGCCGCCATTAAATTCCATTAGATACAAAGCAGTGGTTGACTATCAGCTGGAGATGATTTTGCCTCCTCCTAACCCCCACTGATATTTGGCAATATTGAGAAAATTTTGATTGTCCTAAGTGAGAGCCAGGAGTGCTACAGGCAGCTAGCAGGCCAGGCGCACCACTGAACACTGGGACGCATACCACAGCCCGTACAACAAAGACTCACCTGTCTCCAGATATCAGCAGTGCTCAGGTTGAAAAACTGAACTTCTTTTTAGGGTGCATGTGTTCTTGTAAGCTGACTCAAGTGCTTTATGGAAACAAGTGGATTGGAAGGAACATTTAAGATTTTAAGTATGTAAGGAAGCATTTGAGTATCCTTTTAGATACAATGAACTTACTTTCAGCATTTGCAAAAGGCAATACCCTGTAATTCCTGGAGCTAATCAAACTCTATCTACCTAAATAAAAACAAACACTGAGTATATATGTGTAAGCATATTTGCGTATATATATAAAGCATATTTTTTTCTTAAAGTTGATCACCTTTTAAACAGCTGTGAATCCCTCCACTAGATGCTTGTAATTTTAAAATAAATATTACATGTATGTTAAATTTATTCATCCTTGCATTAGAATTGGTCAGCAGTAAAAAGTATGGTAGAACCATAAAAGCGTCTTTGGAAATGCGTGATACAGTATTTCCTGATAGCCAATGTTTTTTCTCCCCCTTCTGGCAAATTTTTGACATGCTTGTTTCATCTTAGCTGAGAAAACAAACAAATGAATACCGTAAAGAATTTTCAATAGGAAGCTACCAAATTCCTTTGCCAGAGTTCTGGCCAGTATCTGAGCAATGAGTATCTCCAGAAAGTGCTTCAAAAATACTTACATATCTCAGCTGTCCCAAAGGAAATACTGGTTTTGTTTTAACAATTGAAATAAATGGTTGCAATTTGAACAGTCTTACCAGAAAACCAGTATTTCTGATGGAAGTTGGAAAAGACTTGAGTACAAGGTGGTACCCCTACAATTTTTTCATTGGCTCTTTATTTCCAGAGTCTACCTAAAATAAGCCTCAGTAATCTTGAATCCCACCATATAGTTACCATTTGGCAAAGATGCCTTTTTTTATTCCAACCTTGTAAATCACACTATTCCTTTTATTGTAGGTGGAGGAAATGTAACTAAAGTGGAAATGTATTTTTCCAGTTTTCAAATAAAACTTTTTGTTTTGTTTTGTTTTATTAAGCTTGGCCAACTTCTAAGTAAGATGTTTTATTTTTGATTATTAGTTCTTAAAGTAAAGATTAAAAATAGTTAAACATATCTCCATAAATTCCCATCTCTGGTTTCATTCAGTTTTATCTTTATTCTACAATTTATATTTCACTATATATACATCTGTAGCCATCAGTTTTAGATGTGTACCATACACTCTCATACTATGTAATTATTTAAATGTCTACTTCATTAAACTATAATGTTTAAGAATTAGACACTTATTTTGAGGTTCAAATAATCTCAACATATATCCTCCCTTGTTATAAAAAAAAATCACAAACTATATGAATTTCAAAGGCTAATGAGAAAATCCTTAAATTCACGGTTGAACAGTTTGTAACTTCAGAAATTGAGGACTTGATGAATTGATCTCTTGAATGACCATTATTGGTTTCATACAGGCTTTTAAAACTGTAAGTGGAAATGTTTACTTTCCTGGACAGGTTACTTGAAAGATGTGGAAAAATTACTGGAGAAAAATGGATTCAGTCTGGATCAGTATTGTATTGAACTTCTTCCATTCCCTTAAAAGACACCATATATACATTAAAGTGATGTCTTTGGAATCTGTGTTGAGTCACCTATAAAAAGACTCCCTAAATGGAGTCTAGGCATTCATGGCCTAGGTTCTACAGAATGGCCTGCTGGTTAGCAGGGCAGCTCACTGAAAATGAGATTTCAGTGCAGTCATCAAAAGCAAACCACAGAAATATAACACTGCAGAAATGTTTTGAAATGTCATTTTTATCCTTAGTGGCAAATACAGACTGATTATTAAGGGCCAAACTTATATTACTGATGATTGACGTGCATTGTGACTGTGTTTTGCTACTTGTATAATTTTTAGTACTTTTTAACAGATATGGTGCTAAATTAAGCAACTGCTGCTTGTTATCAGCTTGAAGATTTAAGGAAAGAGAAAAATAATATCTGTCAGTAAACTGTTAACATCAGAATCCCTGTACGAGGTTGGCTCACTCTCTTGTTCAAGCCTTATCACCAGTGAGAACAAATGTGTTGTGACTATTCCACAGGAAAACTATGCCTACTCCAATAATTTAACTTCTGCAGGGTCACAGAGCAAGTAACAAAGCTGTTATTCGAACCAAACTATGTTTGATAAAATGTATAATTATATGATCATAGGTGGAACTACATGTAACAATCAAAACTGAATAAAAATTTTTTATTTATACCTCTGCATTAATCCTAACAACCCAATTTAATCTATCTTGAGGTGAAATCTCTGCATGATTTAGAGTAGTACCTCCTTCACAAAAGTCCGGTATATGTGAGGGCAAGATACTGACTGAATATCTGTTTTTAGATTTTTAGAATGTATTGCAACTGTATAGGTTTCAGGATGTCAAATACATTGAATCTCTACACAGATCTTTTTTCCTCCCTTGTGAAACTTACAAGCCTTCTGTTAACCTTTTCTCCCTTTATTGCCCAAGATTTATCCTGTGTTCACACTACTGGCCCCTGAATAAAAGCATCATTAGGTTAGTACAAATCAGAATCAAAGTTTGGTATTTGATTTACATTTTATTCTATTAATGTGCATTGTCTACAGAATAGAGTTAAAGTAGAATTCATCTTTAAGGTTTTGGTAAGAAGCATTCACTCATTCATTCTGTAAATGCTATTGAGGTATGGTGCTGAGGACTCAGAGAGGTACCATCATACTTACCTTAACTCTCAACAAGAAGGTATGCCGCTGATGGTTCTTCTCTGGAGCTTTAGGCAGTCCTCTAGAAGAGTATGTTTATTTTAACTAATTCTTGACCTTTTTATTTGTCAAACCACAGTTATTCCACAGCACTGTCAGCATTAAACAAGTTTGAACTTTGTAAGAAGCTGAGTTTACCTAATGTCAATTGCAGGCTCCTCTGTTATTTTTTCTACGTGTGTCAATGAAAACTTCATGTGGCTTTGCAGAATCGTGTTTTACTGTGTTTGCTGCTATCACAGAATGACCTGGCATTCTGTTAAAATGTGCACACTGGGCCGCCAGACCTGTATTCCACTGACTTTCTGTGGAAGAGGCTTGGTAGTCTGTGGTTTTCACAAAGTATCTTTAGTTGATTCTTAGGAACATTAGCTCTTTGAAAGTGAATTTCCAGTGCAGTCAAATCAAGCCGAGCATAGAGAGGTAGCATATGTATGAAATGTCGTGGAATAGCATTTTTCCTAGGTAAAGTAAATGCAAAAGGAAAACCAAAGGTCTGAGCTTCTATTGGAAGTTTTGAGATGTGCACTGAGACAGAATATGTGATGAGCACATATGATTTCTCTCCTTTATTTCAATTTGGGCTGTATATTATAGGTAGGAGACTGTGTGGTTTGTGTTCAAGGGAGGCACTAGAAAGATGCGCTTGGGGAGACCAGTGTCAGTGTCATCAGGGCCACCTCAAGGCCCAGAACTGTCTCTGTGCTGTTTATGGAACTGTAGGAACTGATCTGAGTGGATTGACAGTAACTGAATACTCAGGGTGGATGTAACCCTGCTTATTTGCATTAAAGTAAATCCAAACTTAGTAAGAAATATGACGTGGAGATACTGAGCACCAGGATTTCTCTTAGAGCCAAGTTGTTCTTTGCACTGAAAAAGCAGGTTTTCTTCAAGAGACCTTAACTGAATATTCCTGAAATCAGACCATGTGTCATTCATGAGCTTCTTTACTTTGGTCAGTTTTTCTCTGTGGTTTATATCTTGTGCCTCTAAGTGTTGTTTTTGTAAAAGTGGCTTTGCATCCAGATGCTTTTAAGATAATGACATACCCATGATCTCATCAAATATAAAGCACAGTGATTTCATATGGAATAAGTCAGATATGTGAAAGTTACTTTATTTTTGGACATATCAATAGCCATAACAAATAGATATTATAAAAATGACCTTCATGCCAATATTTTGTTTTCCTTTGTTGGATGTACAATTTAAAATGTGGTGGTGGTGGTGATAATAGCAGCCCTGGACTTTTACCTTGCTCAGAGACTGCCATGCGGTGCCAAGGGCAAAAATTATCTTCTTTATCTTTATATATATATTATCTTCTTTAATCTTTACATGGTGTAGGTTATATAGAAATTTTGAAATGGTAAGAAGTCAGAGGCTTAAAGAAATCTTTATGCAGTTATTGCAGCTGATGAGTGAGAGAGCTAGACCTTCAACCCAGGTTGTAGGGTGCTTGCTGTCAACTGTTGTCCTCTACTGCCTCCTGATTTAAAGTAGTATTTGAAACGTGTTACTAGTAAGCAGTATCTTCTATTAGCCCTGTGTGAAAACTGATTGCTAAAAATTTTATTCCAAACAAGCCAGAAGTAGGTCATTCAAGTTAGAATTGTGACATATTTTATCACAAACATAGGCATTAGTTTTCTCAGTCAGTTTACTGAATAAGGTCAAATTATGATAATAAATTTTTCTTAGAAAAATGAATGGAAGCTTGAGAAGGTGGTCCAAAAAAAGAAAGAGGGTTTCTTTTACTCTCACAAGCAGTTCTAATCAGATTTATTGGTGATAGAAGTTGTCAAGGTAGTAATGGATGAGATCTGTCACTATCAGTATGACTTGACAATGTATTAAAATACTATGGGCACAATCCCTCACATGATATTGCATACTACAGATGTTAATATATATTTTTGATGAAAAAAATCATCCGAAAGGAAGATATATTCACATTTCTTACTTCATAGTAACTTATTTTATTTCTCAATTTTACACTGTAAACATTTTTGGAGGATAAATATGCCTAGTTATATTACTTTATAAACTACAAATGGAGATTTATAGAATTTATAGATTTATAGAATGGCAATGGAGACTAGATTTATCTTTGAAAGGTTAAAGGTTATATTTTTCCAGAGTTTCACTATACTTACCAATCTCTGTATACAGTGGGAATGTGGGGATTTTTTTTCTTTTCATCTGTAAGTTTCTTAATACATAGGCTTACAAAACTTAATAGTAGTTTAATTTTATTTGTTATGAGATCGTTGTAAAGGTGTTTTACTGAAGATACAGGGTGCTTTGAGTCCTCTAAGTTTATTTCCTTAGAAGTCAATACAAGTAAAAATAGATGGTAAAACTTCCTGATTCTTTTGTGGTCATTTAAGTCAACCAGCAGATAGTATGTAAGGAGTCTATTATCCTTTATTTGATATTCTGTGTTTTAATATTACCCTGGCAGTTTGTATATTTTAAAACTTGAACCTAGAAAAATTAATGCTGATGTTAAAATAAAGGAAATTCTTCAAGCTTTAAGATGTTTTGAAATGTCTTAATACTGCATTTTGATAATGCATTTGGGTAAGTTCATTACTTCTTCGAAATGTACTATAAAATGATATGAGCAATACATTGTGTGAAAAACCCATAGTAGATTAAAGTGGTAGGCTTATATTACTTTTATTTTTTTAAGATTTGCTGATTTTATTCTTTTCTAAGATGCTACTTTCTGCCTTTGTTTTTTAGGGTCGTTGCTCTAGGGAGAACTGCAAATATCTTCATCCACCCCCACACTTAAAAACACAATTGGAGATAAATGGGCGCAATAACTTGATTCAGCAGAAGAACATGGCCATGTTGGCCCAGCAAATGCAACTAGCTAATGCCATGATGCCTGGTGCCCCACTGCAGCCCGTGGTAAGCAGGTTTTCAATCCTCATTAAGTTTCTGATTCCAAGTGCTCAGTTTCAGTGTTAAAGTAATATTGTACTAGATCAAGTGAACACAGGTAATAGTATCAGTTGCCTGGTGTTTTCTAGCAAACTTTTAAGTCAAACCTTGAAGCAATTTTCACATTGTGAAGTTACTCATCTTCTCACTAAATTATGTGGAAATTTACATTATAGCGTGTTTTCCCCTAAATTTCTCTTCCGGATTAAATTGTATGATTTGCAGGTGTTAAAATGAGCATCACACTCATCCATATAGTCAATGTATATTTTCAGGCCACTTTTAAATGGTAATAATAATTTTTAAAATTGGTATTGTATTATCTTTAATTCTGAGGAAAAATATGCCTTCCCATCATCCTTGAAAAGAATGTGTAGTTCTCTTCCTTAAAAAGGAGGCTTTGTTATTCTTTTTAAACTTAAATTAAAATTATTTCATAGTTACAAATGCTAGGCAAATTATGACAGCAGTGAATCATAAACTTGAAAATCACATCAAAGGAGAACTAATCAGGAGAGGGAAGAAAAAATTAAACTTTATAAATTATAGATGGTCATATAGAGTTAATGTTCACGGAGCAGGGTATATGGATAATCTCTTACTCTAATCACATATTTGTTTGGATTTTTGGGAGGAGGTGTATGTGATAAATGACTTCAATAAATCTTTACTCACCTTTATCCATTAAAATGTAAGAGATTAATATCATAATTTTTAGTTTATAAAAGGTGTTCTGATGTTAAATGTGATACAGTAGTTCTGTATTTAAATGTATGTTGAAATTTGTAATGATCAGAATATATCTGTCAGTAATCTATGTCACTTATGTTCAATATTGTGAGGTCGTGGGAATGACCCACATTCTTCTGAAATGCTAACTGTAGCATGTATGCTAACTAATTTTTTTCCTAATACATTTTAATACCTGAACTCAATGTAATTATTATTCTCTCTTAGAACTTAATGCACCAATCATTCCAAAAAAGAGGGGGGGATTGCATTTCGAGGTGGGAGGGATCTCCATATCACATCGGCAGTGATACCAATTATCAATACTGTACAGTTGAGGTGAGAGAATATTATAATTCTGTGTCTGTTTTAACCTGATATATTTTTTTTCCATTATTTCAGGCTTAGTTAAATATATGATATCTTAAATTTATTTTGTGACATCTGCTAATTCCACATGTCTGTATTAGGATAGCATGAAGATTTCCCTTTGGTTTTTAAAAAAAATTTAGTTATAATCATATTTCTAACAGAAATGTAAGACAAGAGGTCTCTTTTACCCTTGGCCCTTACACAGAGTTTTAAAGATCTGATAAGTCCTTGGGGCGACTACTACTTTAGTTGATGTAAGATCTCTCCTTGATGTGAGATGCTTTGTTCCACTTAAACATTTAAAGGCTGCTTACCCCTGGGCTGTACTTGCTTGGTGACCCGGGAGCAGCACCTCTGATGTCAGCATGTGTGGTTCCCAGGCTGCAGAGAACAGAGAGCTCCTCATTGTGCAGTCTTGGCCCATCTCTGGAGTAAGTCGTGGGGCTTTACTCTCAAGGCCATTCAAGGGTCATCATATGCCTAATCCTGGGATAAACTATAAACAACGTTTATGCTCCTGTCTTTGAAATAAGTAGCAAATATATGTTGTTTGTTAAGTCACGAAATAAATTTCTGGAACCATCATAAATAAAAGTCCAATTGGTGTTTTTGTGGGAGAATTCTCTGCTTAGACAAAGCATTTATTGGTACTGGTTGTGTGCACATTCAGGTTTGATGTTAATTTTCCCTGATAAGACTAGATTTGAATGTGGAATTACCTTTCTGCTAAAGGCATCCTGAGATAATAGTCTAAAAACATATTCAGACTTAGATTTTTGTAATATGTATGGAAGTCATTTTAATTATTCAATTTTAAAGTGTTTGGGATTTTAATGATCATAGAGAAGGCTTTAAATACAGGAAATTTGCCTTCAAAACCCCACCTGAGACTTTTCGATCCTTTTTGTAGTTAGCCCAGTTTTGATGAGGTTAATGATAAGGAGATTCAGAAGTAACTGAGATGTTCATAACTGCTTACTGGAACTTTAATGCTGGGTCTAAAAAACAAATAGGGATTATAACAGGGCTGGAAGCAGCCAGGTGACTAATTTGGAAAATGGTTGCCACTGAAAGAGGATGGCCAATAGCACAGATGATAGTGTTTGAAAGCACGGCATAAACTTGGATGTAGCCAATAGTGGTGATACTGAAGGGGATAATACTGTGAATAGATCCATAATAGCAGGAGTGAGTAGCAGGCTTATCTGAGCAGTGATAGCATTTATGGTCAAGTAGGTGAAGCATCTTAGTTCTCTAGAGCCAACCAGTTTGGCCCCCAAACTGTAGCTGGAGAAACATGAAAAGGGGAAGGGGCTAGAAAAGCCTAATCAAATCCAGAAGCATCAAGTATTGTGCCTGGCATGTAGCAGAGATAAAAAATTGCTTCATGAGTAAAAGAATGAAGGGAGGAAGGAGTTTCCCAAACACGAGAAAAACAGGCAGAGGTTCACAGTAGCTTAACTGCCCTCAGAGTCCGAGGTCACAAGTAGGAAACGAGCACAAGCCCCGTTATAGAGTCTGCAGCATATAATGGGGCAGAGAGGTGGGGTATGTGTAGCGGACAGCAAGGGCAGCCAGGGGCTTGATGAGAGTATTGCTGAGGACCAGGAAAATAGCCTTTGTGCATTCAATTTGGTTCCTCATTTTCTCATAAAGTTTCAGAGACTGGATCTATAAATTTAACATCTTCAGAATATGACACTGGGCTGACTTGAGGACTGCAGGGATTTATAGGAGAGTTTCCTGTTTTCATGGACTTTATTAAACTGTAATGCACCAAGCCAAGAATCAGAAGCGAGCATTTGGGGGCAAATACAATACTCTAAGGGCATTTACTACACTTGGCACTTTTTGTTCATAAATCCTCACAACCATCCTAAAAAGTATGTAATATTATTCCAGCTTTAGAGATGAAGACTCAAAAATTCAAAGAGGTTAAATGATATGCCCAAGTTACATAGCTAGTGAGTGGCAGGGCCAGGATTTTAGCCAAGGCTTGTCAGAGTCCAGTGTCCACGAAGAAACCCTAATTGAAGACATACCACCAACCAACTCTTGGTTGATTCATTTAAAATCTCTGACCTTCTTCAACATATAGCGAATAGTTTAAAATATATTATCTGCAAGGTTCCAACAATCTTATAAACATAATTATTCCCATTTTATAAGATGAAAAAATAAGTACTTGAAAGTAAGTAAATTTGTGTGTTTACTCCCTAAAATTTGCATATTAAACTATTTAATAACTGGCATTAATTCTATTATCATTTCTAAATCACTAATAAAAATGTGAAAAGATCATTTTTCTCTCTATTATATGATCTTAGAAGATAAATGAAAGACCTATAACCCAAATTAAAAAATATAAAATATTTGGGGTTTTTTTTCTAAATATGAATTAATAAAATTATTATTACTTTGCTATACACTATCTGATGCAAAGGTAATAAAGGTTTACGAAAAAAAAAAAAAAAAGAAAAGAAAAGAAAATGAACTAAAGATAGGCTGCCCCTTGTGGTTCACATCTTGGAGACATCTGGTATATTTCTTTGGTCCATCCCAGAAAGATGTCTTTGAGAAGTTCTGTTGATTCCAGGCTCTCATCATTGCCCTCCGTTCCTAAGCAGCGGTTATGAAGAGCTCTCTCTGAGCTCAGGGCTTCTGTTAGCCAGCTGCCTTTCTCTGTGCTCCCAAAAGTTACCCTTGGCCATCCATACTTCACAGTGGCAGCTGTCCTTAAGGTGCATGCACATAGCCACCTAAATATACATAATTCATATTGAATTCTCTGTGTATTTCATGAATTGAAGTAGCCTAGGGATAGAGAAATTCAAAGTTGCTGTATTTAGAGTCTTAGGGGCTTCTTTGCTGCTCACGTCAACTCACCTCTGTCTGTGGTCATCTCATCTTCCAAGCATTTGTTGGTAGTTGGTTGCTGAAAGCTTTGAAGTCATCATTCATCACACTTCCAGGAACACCAAGAATTCTTAAATGATTTTTTAGGACTTGACTTCCCAATTTATCCAACCAGTGGTTGAGATCAGGCCACTGCATCCCAAAGGGTTTCTGGTAAAATGTGTCCACATCAGTCACCCTGAGCTTCCTCAAGCAGCTTGAGAATGGGCCTTGAATCGTAGGGACCAGGCCAATATATGTCGATAACCTTTCTCCTTTGTGGTTTAGAGGTGAGTCTTCTTTATTTAAATATTTATTACTTTGGTAAAACTGGATTGAAGGGCTAATTGAAATTAAGAGTAGAGCAAGTAGTCATTTGATTTACCCAGTAAGCAAGTGAGTCTAGAAGCAGAGTTTAAAACAGTGTTTCTTATTTCATGCAAGTCGTATACTGGCTTCTTAGAATAAGGACATTATAATGTAAATTTGTTGATAACTCCCATTAGCTTTGCATTTTATATTTACATTCAAAATAATTGTTTACAGAGACTGTTTATAGCTCTTGTACAGGATTGTACCTACCCAGAAACATGGTTTCATTCATGTTGTGTGCTGTTAATTTTTGAAAAAATAAGCTTTATTTTTTACTGCTTGCAAATTGAACATTTACCAGTATACAACACACCACACACACACACAGAGGTAAAGTCTGGAAAAATCTGACTTAAAATTTGTATTTTGTAAATCCCTACGATACTGATTATGTATTACTTATTATATATACTCCCCATATAAATCATGTATGCAAGACAAACATTGTTTCACATAATGTTTTAAATAAATTAGAGCCCCTATGATATTTGCAACATTACAATGTGGTAACAATACATTACTGAAACTTTAAAAGTTCAGTATAAAAAAATGGCAAAACAAAGATGAAACTTTTGAGCAAGCATGCTAGAAAAATTAACAAAGTTTAAGTTAGGAAATACCATTAAATGTCTTTTTTTGTAATGTTCAAATATCTATACTAAAACATGTTTAATGCATTTGCTAGTTAGTTTATGGTTGCAGAGAAGAACAACAAAATAGCAAATCCATTAATGTATTTGTTAGGCAAATGTATGTTAAATAAATATTTGTTGTGAGAATTAAATACAGTGACATAGGTAAAGCACTTAGCACAATGCCTGGCACATGACAGAGGGAATTATAGAAATCATGTTTGCACACATTTAACTGGGGTCATAATATGAAATTGAATAACATTTTCATTTATAATAAAGCCTGATTACTTTAATATAATCAGTATGCCTCATTTAAAACAAACAAGTGATTAGCCAGTAAATGCACCAGCATTAGTAAGATTGCAATTTGTTTTTCTCTGTGAAGGGTGTTCACTGATGAAAGGCAATCATAAACTAACCTTCCTTATACCTTCCCAGAAACAATAATACCTGTAAATTATTATTGCAAGGATGTGGTCAGTATCAAATATACCAATCATGTAGTTATATCCTATACTATGGGTTCTTCAGAGAAAATAGTATGCCACTTGATAACACCGTAGTGTTAATAACCGTCCTGGCAATTCTGCTGAACCCTTTTCAGGATGGCTTTTGGAGTGGAAAACTGGCAGTGCAGAAGGTTCAAGTGCTTCACTAATTCAATTAGGGCACTCTGACCAGGCCAGCAGTGAACTACCTTTCCAAGGTGCTCTTCAAAAAAGCGATGTAACAACTTTACAAAAACTCCAAAGAAATGAAAGAATGTTGCACTTTTTTGGGGGTGTGAGGGTGGATCTGCAGCTTTGTGAATCAAAGTTTCAAAGTATGAGCTATTACTGATTGCCTGTTTAGCAAATAGCTCTGCTTAACTTGAGAGGGAATAATCTGAGATAAAGCTTGCTGAATAGTTGATGTTTCAGGTATTTTAAAGCTGCTACAGAGTTTACTAAAGAGTGCCCTAAAATTCTTCAGATTTTAATTTGCTGAATTAAGTCATAAAATCAATTCCTGTAACAACACTATAGAAATAAATCCAGTGGGAAATTTATAAGATAAACATTTTTATCTAATAAAAGTATTCTTTCATCTGCACTTTGCAACATCTGCATCTTATACATTGTAGGTTATATATTTACTTATTCAATGAGATTTAGAAAAGCTGAAATGTATATGCCACTGGTCTTCTTTTCTTAAAATAATGCTCTTCTTCCCCTCAGATAATTTGGTAAATTTAACTTTTGTTTCTAAATAATTATAGTAAATTGTGTACAGTGACATAAACATCCCAGTAGCTTTCTGAATTATGTATTAAAAATGCACTACCTAGGAATACATGTTAATTCATAGCAATAAGATACAAAGAGGAATGATACTGGCTTCTGTTCTCCATATTCTAAACTAGAATTTTAGTCTTCTGCTAAATTTCTTATGATTCTTTAATTAATAGAAAAATTGGTGCTAATCTGGCTGAAATTTCACATATTGTATCTGACAGTATGTAACTGTAATTTTAACCTGAGTATTTCTGAATAGAAGTCCAAGTTCAACATGGATTCACTGTACATGTTAACCCAGCCAGAGACAGTGGAGCAGCATAAAATCAGCTGTAATTAAGTAACTGTTGGTTGACAGAGATTGCTCTGGGCCCCATTTTCTGACAGGTTACTGATTGTTAATATCTGGAACGCTTGGATAGTTTCTTCTTGTGAATGGGTAGCTGCTTTGGTCTGGGATGGGCCTGGAAAATGGAGGTATTACTTGAGGCCACTTCATCAGGCAAGAGCCACCGACCTGGCAGGCAGCCAACCATGGCATTCAAGCCAGCAGGTTCAGAGGCATAATTGTTTTAACTTGACAATAATCATTGGAATCTATGATGTATTGTTTGTTCTCCCAAGTGAATCAAATAATGTATTAAATATTTAATTTTTCACAGTCTTCTTTGTAAGAATGTGTATGCTAGCTGCCAAGATTTTGTTCTAAAAGATCTGTGAGGTCAAGAGAAGAGTGCATCTTTTAGGACAGGGGTTTTCAGCCTCAGCACGATCGACATTTGGGATTGGATGAGTCTTTGCTGTGAGGGGCTGTGTGTTACAGGATGTTTAGCAGCATCCATGACTTCTACTCATTAGATGAAATAGCACCTCAGCTTTGACAACCAAAATGTCTCCACAGACATTGCCAAAAGTCAGCTGCAGTTGAGAACCACTGTCCTAAGAAACAGGCAATACTCGAGTTGCATTTTACTCTTCTAACTGCAGGATGCGCCATGGCCAGACAAGATAAAGGATATATTTTATTCTTTTAAACATACTTGTTTTGAGCTATAAGAATTACTTTTGTAATATATATCTTAATTATGTAAAATTGTACTCTACAGATCTCTTGAATACTATGTGAACTCTTGAATCATCTAAACTTCTTATTCCTGAGGGAAGAATTAACTACATTTTAATGTCCCTTTCATTCTAAAAAATTTTCTGTGATTCTGTTCCTTACCAAAGTTAGCTAAAGAAAATAAAATGTTAAAAATTACCATAAGGAACAGGATCCATTCGGTCCATGCATTTTTGAGTTTGAGAGGTAAACGTTATTGCATAGGCATTAAACTTCAAGGATTGAAACTCTGTTGAGTTGGGAAGTTGAAAATATACCACCAATAAGGTGGAAATTGTACTAGGTTATTCTTTAAGAACTGGAAAAGCTAGATTTTTTTTTAAATATGAAGTCAAAGAAGATTTCAGATAAATTATTTAATTCTCCTCAACAGATATTTCCTGTCACCAAATAGATAACCATTCTCATATATTCATCAATGCATTTCATGAATGAAATTCTATCTTGCAGAATTTTATTCAATGCTACTGTTTGTATTTCCTTGAACAATCATGTAGCAAACTTTAAGAAATGTTATATTTCAGACTTCTATTTCAGAATGGTTTCTCTCTAGTAAAGTAAATTCATTGTTAAATATCTCACAAGGATGTGATAGTCCAGAGGAACATTTATAATTTCCCCAGAAAAACCTACAACAAGTGAATATGCCAGACACTTGAGCTTTCTTATGTGCTCAAAAGGAATGGTGTCATCATCACCTTTCACATATCCCATGAGGTTAATTCACAGTTTACACTGAGTGTGAAACTCTGTTTATCCATTGGGAGTTCTGCTTTATTTATTCCAGATAATAAGACATTTACAACCTATTAAAAGTCGTAAACAGATCTATCAAGTACATGTGACATACCAATTATGAAATGTATTTCTCAGACAAGTTTCTAGGATTAATTCAGGACAAGGATGGAGATTTGGTAACCACAGGAAGTTTCTATATTGAATAGTTTATCTGTTGTTCAAAAGGAAATTATAAGTATTACAGACCCCATGCGCAAAATCCGGTGGAAATTTTAATGATAAATTCCTATTTTAGAAAAACATTGATTTTATGAATGCTTATTTAAGAAACATCCTGAATGAAAATAACTAAACACAAAATTAAGTGGAGGAAGGGAGGTTAGGAGGGAAGGAAGAATGGATTATGAATGGATGGGTGGATAGATGATAAATATATTGTAGGGTATCAACCTTGAACCAAGACCTGTGTATTAAGTGTTGCTTTTCATCTTATTTTTCAGCCAATGTTTTCAGTTGCACCAAGCTTAGCCACCAATGCATCAGCAGCCTTTAATCCCTACCTGGGACCTGTTTCCCCAAGCCTGGTTCCAGCAGAGATCTTGCCGACGGCACCGATGCTGGTTACCGGGAATCCTGGGGTCCCTGTACCTGCAGCTGCTGCAGCTGCTGCACAGAAACTAATGCGGACAGACAGACTTGAGGTAGGAATGACTAGTTAGTTAACGCAATAAAACCCCAAGCTGTGACAACCAAAAATGTTACGGTATATTCCATTCTAATTTTCAAAGTGTGCTGTTTATTTCTTGCATGACCGTAAAAGTTAAAAGAATTCAAAGCAGAGATTTTGGTTCAGTGTTTGGAGCATTTTACTAAAATATGATATGCTGTATTTGACCAGTGTAATGCTCGTAGAGCTACAAACATCCACTCTTAGGACAGTGACTGAGAACTTGAACTCGAGCCTGTTACTTTGTTTTGCCTTAGTTTCCTCATCTTTAAAATAGAAATAATAATGGCACTTACCTCAGAGACTTAGGCAAATGTCTGACACAGCAAATGCTCCTTAAATGTTGTTCTTGCTGTTAAGAACAGTCCCCCGATACTTGTTCTCATAAAGGTGAGTTACTTAGTTGCTATCTATAAAGCATTTTAAGATTTATTATTGCAGTTTCCTCATATGCCTCACAGTGCTGGGTTGGAATAGCAGGGCAGCTTTGTGCTCTTATAAAAGTTATTTTTACTTGGAAATTGTGTGATGCTCAAGTCCTAGAGTCAAGGATGATCAGATATATATGCTTTGGTATTGTTATATGGAAAAGAAATGAAAGATATAAATCTTACATCGAAGTGGTTGTTCAGAGCTTCAGCATGGCTGTACATTTATGGATTTGGTAAATGGTAGGTGAAGGCAAAAAATGGCAACCTGATTGTACATTGACGCTCTAGAATCTGGGCTGTATCTGACTAAACAACAAAGTGACTTTCTCTTCTTTTCCCTGGTTGGGATGAGGCAATACTTAGGGCTGAGAAGTTTTGCCTGTGTTAATTACTGCAACCATGGCAAAACAAAGCTGTTTGTGAACATAATTGATACCTATAAATTAGCAGGAACTTATTTAATAGGCCCCAATTCCTTGTTTATTAAGTGTTATTGCATGCATTACAAAGGATCTCAGATTTCAGCATAATTGTCACTGCCACTGCCTTTTGGATAATAAAGATAGTTTCTGTTCATTGGATATTTACTGTCTACGAAACAGTCTCAACCTCCACGCGCATCACACAATTAACCATCATATGCAGAAGATACTATCATTAACTCCATTTCACAGGACAGTAAATTTAGGGGGAGAGATGTGACATAACTTTTTCGAGGTCACATAGGTAGGATGTTCAGTGAGGTGTGAACTGAGAACTCCATGAAACCCTGTCTTCCTCTCCTGTTCCCATACCGGTGATAGTACAAAGAGGAGGCAGCAATTTTCACTCCTGTATATTCTTTGGAGTTTTTTGTTTGTTTTACTCTTATTTCTTACCTTGCACTGAACATTGTGGAAAAAGCTACTCATTAGGAGAGTGCCATAAAAACTCAGGAAAGACACCGAGACCTGATTGCCCAGCCTCTGTGGACCAACGGCTCCGCTATTTGCTAGAGATACACACCTTAACTTGCGGATGGGCTGTCACTGTACACTTGCTCACCAATTAACTAATATGGCCTGCAGATAAATTAGGAGGAAATTTAAGCAATTTAAACATTTAAAGGTCACTATGTGCTCAACATGGGAATTACTCCCCCCTCCAGTCTTTCTGAAGCAAACCCAGGTTTCATAATGCAAATTGTTGATTGATTAATGGGAACCAACTAGGCAATTTGATATGAAATTTAATGAATTAATTATTAATAGGAGATGATATTCCAAAAGCTAAGAAAATTCCTGTCTAAATATCTTGAAAAGACTCTCTTTAGAAAGCTGAGCTGTGTGGTCAACACTCTTCTAAACGAATCCTCCCACAATTTTAAGTAGTCTGGAATTGGTAGGTTTTGTATAGCATTTAATTAAAATGAACACTTCTGTCATTTTGTTTTCACTCTGTGAGGAGCTCCCTTGTGTATTTTGTCAGTCTTCTGCTATAGTCACAACACACAACAAATGGCTACTGCTATCCTGCCTGTGGTTTGCCGAATTCTACTTAATCTAAATGCTTGATGATAGGTCAGCTTCCTATCTTATTCTTGTTAACAGGGTCTAATCCAATGTCACAGTTATAGCCTGTTAGGATATTGAAATGTGAAGCTAAGATGCATGTCTTTCTGCTCAGCACTTGTGAGTTTAGACACACCTATCTTCAGGTTACTTCCTGGCATGCCAATTACATTACATATTGGAGTCTAAAAGACCTGCCAGTGAATGCACTCATTTATGTACTAACTGGCCACATGCTTTGTTCTTTGGGGTTTAAATCTATACCCTATTTTTTCCTCACAGAACTCTACATTTTTTAATTTTGAGTTCCTTTTGAGGTGAAAAAAAATTTAATCAGTTAAAATATTGACCATCTCTTCCTCCTTTTTTTTCTTTATTACAAATTCTTAGACCATAGAAAAGTTAAAAATACCATGGATTATCATCCTCTTGGTTCATCTGTTAGAAAAACATCATTACAGCCCCCAATGTGATGCTACAAAAAATGTTAAATTGAAAAACAAGAATCTAAGAGTTAGTGCATTGAAAAACAAGAATCTAAGAATTAGTGCTAGTGATTTCACTAATAATTAGGTGAGTAAGCCTAGATCAAGAGTCAAGATTCTTATATTTTCTGAGCTCCACACATGTAAAAATAGGGGATTGCACCAGATAGTCTATAAGATTATCGCCAGTTAGAACATTCTAGAGGACATTTGGGTCATTTTCTTGCCTGTAATCCCAGCCACAAACCTATTGAGAAGTTCATTAAAAAAAAAAAATGTGTCTATATATATATATATATATAAACACACACACACATATACATACACACATACATACATATATATATAAACACATAACTTTTATAAAAATATTTATATTATTCTTTGTTAGCTATCTTTTAAAAAGACTTTTAGCTGCATACTTTCTGTACTGTATAATTCAGCCTTCATGGTTTTCTTTAAGAAGGAGTAAATCTTTTAAATATTATCCACTGAAAGGAGGCTTTTAAAATTCCATTTTGTGACCTTGAGATGCCTTTTTGTTCTAAGCAGCAGTTCATTTTCAATGAGTATTTTAAGAAATTGTTAAAATCTGTAGGTCCTGGAAAGGACTGAGGTTTTTAGTCATATCCTTACTTCGTTACGAAAAGTTGGTAATTAAGGAAGTCATTGTTTGACTTATTTTCAAGATGCACAGTAATTTTTCAAGGTGCAAAAAGGATCATTCTCTCGTTTGTTCAACAATAAATGGAGAATGATTGAACATCTTTCAAGCAAAAAGTATTCTGAGGAGTATCTTTGAAACCTTTTAACTGTCTTACCATTAACAAGAAAAGGTGCACATTAGAATAGTGCCAATCTCATGATTGCCCAAACTTGTTTAATGAATGAATAAATGAGTCAAAGAACCAGTTAATCAATTAATCACAGAAAGTTACATGCACTTACTCAGAGTTTAGGGTAATTGAATAGAGGAGATAAAACATGGCAAATTTTTAATAGTTGTTAACATTCTCCTTGTGAGCATGTTTACATTTTGAGCATTCCAACTAAAAAATATGGCATCATATTCATGCCCCTAGTACTAAAGCAATGGTTTTCAAGCTTTAATGTGATTGGAATAACTTCAAAAGATCGTTAAAAATGCAGGGTCTCATCCCCACAGGCTGATTCAGTATGTCTTCACTGGGGCTCAGGAACCTTTTCCACAATCTGCCAGGTAATTCTAAATGTAAATACTCTAACAAATAATTACTCCAGAGGGTGACAGCCCCTGTTATTTAAGTCTTAACTTTTCAGCATTTACCTCATGTCCAGCTATTTGTGACTCTGAATTAAAGATCTGCCTCCTCCAATGTGCTTAACATTCTACATTTTGTGAAGTGGCTGAGAACACAATGCACAGCATAGTGAAATATTCTGAGTAAACTGATGATTATTTAGACAATTTATACCACATAACAGCATTAAATAAAAGACAAGCAATGGCCACATATTTCAGATACCGTTGAAGATACCAGATCACCATTTGGCTAACTGATTTTTATATCCACGGTCTATGTGAGAAAAACGTAATAATGTATTTCAAGAAAGGTGGGCAAACGGGGATTCTCAAGATGGCAGCGTGAGTAGGGTGGTGGAAATCTCCCCCGAAAACCATATATATTTTGAAAATACAGCGAATACAACTATTCCTGAAAAAGTGACTGGAAGATACAGTACACAAGCCAGGCTACATCTGTGAGAGCCCAACATCTCATGGAAAAGGGTAGGATACAAAGCCATGACCTGGCAGGACCTGAGCACTCCCCGCCACCCCAGCTCACTAGTGGGTGGAAGGGAATCAGAGTGGGGAGGGAGTGGAAGCACAGGACTGCTAAATAACCAGCCCTGGTGGTCTTCCCCAGGAGAGCAGACACACATTGCATGGTGCCCTGGATATTGGAGGAGCAGAAAAGCAAGGTCCGAGATTGAGACTGCGAAAAGGTTCCCACAACCGGCTGTCCTGGGACAAAAGAAAAGCAGGCGCTTTAAAAGTCTTAAAGGGACAAGGGTTTAACAGGTGGACAAAATCATCCTGGCATACTCAGCCCAGCAGACTGGGAACTTTAAGGAACTTCAGGTGCCCTAACTCCCTGGGTGGCAATGCAGCTCCGAAGCCCCTTAAGGCAATAAGCAGCCTGTCGTTCCTTCCCCCCCGCCGGCACTGCAAGCAAACTGGCTGACCCATCATTGCTACGGAATAGCTGTGGAGCAGCCCCAACTACAGCAACCACACAGCTTAGTGCAGAGGCCCCTCCCTGTGCAAAACTAAGCAGCCCAGACCCAGAGGCTGCTCCCTGCATGCGGTTGACCAGCACAGACAGCGGAAATCAGTGCAGAGTCCAGGAGGCACAAAGGGGCTTTGTTCTCGTGGCAGAACACGCGCTGCTCACCTGCAACCTGTACCAGTGCCCTAGGCCATTCCAAGGCTGGCCCCGCCCGTGGCAGTTTAGGGGATTAACCCAGAGGCTACTCCCTGTGTGAGGTTGACCGACACAGACAGGGGAGATGGGCGTGGAGACCGGGAGGCACAAAGGAGCTTTGCTCTTGCGGCAGAACATGTGCTGCTGGCCTGCGACCCCTGCCATTGTCCAAGGCCATCTCGAAGGCCGCCCTGCCCATGACAGCTTAGGGGATTAACCCAGAGACTGCTCCCTGTGTGAAGTTAACTGGCACAGACAGTGGAGACAGGCAAGGCGACCAGCAAGCAGGAAGGGACTTTGTTCTCCCAGCTGACACACGTGCCTCTTGCCAGTGACCACTCCCATCACCATGAAAAGCAGAAGAACCTTGTTGAGTCCAAAATCCCTCAAACACCAGAGAGAGGGCTTGGTGAGACTGAAATAACCAATCTTCCTGAAAAAGAATTCAAAATAAAAGTCATAAGCATGCTGATGGAGCTACAGAGAAATATTCAAGAGCTAAGGGATGAATTCAGGAGAGAAAAACAGAAATGAAATAAACAGCGGAAGGATTTAAGAGCAAACTGGATGAGGTGGAAAAGACTGTTAAAGGAGTAGAAATCAGAGAACAGGAATACAGAGAAGTCGAGACAGAGAGAGATAAAATGATCTCTAGGAATGAAAGAATATTAAGAGAACTGTGTGACCAATCCAAACAGAACAATAGTCACACTATAGGGGTACCAGAAGAAGAAGAAGAGAGAAAAAGGGATAGAAAGTGTCTTTGAAGAAATAATTGCTGAAAACTTCCCCTATCTGGAAGGAAATAGTCTCTAAGACCATGGAAATCCATAGATCTCCCAACACAAGGGACCCAAGGAGGATAACACCAAGACATACAATAATTAAAATGGCAAAGATCAAAGACAAGGACAGAGTATTAAAAGAAGCCAGAGAGAGAAAAAAGATGACCTACAAAGGAAAACCCATCACACTATCATCAGACTTCTCAGCAGAAACCTTACAAGCCAGAAGGGAATGGCATGATATATTCAATGCAATGAAACAGAAGGGCCTTGAACCAGGAATACTGTATCCAGCAAGATTATTGTTTAAATTTGAAGGAGGGATTAAACAGTTTCCAGATAAGCAAAAGTTGAGGGAACGTACCTCCCACAAACTGTCTTTACAATGTATTTTAAAGGGACTGCTCTAGATGGAAGTATGCCTATGGCTAAAGAGCTGTCACCAGAGAAAATAAAACCCCAGCAAAGAAAGTAGACCAGCCAAATACTAACTAAATGCAAAATAAAATCAGCTATCTGCAAAATCAGTCAAGAGAAACACGAAGAGTATAGAATAAAACACCTAACATATAAAGAGTGGAGGAGGAAGAAAAAGAAGGGAGAGAAATAAAGAATCATCAGACTGTGTTTATAATACCATGATAAGTGAGTTAAATTAGATGGTTAGATAGTAAAGAAGCTGCCCTTGAACCTTTGGTAACCACGAATCCAAAGCCTGCAATGGCAATAAGTACATATCTATCGATAATCACCCTAAATGTAAATGGACTGAATGCACAAATCAAAGGCAAAATAATAGAATGGATAAAAAAGCAAGACCCATCTATATGCTGCCTACAAGAGACTCACTTCAAACCCAAAGACATACACAGACTAAAAGTGAAGAGACAGAAAAAGATATTTCATGAAAACAATAGGGAGAAAAAAGCAGGTGTTGCAGTACTTGTATCAGACAAAATAGACTTCAAAACAAAGAAAGTAACAAGAGACAAAGAAGGACATTACATAATCATAAAGCGGTCAGTCCAACAAGAGGATATAACCATTATAAGTATGCACCCAACACAGGAGCACCTATATATATGAAACAAATACTAACAGAATTAAAGGGGGAAAATAGAAAGCAATGCATTCACTTTAGGAGACTTCAACACACCATTCATTCCCAAGGACAGATCAACCAGACAGAAAATAAGTAAGTACACAGACACACTGAACAACATATTAGAACAGAGGAACCTAACAGACATCTACAGAACTTTCCACCCAAAAGCAGCAGGATACACATTCCTCAAGTGCACATGCAACATTTTCCAGACTAGACCACATACTAGGCCACAAAAAGAGCATCAGTAAATTCAACAACATTGAAATTGTACCAGCCAACTTCTCAGATCACAAAAGTATAAAACTATAAGTAAATAGCACAAAGAAAACAAAAAAGCCCACAAACACATGGAGGTTTAATAACATGCTCCCAAATAATCAATTGATGGATCAATGAACAAATAAAAACAGAGATCAAGCAATATATGGAGACAATTGACAACAATAATTCAACACTGCAAAATCTGTGGGATGCAGCGAAGGCAGTTCTAAGAGGAAAGTATATTGCAATCCAGGCCTATTTAAAGAAGGAAGAACAATCCCAAATGAATAGTCTAAATTCACAATTACTGAAACTGGAAAAAGAAGAACAAATGAGGCTCAGAGTCAGCAGAAGCAGGGACATAATAAAGATCAGAGAATAAATAAATAAAATTGAGAAGAATAAAACAGTAGAAAAAATTAATGAAACTAAGAGCTGGTTCTTTGAGAAAATAAACAAAATAGATGAACCCCTAGCTGGACGTATTAAGAAAAAAAGAGAATCTACACACATACACAGAGTCAGAAATGAGAAAGGAAAAATCACCACAGACCCCACAGAAATACAGAGAGTTATTAGAGAATACTATGGAAATCTATATGCTAACAAACTGGATAACCTAGAAGAAATGGACAACTTTCTAGAGAAATACAACCTTCCAAGACTGATCCAAGAAGAAACAGAAAATCTAAACAGACCAATTAGCAGCAATGGAATTGAATCGGTAATCAAAAATCTATCTAACAACAAAACGTCCGGACCAGATGGATTCACCACTGAATTTTATCGGACATTTACAGAAGACATAATACCCATTCTCCTTAAAGTTTTCCAAAAAATAGAAGAGGACGGTATACTTCCGAACTCATTCTATGAAGCCAGCATCACTCTAATACCAAAACCAGACAAAGACACCACAAACAAAAGAAAACTACAGAGCAATATCCCTCATGAGCAAAGGTGCAAAAATACTCAACAAAATACTAGCAACCCGAATTCAAAAATACATCAAGAGGATCATACACCATGATCAAGTGGAATTCATCTCAGGGATGCAAGGATGGTACAACATTCGAAAATCCATCAACGTCATCCACCACATCAACAAAAAGAAGGACAAAAACCACACAATCATCTCCACAGATGCTGAAAAATCATTTGCAATATTCAACATCCATTCATGGTAAAAACTCTCAACAAAATGGGTATAGAGGGCAAGTACCTCAACATCATAAAGGCCATATATGAAAAATCCACACCAACATCATACCTAACAGCCAGAAGTTGAAAGCTATTCCTCTAAGATTGGGAACAAGACAAGGATGCCCACTCTCCGTGCTTTTATTCAACATAGTACGGGGGTCCTAGCCACTGCAATCAGACAACACAAAGAATTAAAAGACATCCATGTTGGTAAGGAAGAAGTCAAACTGTCACTGTTTGCAGATGACATGATATTGTACATAGAAAACCCTAAAGAATCCACTCCAAAACTACTAGAAATAATATCTGAATTCATCAAAGTTGCAGGATACAAAATTAATACATAGAAATCTGTGGCATTCCTATACACTAACAATGAGCTAGCAGAAAGAGAAATCAGGAAAACAATTCCATTCACAATTGCATCAAAAAAAATAAAATACCTAGGAATAAATCTAACCAAGGAAGTGAAAGACCTATACCCTGAAAACTACAAGACACTCCTAAGAGAAATTAAAGAGGACACTAACTAATGGAAATTCATCCCATGCTCTTGGCTAGGAAGAATTAACATTGTCAAAATGGCCATCCTGCCTAAAGCAATCTACAGATTCAATAAAATCCCTATCAAAGTAACAACAGCATTCTTCAATGAATTGGAATAAATAGTTCTAAAATTCATATGGAACCACAAAAGACCCTGAACAGCCAAAGCAATCCTGAGAAGGAAGAATAAAGCAAGGGGCATCTTGCTTCCCAACTTCAACCTCTACTAAAAAGCCACAGGAATCAAGACAATTTGGTACTGGCACAAGAACAGACCCACAGATGAGTGGAACAGAACAGAGTCCAGATATTAACCCAAGCATATATGGTCAATTAATATACAATGAAGTAGCCATGGATATACAATGGGGAAATGACAGCCTCTTCACCAGCTGGTGTTGGCAAAATTGGACAGCTACATGTAAGAAAATGAAACTGGATTACTAACTCCATACACAAAAGTAAACTCGAAATGGACCAAAGACCTGAATGTAAATTTTATGAAACCATAAAACTCTTAGAAGAAAACATAGGCAAAACTCTCTTGAATATAAACATGAACAAACTTCTTCATGAACATAATCTCCATGGGCAAGGGAAACAAAAGCAAAAATGAATAAGTGGGACTATATCAAGCTGAAAAGCTTCTGTACAGCAAAGGACACCATCAGTAGAACAAAAACACATCCTATAGTATGGGAGAATATATTCATAAATGACATATCCAATAAGGGGTTAACATCCAAAATATATAAAGAGCTCACGCACCTCAACAAACAAAAAGCAAACAATCCAAGTAAAAAATGGGCAGAGGATCTGAACAGACACTTCTCCAAAGAAGAAATTCAGATGGCCAACAGGCACATGAAAAGATGCTCCACATCACTAGTCATCAGAGAAATACAAATTAAAACCACAAGGAGATACCACCTCACACCAGTAAGGATGGCCTCCATCCAAAAGACAAACAACAACAAATGTTGGCGAGGATGTGGAGAAAGGGGAACCCTCCTACACTGCTGGTGGGAATGTAAATTAGTTCAACCATTGTGGAAAGCAGTATGGAGGTTCCTCAAAAAACTCAAAATAGAAATACCATTTGACCCAGGAATTCCACTCCTAGGAATTTACCCTAAGAATGCAGCAGTCCTGTTTTAAAAAGACATATGCACCCCTATGTTTATCGCATCACTATTTACAATAGCCAAGAAATGGAAGCAACCTAGGTGTCCATCAGTAGATGAATGGATGAAGAAGATGTGGTACATATACACAAAGGAATATTATTCAGCCATAAGAAAACAAATCCTACCATTTGCAACAACATGGATGGAGCTAGAGGGTATTATGCTCAGTGCAATAAGCCAGGTGGAGAAAGACAAGTATCAAATGATTTCACTCATCTGTGGAGTATAAGAACAAAGCAAAAACTGAAGGAACAAAACAGCAGCAGATTCACAGAACCCAAGAATGGACTAACAGTTACTAAAGGGAAAGGGACTGGGGAGAATGGGTGGGAAGGGAGGGATAAGGGTAAAAAAGGGTATTACGATTAGCACACATAATGTGGAGGGGAGTGCACGGGGAAGGCAGTATAGCACAGAGAAGACAAGTCGTGACTCTATAGCATCTTTCTACACTGATGGACAGTGACTGTAATGGGGTATGTGATGGTGGCTTGATAATGGGGGGAATCTAGTAACCACAATGTTGCTCATATAAGTGTATATTAATAATACCAAAAGGAAAAAAAGAAAGTTGAGCAAGGCACTTTGCTTCTCATATTTTCAGTTGGACTTTGCCTGTTTTAAGTTAAATTATTCTTGTCCTGAAAGTTTCATTCATTGGAGGAACCATAACATGAGTTTCTAATTCAGGCCACTAAATACTGAATGCTTCCACTGCTTATTGACACAAAAGAGTCTAGTGACTCTTTTTCACATAGACATAAAAAATGTACCTACCGACTACATAGAACAAGAGTCTTTTATGGTAAAGGAGGATTCATGTGCTGGTGAAAGACGTGCCAAGGTTGAGATTTTTATAGGAGTTTGATGGATTTGACATGATGTTTTGCAAATAAAAGATTCAATTCAAAATAGGATTAGAAAAGCAGATATAGAAAGGCTTATTGATAGGATTATTTAATATTGTATTTTTGTAGAGGGGGTTTGGCCACCTGTTACATGGTATTTTAATTTCTTTAGAAAATTGCCAAGACATGTTAAAAGTTTTGTGTACACAGGTCTATGTAGTTTTTTTCTTTTTTAATGTGTTATATGGCCTGAGAGTGGCTGTTTAACATGTAATCGCACTTCCATTTAAAATACCTGGTCTCTGTCAGTTATTTCTGTCAGTGATTAGTTTGAGTTTTGTTTTGGTGATGACAATTGTAAGTTGTTTAAAATAAGATAAAAAGTAATCTTAGCTTAGCCACTCATTGTTTGCTGCTCTTGCGCTAATTACTTATCCAAATCAAAGCTAAAATGTACCTAAAATCAGTGCATCTATTTAAAAGGAGTAATAAAAGTAACTCTAGATGTAAGCATTTTGGCATAATCAAGAACTATTTTCAGAGTTGTTTATATTTTCCTGTCCTGTTGGTTTACACATTCATTCATAGGAGTGAATAAATGAAAACCTGGAAGTGTATTTAATGGGAAGTTTTCTTTAGTTGGTAATTCCTAAATAGTCAAATACTTTGGTATATATATTTGATATTTTTTATTACCTGTGGTGAAGAGACAGATTCTTAGCTATTTCCTTTATAGAAATATGCTTGTGTTCTCTGGCCTAATGGTAATTTGCCTTTCAGATTTCAGTGAAAACTCCCGCTTAATCTTAACAGAAATCCTCCAAGGTGGCTAAAATAGGCCTTTTTTTCTTCAGCTTTTTAGAAGGGGGAAACCGAAGTTCAGATGGACCAAATTAGTGCAATTATTAGGTAACAGACTGAAACTGTGTATCACATCATCAGATATTTATCTTGGGAGGGTTAAACATGCAATCACCAAAGATCATTTCTCATAACCTCCAGAATTTTAAAATGAGATCTTAATCCTTTTTGAATTGAAAACACAAATAATTTCTTTGCATTATACTGTATACTCATGAGCATTAATCCTGTAAATACTTTGATAAAATCATGGATTATCCAATATTCCTATTTTAAAGTTTTATGTAGCTCAAGTTTAACAAAAAACCTATGATACTTATTGTTGAATAACAGGTATGTATATGTCTTAGAATAAGTTCCTTAATATTTGTCATTAAGGTTTAAATTGACTTCCCAAAATATTAAAATAGAGAAGTCCCTGTTCCCTATTATATAATTAGCTCTCTGCTCCTGTTTTTGGATATTATTCTCCAAAGAGGGCTCAGTTAAATATGGTGAGCACAAAGCATATTACTTCAAAAGGATCTCTTCTTAAAGATCATGCAAATGACTGTCCAGTTTTGAATAAATTCAAACATTGACCCTAATGTCCTTAGAATCCCAATGCCTTCACTTGTAGAACATTGCTGAATTTAATACTACTCCTAAAACCTATTATTATTGTGACCATTTCATAATATGTTTGTCTTGTTTATAGAAAACTAGAGATCAGATAATAGAACTGTTTATTTTAGACAGGTTTGTATTGTGTTTTAAACTATACATTATCTTATTCAGTATGCACGATTCCATAACTAGTAAAGTGGGCACTAGATAGGACCCACAACTTCTGGTTCCAAACTTATCCCCCTTTCTGCTATGCCACTTCTACTTAATTAACAAAAGAAGGTTTATATAGAATTAATTCATATTCTTTGGGAAGCCTTTTGAATATTTTTTAATTATTTAAAGTTTATAGGTTGATTCATAGATGTTTCTGGAAAGGGAATTTAGTATTTAAATTTTTCAGTGAGCATCTATTGAAATGATGGTTTTATTGTAAAAGCTACCTCTTATCTGTTTTGTATGAAAGTTTATAAAACTTACTTGATTTACAAAACAAATTCTTCCTTAATATTAACTTACAGAATAAAAGACTCCACAAACACTTTTCTTTATTAAAACACATTGTGTTTAGCTAAATAGATGGAATTATTTTAATCTATGTTTGACAACCATTTTAGGAAACTGTAAAATGTGCTTATATTATTTGTTGATACACTAATGTCACGTCTTAACATTTAACCTTAGAAAACATGGTTTTAAAATATTTATAGTCATGAATATATTCTTAGCAATATTATTTGTAATAGAAAATATTGGAAATAATCTAGATGTTCTCTGCAAGAGTTATAGTTATGTACAACTATTTGGTTAAATTTGATGCAGCCATCAAAAATGATCACTCTGGACACTATTTAGTAAAATGAAAAAATGCTTATGCTACACTGTTGAGCAAAAACAGGTCACCAAGTAGTACCTGTACTGTAATTACAACTATTTGAAAAATGTGTGCATGCAAAAGACTGGATGAAAGCAGAAAGAAGAACCATAATGTTGTTAGGAGTTTCAAATTTAATTTTATTTATGTATTCCAAATTCTGTTTGGTAAATCATACAATTTCTTATCTTGATTTGAATTACGAGATTAAATTTGTTGAAATTTTATCAGTTAATTATAAACTGCTAATGTAATACTATATCTAAAAGATTTCTTTTCAAGATCAGTATGGTCTAAAGTTTTCTTGAGTTTATCAGCAAAACCTAGCCCAACCCATATCCACCAGCCAAGGGATCGACCCCATTTTACTGATGTTGCTTATCAGAGAAAAATGTGTATAAAGGCTTTGGGAAGTTTTTTCTGTTCATTTAGGTACCAGCCATCCAGATGTACATCTAATGCTTGGCAAACACCTCTAGCCCTTCTGGCCTGTTGTGCTTACCAGTACAAACTTCACAGTAGATTTTCTATTTCTTCCTTATTTTTTCAAAGGCAAAAATAATGGGAGAACAGCCTTTTCAGTATTTTTCTTCAGTCCCATTTCTCATGTCAGAAGAACCTTAAACTGGAAAAGCATAAAAATACAAAACAGTCAAAAGTATGTATCATGTAAAAGCAGTCGACTAAATTCTTTGAACCTCAGAAAAGACTGGTTTTAGGACAGATTCTTAGCTAATTGCTAATTATGGACTCTGTCTATATATATGTAGAATTCTCCATAAGTGCATCCTGCAAAAGAGTACAAAGTACAAAATTGTAATAAACACACACACATATGCATAAAGCAAATGGAAAGGAGTGAGAAGATGTCTTAGTATGACTTTTTAAAGTATTTTTTATTGAAGTGCAGTTGGTATACAATATTATATTGGTTTCAAGTATACAGCATAGTGATTCGACAGTTATCTTCATTATTAAATGCTCACCCCAACTAGTGCAGGTACTATCTGTCAACATAGAAAGATATTACAGAACTATTGTCTATAGAATGATCATTTTTATGCAACCCGAACTTAAGTTTACATCACTGAAAATGAAAAGAATCTTGAAATGGAGAGAGAAATAAAAAGTCAAAGTCAGCCTGGTACTCAGGTTGTATTTTGGGAGAATGACGTTCAATTTCTGGCACAGCACCAGCATAATTGTTTTTGGAAAACAGCAAATCTTGACTTTAATGGTTATTAAAGATCCTACAAATAGACTACCTTTAATGTAGACCTTCAATCTTGCCAACGTGACAAAAAGTAAGAACCTGGAAAATAGAGTGTTAATTCACCTGCTGCCAATTTTTTATAAGCATATTTGAGAAAGTTACTGAAGGGCTAAGCAGCAGGGTTAGGTCACCTATAGTTTCCTATTGCATGAGGATTGACATAGATTTGCTTAACCAAAAGAGTAGCCTTTTTGTTTATGCCATACTATAAATGTAGCATAAATTTCTTGTACATACATGGAAAATTTTTGTTCTCATTTGAGTGTCTCTCTTGCTGTCTATTTTGATGAACCCAATTTAGTAAGTTGGCTTTGTTGTGGGGAATGAGGATTTGTGGTTTCAGAAGTGCCACAGCTAATTCCAGTGCTCAACCAGAATGGAGGACAACAGTTCTGGATAACAGCTTAATCAGTTTTGCTTTTCCAATTATAAATTCCTGGTTATCCTTGTTTTCTTCTGTTCAAGAAGATAAATGCAATGATAAAAGAAAATAGGGCCTTCTGTAACTTCCTAAGTCATCTTTGTATTCTTAATCTCTCAGAGTGGCACACATAGTAGTTATTTGATATTATAAATTTTATAAATTAAATAAATGGAATGAGGTGATGAAACTTGAGGTTTCCAAGTAGTGCAAAGTATCATTTGTAATGATCTTTTAAAGATGTAACATGATACAAATCATAGGAGCCCTTTTAAAAGGAAGCACTTTCCTTAATAATGGGATGAATATAAAGGGGAAAAACACTTAGAATTCAATGTGATCATTTTATATACACAAGTACAAGAAAACCTTTGTTTTTAAATCTCACAGGGTTCTTGTTTCTCTTTCTTGCTGAACTTCAAAATAAAGTGCTCATGGTCTGTATTTACCAGCTTATGAATTATGTATTTCATATATTATATGAATATTATATGAATATTATATATATTTCATATATCTTTTCATATGAAAAATAAAAACTGTTCCCTTGAAGTAGAAGTAGAAGCATGAAAATATTAGAAAGGCATTCTGTATTTTAGACAGCCCTCTTGTGGTGAAAAGGTCAAACTATCCCAAATGAAGACAGTGCTGTCAAACTTGTGATAGGAAAAAGGCACTGTGACAAACTTCAATACCAAGGATCAAAATTGAACAGATGAGTGAGAAATAAAACATTTTCACTGTTTACCCAGGGACCCCATTCAAAATTAATATATATAAAACAAATTGACAATAACAAAAACTTCTTTTCCATCTGCTTTGTATAGCTACTAACTCAATCTCTAATAATAATAAAAAAAAGCTCTTGGAAACATCTTACTAAAAAGCTGTCAGATTTTACTTTTTTGTACTTTACACTTGTAAATCATTTCAGTTGGCACAAATGTTGCAAAAGCAGAACCAAGAGTTGCCGACTATCCCTCATCCCACTTACCTAAATGTTAGCATCTTACCTAACCATATTATCACCTACAAAGCCAGAAAATTAGCACTGGGATGCTTCTCTTAACCCATCTGCCCACCTTAATCAGATTTCACCAGTTGTCCTACCAATATCCTTTCTTTGACTCTAGGATCATCCAGTCTGTGACAGTGTCTTAGTCTTTGTCTTTCATGACCTTGACACTTGGGCAGGTACTTTTTTTTGGAAAACATCCTTCCACTTTAGTTTGTCCGATGTTTCCTTATGATTAAATCCAGGTAATACATTCTCAGCAATAATACATCTGCAGTGATACTGTGCCCTGTTTTTCATTGCATTCTATCAATCAGTACATGATGTCACTGTGTCTTAGTGTTGGTGACATTAACTTTGGTCACTTGGTTACAGTGTTATCCTCCAGGTTTTGTCACTGTAAAGTCCCTGTATTTCCCTTGGTAATGAAAAATAGCAACATAATTTAAATTAAATGTTTTACTCTAATTAGTATTATTAATGCATTTTCTCCCTCATGGACATTTTACTGAAATGGGGTTATAAATTGTATCCTAGACTAGGAATTTTTCCAATTCTTTTGTGTTTTGCTTGCAAATTATCTTTTCCACTTTCACCTGGAGTCTTCTACCAGCTTTTCACTTTGTTAAAATCCTCAGAAAGATTCTACTGGTCCATATTGACTGACCCCCATGCACTTACCGACCTCATAGGTATGTCGAGAGTACCAGCGTGGAAATTGCAACAGAGGAGAAAATGATTGTCGGTTTGCTCATCCTGCTGACAGCACCATGATTGACACCAATGACAACACAGTCACCGTGTGTATGGATTACATCAAAGGGAGATGCTCTCGGGAAAAGTGCAAATACTTTCATCCTCCTGCACATCTGCAAGCCAAGATCAAGGCTGCCCAATACCAGGTCAACCAGGCTGCAGCAGCGCAGGCTGCAGCCACCGCAGCCGCCATGGTGAGTAGACATCAGCTCTGTCCTTGTTGGCAGTCAAAAAAGCAAAGTGAACAACTGTATCTGACTACAAGCTATTCATTTATTAACCTCTTTTTTTTTTAAGTTTTTGCTGAAGATATGTTTGTTCAGGTATCCCAGACAATACATAATGAAGTTACCATTCACAGAAGTGAGGATAACTCCTCAAATGGTTCAGATTGCTCCTACCCTTGGCCTAACTCTTAATACTCTGTCTTATTCTGGATGTAGGGTTTCTGAAATTTCTGCTTTGTAAAGAACACCTGTCTCCTTTTCGATTTAACGATATTGCCATTTTTGGTCCTCTTATTTCTGTGTGCCATCTAATCAGCCATTGTTTTCCTTCGGTGTGTTCTTTTGCACATCAAGGCTCTTCTCTACATATATCTTGCTTTTAACAATAACATAATCTGGAACTGTTTAGGAGAATTGCTTCAACAAAATTGTGTTTAGAATTAGCTACAAGATTTTGAACAGTATGCTTATCTAGATTGTCTTAAATAACATTGTGGCATAAACAGAATTGTAAACATAGAGAAGCCTGACTATGCCATTATATAAAAAGGAGAAAGACAGGGACTCAAGGAGTTAGAAATTGATCATTAAGAACAGAAACTAAACTACATTCTTAAGGTAAATTTTAATGTGATCTAATAGCTGATTTTAATGAGTCCATCTTTGTTCTTTGCTTACCTGTTTTAATGTTGTCCTTTTTTTACATAAATATATGACTTAATCATTAAAATATTCATAAAAGTCACCTTGTGGTATCACATAGCACAGTAAAATAATCACGAGAGAGGTCTTTTCTGTGTTACGGATACTTGAGCAAAAATACAGAAAGCAGACTCTCTCCTCCTCTCCTCCTTTCACTCTTTTTTTTTTTCTGTTAGAGTATCTTGTTTGTAATTAACTACAAAGAGGAGTTATCCTCCCAATAACAACTCAGTAGTGCCTTTATTGTGCATGCTTAGTCTTGTTATTCGTTGTATATGGCATTCCGATGATTTGTTTTTTTATTTGTTTTTTCTCACCTACCCAAAAATGCACTGCTGCCCCCATGATGCACCTCTGCTTGCTGTTTATGTTAATGCGCTTGAACCCCACTGGCCCATTGCCATCATGTGCTCGCTGCCTGCTAATTAAGACTCAGTCGGCTGTCAAATCACTGAAGCGACCCCTCGAGGCAACCTTTGACCTGGTACTATGACCTTTCACCTTTTAGCTTGGCATGTAGCTTTATTGTAGATACAAGTTTTTTTTTTTTATCAATTTAAAAATATATATTCCTTTTTCTGTTATAAAGTTGTAAAGTACAATGAAAAACTGAGTGTGGTTTCCTGACAAAATTGGTGGAAAGACTATAATATACGTACCCGGACGGATATTGTACAATGAAAGATTCTGAGAGCCCAGCAGCCCACATTCAGTTTAACTACATTGTAGAATGTTCTAATGAAATACTTTACGGACATTAAGAATGTATTTTTGACTGTATATTTATGTACCTGTTTGGTTATTAGCATGGCTTTAGTGATAGATTATTTACTTTTGAATATTTATAGTTCAGTGTTTAAGAAAAAAAAAAACTTGCATGCTCTGGGACATTTGCATGTCTAGGTTAGATCCGGGGGGAGGAGCAGAGTGGGGTTAGACTTTATTTGACCTGTTTCAGTCACTCTGTACAATTAACGATTAACATTGCTTATACTTGTCAATCCTCATGGAGCTCGCAGTGCAGCTTTTCTTCTTTTTCCAGTGGCTTCTCACAGAAAGCCTGAAGCATTATGGGGCTAAAAGCACTTTAACACATTGTAACATGCTCTCGTACTAGTGGGGTTTTATCCCCTTTTTTTTTCTGGACAAAAATAATGCTTCCTTTAGAGCTTTTATCTTGCTTTTTTTTCTTTAATTTTTGTTTATTGGATTTTTTATTCCCTTGGGTAGTTAAGTGCTCTGCTGCTTGCTTGCTCATGCTTCCTAACAATTTTAGCCTTCAACTGATTTTTTTTTCTTTTTCTCTTTTTACTGGTATTTGTTTTTTATACTCATTCACTAAACAGGGAATTCCTCAAGCTGTACTTCCCCCATTACCAAAGAGGCCTGCTCTTGAAAAAACCAACGGTGCCACCGCAGTCTTTAACACTGGTATTTTCCAATACCAACAGGCCCTAGCCAACATGCAGTTACAACAGCATACAGCGTTTCTCCCACCAGGTAAGGAGTTTGCATCCGTTCATAAATGAATTTGATAAGCTGCATAGAGTTCTACCAGTAGAGCAGAGAAATGAGGCCCCAGTTTGCTGTTAGTCATAGATAAGGTGGAAGGTAAGGTCAACTGTGGAGCCTTATCTGATGTATCTCCTATGGCTTTCCTTAGAAACCATGAATTTTAGCTTGATGAGAAATGAGTAAAGAGCAGTGATGTTTTATATACTTATTTTTGTTTGTGGAATTTGGAATTGAAGTATAGTTCTCTTCTTTTTCTCTTTCCTCAACACTGTTACATGTTTGTCAAGCTATTTTATGACACTTTCCTGCTGTAAGACCCCTTTGCCTTCATATCGTAGAGGTCGTTTAAATTGTATGAAATGACACTTTCAATTCTGATTTTAATTTATCAGCCTGTTTGTTTTCAAGGTGGACAATAAAAAGCTGACTTTGTGTTCTAGAGCTCTTAAAAATGCTCTTGTCAGCACCAATCAGTGCATTGCTTAAAAGAATTATTGTTTCTGACCTGATACTGAAATAGCCCTATGTACCCAGTGACATTTACATTTATTATTGAGATAAGCATTTGTGGTTTCAGTTGATTTCATCTTAGTCATATAAACATATTCTAAAACTATCCCCAAGGACATAAAATAAAAAAACATAAACTAATCAGCCATTTACCTAGAAACTTACTCACTCTTCATTTACTTCAGCAAATATGTGTTAAACTCCTTATAATCTGGAATTCAACTAACCAGACTCTAATCCCATTTTTCTCTTTACCTCTTAACCTTCCTTAAAAAAATTACCCTGGGTTCATAGATTTATTTAATAAAATAACTTTGTTATTAAACTAATAAATTAATGACTAGGTATATATGTCAAAGATCCAGCCCCATTAATATATTATTCCATATTGCCAGTATTTACAGTTTATGACGTTCATAACGCCAGGAGGGAATACGATAATTGCTTTTTGAATAATGAACAAAATAATGTTATAGTCACATTCATTTTTATTATTAAGCACAACTTTTATATAGCACATTTTTGAAAACTGGCCATCATTATATAGAAATGTAGTAACATTCAGTGAACTGGAATATTCCACTAACTAAAATAGCCTATGCCCTAGGCACCCTGGATAAAATAATATTTATATTCCTGAAATAGCATCTGTCAAGTTACAATTTACCCATTTTAGAATAAAAGTTAAAACACTTTGATCAGTATGGCATTTGTTTCATTCTGAGGGAAAATTCACATTTCTCTTATGTTTTATAAGATTAAAACTTTCTTCTTAGCAAATTCAGTTTTTCAGATAACTTCCAGAAATTAATCTTTTTGCTTCTATATATATTTATAAATTTCCATGCCCCTAGATTTATGTTGTCTCCAACAAAATAACCTGTCAATTTTTCTATAGTTGGATGACTAGACAGTGCAAGTAACTACCATAATCTGTTTGAAGAAATTAAAAAAATTTTTTTTACTCTTTTTTAATTGAAATATAGTTGATATGCAATATTATATTGGTTTCAGTTGGACAACATAGTGATTCCATAATTACATAAATTACTAAATGCTCACCATGATAAGTGTAGTTACCAGCTGTCAACATACAAAATATATTACATTAACTATTTCTTAAGCTTCTCTTATTTTTGTCAGTTTATTTCATTAAATAAAATATTAGCATTAGAAATGACAGTTTCTCTGCTTAAAATCTAAAAATGAAAACAAGTCTAACTTCTTCCATATATTTTTGAAGAAACTTAAAATAATCTGTTTATCAAGTGGTTTTGCATTAGTTTCTCCAGCAACATTCAAATAAAAAAAGACTTCTCTAAATGACCATTCATTGCATGGTATATACTTATTTATGACAATAGTCTCTCCCTACAGTGACTGTTAGTTTGTGCATAGGACAGCACAGTGCATAAGTAAGGGCCAAGTAAGGGAGAAACAGTAAACAAGTCATAAATGAGAATCATGTTTGTCTCTCTCTCATAGAAATTAGGCTTGGTTAATTTAAATAAAATATGGTACAGTATGTTGAAATATGCTGAAAATTTAAGGGTATATTTGCATTTTTATGAGTTTTGCATCAGAGATATTTCTTGATATTTATAATCAATATGACATGAAATTATTGCAATAGTAATATAAAATGACATGTATTTGTACCTACCTTTAAAGGTCTAAAGGTCTTAAGCTTCAGCTTAATGTTTATTAGTCATATAATCAGAAGTAGGTAGTGTCCCCATCATTCTTTAGAAATGCTTTCATTATTTATCATATGTGCCTGTGTGCACAAAATCTGGCCCTATGACACTAGTGGTGAAAATGGACAGCCCATCTTTACTTCTGTCAAGCCACTTTATCAGACAGCCAGAAGGAAACTAATGAAGAGAATGTAAACTCAAATTCCTTAGGGGTCATGCAGGAAACACAAACAAGTGAAGCAAGAAATAAATTAGGAGCTGAGGGGTCTGGGATACTTGGGGGAGCCCAGGCCCAATCTAAAGGGGGCAATCAACGTTCAGACTTAAGACTTTTGTGGCCTGAGAGGAATCTGTCTGGCAGGTTATACCAGTCATGTACTGAATACCCTTTGTGGCTCCATTTGCATCATAGGGTGCTTTTGTCTGCGCCTCCCAGGGTGTGGTTCAGTCCCTTCACAACTTAATGCTGTGGCCCTCATGTCCTGTGTTGGCAGATCTTAAGTTTTTTTTCTCAGATTTTCTGGAAACATCATATGGATGTTTATATGTGAAAATTTCTCAATTTAAAAATTTTATTCACTAATTCAATTTTTCTAAATACCCTTTGAAAACTGTAGGAAGTCCACTTACCACAAATTTGTATGTAATCTCTTGTATAATACCTGGGAGAAAAGTTCTTTTTCCAAAGTCTAGATTTTTCTGCAGACATCCAAAAGATTTATATAATCAGAGCAACCATCAGGATACAATATAATAATTTGGAGTGTATATTCTGAAGGCTTTATTTGAACTGAGAAGAAAATGGAAATCATTTATTTTTTTGCAGTTTAGAGTTCAGAGCTCTGTAGTCTATTGCTTCCTTAATGACTTCAGGCATATGCAGGTCTATTTCATTGAAGTTACAGTGAAGAATGATTGGCTAACTCCTTAGAGCAGGTGGCTATATATACCACTAGTTTGTTGGCAAAAAGTCAGGGTTTTTACCAAGCCCCACGCAGCTAAGAAAAATTTATGCCATAAATTTGAAGAACAAAATTGGACTTAACGTGGCATCTACTCATCTATCCGTCATCCATCCATGCACGTATCTGCCCATCCATTTATCCATCTGTCCTTCCAAATATCCTTCCCTCTCTCCCTCATTTCCCCCTTCCTTTCTGTCTACCTCTCTCCTTCCCTGTTTTCTGTCAATCCATCCATCCATCCATCCATCCATTCAATCAGCGTACATTTGTTGTATGCTACATGTTGTTCCAGTATTTACAGTAGAGACTACAAACGATGACCCAAGGGTTATTTCTAGAATCCAGAAATACTTGTCTAAGAGTGTTTAAATAAAAACAAAATGTAAACTCTTCAGAAAATGTACATACTCTCCAGTTGTTGGAAGCCCCACATCTTCCTGTTGTCTTAGGCCAGGTTGTTCACACATTTCTTTCAAAACAGCTTCCTTCACTGAGTGTTTGCTCTGTGCCATGTTGCACTGGATGTTTTATATTCATTCTCTCACTTTTTCTTACAACATCCCAAAAGGCTGGCATTAATATTCCCATTGTACCAATGAGTAGTTTTGTGTCCAGAGAGATCCAGTGATTTGCCCTAAGTTACATGGCTTGGAAAGTTTAAACAGAACTTGAATTCAGGTCAGGTGGTCTTAGATAAGTGTATGAGCTCTTTAAATGAAGACCTAATTTGGGAAAATGGAACTAGCCCTTGCTGATTATGACTCCATGGTTAGTGCTTTTCACTGTCCCTCTCATTTAAAGATAAATACAAGTAGTAGATTAAGTTTACATTGAAATAAAAAAAAAATTATCTTAGATATATGCTTTTTTTAAATCATCACCCTTTAAGACTATTGATTTTTCCTACAGACTGTGCATAGTCTAGGGTCTACTTAGGTTGTAGGTATGAATTTCACCCCCAAAACTAGAGTGTATAAGAAAAATCACTATTATTTATATCAGTTTATTTTCTTGAATATAAATTAAGTATAACTAGTCTGAACTCTATAATCTCACTATGTTCGATAGAAATAGCAGGTGTCACTGGAATTCCAGAACCCCATCCTCACATCTCCTCTTCATGTCTGCCCCCACTCTCAGAGAGAGGTCTGTGCGGTCCAGTAGTCTCAGGTCTCAGGCTCCCTGCCTCCATTCTTCAGTTGGCACTGGCCACTGATGGTGTGATCACTGTCCAGGTTTACAAGATCTCTTGGAGGCAGGTACTCCAGCAGTTCTGTGGCTGCTTTGGGTGCAAGCATCCTTACTGAAGCCCCTTACCCTCACATGCAGTCCATTCCCTTGACAGCCTGCTGCCCACAGGGCTGTGGTAGAAGAAAGCAGGCTGCATCACAACTACGCATGGACCCTGTAGACCACCCCATCTCTTCTGTCTTGCGAAATTCTTCTCTGCTCTCCCTCACCTTTTTTGCCTATCTGCCACCCTCAGAAGCACACCTCATTTCCCTCCTCCTAGCATATTGCCCTCAATTGGTGTAAGCTTATGATTTGAAAAGATCCATAGTTAAATTTGCATTAAGCAGCTTCAGCTTTGTGTTGCAGTTCTACCAGAAATAAGGAAACCAAAAGCCAGGAAACTTTCTTGGAGGGTGGGAGTGAGAGGGAGATGCAGGAGGATGGGGTTGTTTTTCCAGAAAGAAAAGAAAAAAAAGATGTACAGCTTGTCACCTTTATTATAATCAGTGAAATTAATGCAGACAGTTCACTTGAAACTTAGTATAGTGATTACAAATCAGGCTGGGAAGTTTAAACCTGCTTTACCACAAGTATAATCTCTTTACACCTTCATTTTTTCAACTGTAAAATAGGGATAATGGAATTATTTTGTAGGGTTATGTTTAAGAGTTTATAAACAATTTGATAAAACATTCTCTGATAGCACTTTTATAGGCAGGTCTAAAAGTTTAGAATAAATCCTGGAATGTAGTAAGCACTGTCTAATTTGTTGTTTCTTGAATGCGATAAGTAACAGAATGGATTTAGTATACTACATAAAAAGACATAAATTACATGAAGCTGTTGGCTTCTTTGGATATCTATTTTGAGAATCAACTGATTCAGATGATTGTCAATTTATTGTCTTATATGATACAAATTATTTTCGGAACACCTAAAATCAGCTTTATAATTCTTATCATAACATACCTAAATAAGTTTGAATTACCATATCTAAATTTTGAACCCCCAGCCAAATCTCCATTATAATTTTTTCTCTTCTACTTCTTTTCCTCTCCTGCATACATCTCATTCGTAAACTACCTTCTTAGTTATTTTTCCTGCATCTTCATGTTGCCTAATTAATAATATTTTTAAGTCATGTAATTAAACTAATGCATACCTTAGAAACACACTATTCTGCTATGCAGTAATCTTTTTTTTTTTACAATTTATTTTATTTTAGTATCATTAACCTACAATTACATGAGCAATATTGTGATGATTAAACTACCCCCTTCATCAGGTCCCCCCCACCAACCCTATTACAGTCACTGTCCATCAGTGTAGTGAGATGAGAATCACTACTTGTCTTCTCTGAGCTGTACAGCCCTCCCCGTGCCCCCCTACCTTACGTCTGCTAATCGTAATGCCCCTTTTTCCCCCTTATCCCTCCCTTCCCACCCATCCTCCCCAGTCCCTTTCCCTTTGGTAACTGTTAGTCCATTCTTGGGTTCTGTGAATCTGCTGCTGTTTTGTCCCTCAGTTTTTTTTCTTTTTTTTTTGTTCTTTGTTCTTATACTCCACATATGAGTGAGATCATTTGGTACAGAGGACACAGCTATGCAGTAATCTTTATAGGGGAAATTTAAATTGACAGATACATTCACTTAAATTTTGCCTTGGAAAAATTTGTATTGGCTATTTGTGCATCATTATTAGTAAATCAACCCATTTGATGTAAAGATGGGTGTTATGGTCATTTTTAAAGCAACTTTTGTTTTTGGTAAGCGGGTCCTACAGCATCATGTCTTCCTGTTTGTGAGTTTTTGCACCCTGGCTAGTGTTTCCATTGCTGCCTTATGTTTATTTGCTGCAAGCCCCTCTCAAAACTGTGCGCATCGGTTATAATGGTAATGATGATAACGCCAACTAAAATTCCAATCACAAAAGCTGTAGGGTTTCTGAGAGTGAGGAAAAGGTTAACTCATTTTCAGCATGTGCAGGCTTAATTTAAGTATGCATGGGATGAAATATAATAGGCAAATTGCGGCATAAAAATAAATAATAAATTTAAAACCACCTGTACAATATTTAAACTGACTCTGATATTCTTTAAATACTTTGTTACTGTTTGTCCTTCACCTTTTCGTTCTCTTACCCAGTCCTCCCGCCCTCCCTTTAGAGGGTAACGCCTGCACAGGCTCTAGACCCAGCATTCAATTTTGCTTGCTCTCCTGTCTCAGATTAATGTCTTTGTCACCACTGGTCTGTTGTTGTCCTTCACCAGTCTTGGACTCAGTAGTCGTAGCAAATGACAGCTCTTCAATGTGTTAAGTAATGCCTATCAATCAGTGTGATACAACCCCTCCTGAGAGGATGCCTCCCTGGCTGCATTACAGAGTGTAATCCCTGATCACTGTGCCCACGGTCTCATTGTGATAACAGACTAATTGCCGCTGTTACAAGGATGCCAGTTAAGTAATCCGTGTTTCTCAATGGCAGCTTTGTTTCAGAGTGCCGTCCCTGACAAGGCTCGGTTGGCAGATACCTTTCTAACAAATGTTCAGCCCAAATGCTGCAAGTGTTTAAATAGGATGCGCCAAGATTTAGATAGAAAAACAAAATCATTTTATATTTTAAAATCTAGAATTTTAAAGTAATCTCATAGAACAGTAGTTTTGTATGTGGGAAAGTGCCCTGTACTTGGTAGAATGAGTTAGACTTTTCAGTGTTTATATGTCAAAGAGAACAGGAACTATATATGTAATATTTATTTTAACATCATAGGCAATTAGGAACAGTAATGCTAACACCCCATATGTGGTAGTATGTGTCTTCTTATCTCCCGTTCAAGATTTTTATTGAAGTCTAATTAACGTTTTTTCATATGTGAAATTTTGTAGAACATTTGCTATTTAAAGAAGTCCTCAGGTTCTAAACCAGCAATGAAAGCCAGTCTGTTTTCCCAGCTGCCTACTAAGTGAACCAATCTGAGATTTACAAGAAAGTATACCCCCTCTAAATGTTTATCCTAAATTTAAATTCCAAACTAAGGCGATTCAGAAGTTTCACTCTCTCTCTATGCATAAATTTATTGCTTGGTATTCCTCCAAGTAAGATTCTTGTATGGGTGATCACAGCCCTTTCCATGTCTGCATGGTTGCTACTACAGTGAACAGGGAAATAAAACCAAGGGAATGAAAATGAATGTTTTGGTTTCATTACATAGTTAAGTCAGTTTCTTGCATTGAATTATTTAGCATTTTAATAATAATTTCTCTAATTATTTAACATGTGCTCAATATAAAGAAAATGTTAATACATTCATATGTTAAGTCAGAAATAGCAAAGCTGCCAGATGGCTAGCAACCAGATTAAAAGAAAACAAGTTGCGATATTATTTTTAAAATAATTAATTAAGCAGGTTTAAACTATTTCCAAAATACTTTTATTTATAGGCAGCAATTAGGAGAAACAAAGTGTACCAGCACACAGTTAAACTGGCTTTTATTCTTCACTTGAGACTAGTTCTAATTGATCACTGTGCTATTGTATGATTTGATTGTGCTGACAGTTACATGCCACTGTTCCCATAATAACAATTTTTCTTCTTTGTTCAAATGAATTTCCTAATTACACGTGTGATGGGATGTTTTAATTCTTTTCCCTTTTCAAATCCACCTTCCTGTTGCAATGCATGATGGGCAGGCTCAATATTGTGCATGACACCCGCTACAAGTGTTGGTAGGTGCCAGCTTTGTTTCTTGATTATCTTAAACCTGTGGTGCATCTCACAGCCCCTCAAAATCCACTGCTAAGTTTAACTTATATCTATTGGGCAAGTCCATTTCCCTTTTACTAACACCTGTCAATTAAATGCCATTTTCTATTTAATTGACATGGACTCACATAAATGTTTTCTTTACACACAAGTTTCCTTTAGTCACCTTTGGTGGATTTTGATTGGACTCTGAGTTCTGGTGTGTAAAAAAAAAAAAATCTTATGTCATAAAAGTAATATACTGTATATTTTTGTAATCATAAATAAGAAAAAATAATTTCATTCAAACAGATGACTGTATGTGTGAAGTAAATACCAGTATTTTGACTTAGATTTTGAATGTGTGACTGTGAACACTATATAAAATTCTTGTGTTTGACTTAGCAATTAAGCCTATTTGTGTCGATTTTCTTGATTTGATGGTAACAAGCTTTTTTTCCCCTTTTTTTTCCTCTTTCATCCCTCTTCCCCTTCTCTCCTGGAATGTTGTCCCGCTTTGCGCTGTGATTGCATGTCACTCGCTGGTGATGATATCCTGTCACATGGCTTATTGCTGTGATAAATGCCCAATTACCTCCTCCATGCTGCCATGGTTTCCATATTGCTACACTCTTCTGTATGTTTGCTTATATGATTTTCCCTCCGAAAGTTCCCATGGTGCACGGTGCTACGCCAGCCACTGTGTCCGCAGCAACAACATCTGCCACAAGTGTTCCCTTCGCTGCAACAGCCACAGCCAACCAGGTTTGCTAATTTACAGCTTTGTTTCTTAAAAACCAACTCTAGTAGGGCTCAGTCCAACAGCCCTTATGCACGAGGATGTCCCATTGAGGTCAGTGGGAATCGTGTGTACGTGAGGGCTGTAGGGGGTGCTTTAATAGCATGGGGTTTCAAAGATACCTCTTGTTGGCCTACACATTCTCTCTATGATGAGCAGCAGAATGCTTTTATGCCATTTATAAGTGCTCCAGAGTTGTCGCAGCTCCATTTCTAAAGCTACTAAAATGATTTTACACAAGCAATTCTCATTCGGTCTCAACCAATCATGCAGGTATTTTAACCAATCAAAAATGTAGGTCATTTTAAGGTTTTTGTTAAAACATTTAGTATATACAGTTTCTCAGTTCTTCCCTCAATTCTTAATAAAAAGCAAAATATTTAAACGTGTTACATATGCCACAAATGACCACTCTTGTAAATAGAGTTTGTTATAAATTCATTATAGTTTTACTTGTTTGATAAACAGATTGCATATTCAAAGTAAATGTGTGTCCAAGTTCTGATTTTCAACATTTTAAGGGGGAAAAAAAAATCCTAAGTGCTCTTATTTCTATAATTGCTCAACATGAGTGTTATGAGGAGAGTTATGAAGGGAAAAAAATGTTATCAAATATGGTGAATTGAGTTGTTCTGTGCTCCATACAAGTTTATGGAGCAACAGTTTCCCAGGATACTTTTAAGTAAAAGAAATCTGTTTCAGTAATTTAAATTTTGTCATGTATAAGACTATGAAAATGATTATTAAAATATTTAAAATTTAAAAATTATCATTGGTTTAGCCAACATTTTCTGACCCTATTTAAAATTGTAAAAAACACTGGTTGAATCAAAGTCAAACTTGTGGAAGGTAGGTTTTGGCTTTAATATATAGATATATTTGTTATGAAAGCAAAGTTGATAATAAGGTGAATAGCATATGAAAAAATTTGGAGCAAAATCAAATTTCAGATAACCCACAGACTAAGTCAAATGTAGCCAAATAAATCTCAAAAGAACCAGTACTGGATGGCAGTTAACATGTTGCCTCTTAGGAAGAGGAAGAAGCCCGATTAAAAGCATCTGAGTATGTAGTCACTCCTATGAGGAGCAGACACTCTTGTTTCTGCAATGAGCCAGGTTCTGTTGAAGAAGAGCTGTAAGCCTTAAGGACAGTCATTAAATCTTTCAGAAGCAGCATAACAAAATAGATATAGTTTAAAGTTTCAGACAAGCTTTAAACATTCTTGGCAAAGAACCATTAGTTTTTCCAGAGCTTGTCAAAATAGCCCTGGATTTGTGCTAACACATCAAACTCATTTACAAGAATGCTAGATTGTGCATATGTGGCATGTTAGTAAGTAATCTATGGCAGAAACTTCTTAATGGATTCAGTGCAGTCCATTTATGGTACAGACCAATGATGCCAAACCCTGTGTGTGTACCATGTATGACTCTGGAATTGCTGGTGTAAGCGGAACTATAGCAAAGCAAATTTCAACATGCCTTTGGCCATCTGGGTTGTAGGGGACACTTTACTTTTTGCATTGTGCTGTGACCATTTCATGCATAATCTTGGGTCTTCATACTGTATTACAATGGAAAGAAAGAAAAGGGAATGGATATATATATACACACATATATTATATCTACATATACATAGATATGTATATGCCTACAGTACATTAGCAATGCTGGAAATAGCTAATGCCACAAAATGCAGCCTGCATGCATGCAGAAGTTTATAGCTGGCCCTTCATCTGCATCGATTGGTGTTGAAGGTCCTTGGTATGTTTCAACAGCCCCATCCTTGATGCTGCTACACTGTTGGGTGCAACATCCTGTCCTGCAGCAGCAGGAAAAATGGTATGAGAAGCTTCATTATGCTTGGAGCACATTTTCGTGCCATTTGCCAATGCTGTAAAATTGTGTAAAGATGTCAGCTGAGAAATGGAAATAAAGTAGAGACATATTAATTTACATTCCAGATGTGGATTGTAATATGTTGAATTAGTCTAGGACATCTAAATTGAACAACAAAAAAATGCCTTCATGTATGTGATTCTACTTGTCTCCCATGAACCTCGATGAAATGGGATTAGTGCCATTTTATAGATGAAGAAACTTAAGCATAAAGTAGTTAAGTGCTTTGCTCAAGGTTACACAGCCAGGAAAGGGGTCACTGGTTTTAGAGCCCAAGCTTTTCAGTGCTGCGACAGTCTTACTCTACTGTGCTGCTTCTCCGAGGTGAGCAGCCCTAATTCTGGGTGGGAGGAGAATCAGGCTACAAATTGGAAGCTCTTAGCTTTTGGGACTACTGAAATAAGTTATTCTATATTGGTTTCTTATTGTATTTTTCTCTCAAGTATTTAAATTCTCTTGCCCATTTAAAATACAATAAAATGTGCTATTATGATTCAGAAATATGTACTGAAGTAAACTTATATTCTTATCCGGTTCTTTTGAAATACTCCTTTATAATTCTTACCTGGTATTTTTAATTTGGGGAAAAAGTTAGAAACCATTAAGTTGAACAAAAGTGGTAGAAATTGGTTGCACAAAAATAGGCAAGACACTTCCTGCTTTGACTTCTGGGTTACAAAATAGCTGAAACCACAGGTGTGTGTGTGTAGGCCAACAAAAAGGGCTTCTTTCAATTACTGCTCTGCATGAATTTTTGATAGTTTTACTTCTCTTACTTCCTAAAAACTGATAACATTTATAGAATAGTATTTAACACAAAGATTTAAAAAGTGAGTTGCTACTTTGGCATTAAGTTTACATTAACTTACTGTTATGTTGACCAGATAAGGACTATCACCTCACAACTGAATTTCACTTTTCTTAAAAAACTTAATATTAAAATGTTTTCATCTCTTGGTTGTTGGCTTGCTTGCATGGATCATTCATTAAATAATTTTTTATTTGCTAGATACCCATAATATCTGCCGAACATCTGACTAGCCACAAGTATGTTACCCAGATGTAGAATTTTCATCACTAAACAGTAAGTTCATTATCTAATATGTAGTATATATTTGTGGTGGTTTTTAAAGAAAACAATTGTGTAATGCACTTAAGAAAGTATTGTAAAATTTCAGAGAAACTATTTATAGAGAGCTCACATTTTTTATCTTAGATGGGTTATAAGGAACTTTCATCATACATTTATAATAAATATGTTAATATCACTTAAATATACATAATACTTTAGGAAAATAAATTTTCTTTTACTTTATATTAGAAATAAACACAAGTGTGAAGAAAAAAAACATGACTTAAAACTAAATAGAAGGCATAGATCAGGGGTTGGAAAACTCTTTCTTAAAAGACCAGATAGTAAATATTTTTGGCTGTGGGCCATATAGTTTCTATTGCCAGTCTTTCCTGTTGCAGCCACTCAACTCTGCCATTGTGACAGGAAAGCAGCCACACAACATGTAAAAATGAAAGGGCGTGGCTGTGTTCCTGATAAAACTTTATTTACAAAACTTTATTTACAGGCAGCAAACAAGATTTGGCTCATAGGCAATAGCTTGCTGGGCCCTGGGGTAGATCATCATTTATTTCGTTTTTGAATTTTTTTGCCAAATCCTAAGTGAAACTATGAACCCATTTCAGGTTTCACTACACAGGGTCATTAGAATACACAGCCTGACTTTCAATAAATATATGTACACACTCACATGCACACATACACACACACACCTACATATCCAAGGGTGCTTTAGGTACTTGAAAAGAGTCACCATGGAGTATCGTATAATTCTGAAAATGTTGCCATTGGTCAAAAGTGGTTGGAAGTCTTGTGGTTTGCCTTCAGACACATTGACTTAGATACTTGCCATTTTTCATCCTTAGAGGATATGTTTTATTCAATATGCATGTGTTCAGGTTATCATATGTGCTCCGAAGTATCTTAGGTATTTATTTTTTTATTGAAAAAGAACCACAGCATTGAAAATGGAATCTGGTAAATAAGATGGGTGACCATTCTTTGTTGCTTCCTTTGACCACATTCGCAAATGATATTGTGGTGCTACTGTTTGTCAGTTACCATGTCGATGAGATAAGATATAAATGTCAGTACACTATATGAACGGGAGGGTTGAACAAATATCTCTTGGAGCAAAGGTGGAGGAGCAGCTCTTCTCAAAATCATAAAATAAGTGAATTTGGACAATGAAGGTTAGAGAGAAAGGAGGAATAAAGGCCTTGCAAAAGAAGGGACAGTATTTCAGGTCAGGGGATGGTGATACAGAACCAGTTCAGAAGCCCTTATGGTAGTAATATTTAGTAAAAACTGGACACAGGCTAAGCCCATGCAGAAGAAGAGGATAGACAAAATTTGTTAGCCATATAAGAAAAACACGAGGGACTCAGTCTGAGAAAATATTACCAGTCATGCTGCAATCATGAATTAAACTATTGATATTGCATTTTGTCTATTCCATAAGCTTTCTCAATGTTATAATAAAAAATTATTCTGAACAATAGCCATATTTTTTAATGAGCACATTACTTCATAGTATGTAGGTTTGGAGGAAGAGTTCTCCTTTGCACATGCTAAAAAACATCTTTCAAGTTGTATAGTCAATTGGGTATGTTTGGGATATATATATATATAAAATATGTTCTATTTCTCAGCAATAATCGAGGTTGAAAAAAATGATGTCAAATGACCATAAGTCCGTCAATTGGCAAACCAATGGATTTGTCTGCATTGAAACTTTGATGCTTAATGTTCTGGTTATTTAACAAATGATTGCTCATTTTCATGAGGAATTGCAATGCTATAACTGGTTTTCGAGGGCAGCAAAATGGTGATTTTTATTGTATTTTCTTTTAATAATGTAAAGATTCTCTGATAATAAATTTCGTGTAAAAACAAACTATTAATTCACAGGTGTCATTGTAATATCTACTCAACCTTAATTTGTTAGGAGCATAGGAAAGATTTTTTTTTCTTGGCTTTAGGGGAGAAAAAAACACCAAACTTTAAATTATCCAAAACAGCTATTTAAAGTATCATCCTCTTTTTTTTCTAAACACACGGTGTGCTAATCACTCACCCAAATATAATGAATTGTGTTTAATAGGAGTTATTGTTGCATGGATTTTAATTTTGTAGGTCGTATCATTACTCTTGAAGCCTATTTAAACTTTAGAAGAGAAATTGAGTTTAAATTCTGCCCCACAACAATAGTGCTTAAAAAGAGTTATACTGTATTATGCTCCTTGATTCTGCAAACGTTTTACACTTTTAACTTAGCATTGAGTGATATTTGAGCAGAGTCCACAGCTTTATTAAGCATGCATGTCATTTTATTCTCATAAAGATGATAAATTGAGATCCATTTATACTTGTTTTTTGTTTTTATATGAAGATATACATGTTCACACTTAAATCAAGAAATACAGTTTTCATATTAAATATGTACCGGGAACTGCTTTTAAATATTATCTGTTTTAACAAAGATTATCTCTTTTTCCCTCGTAGATCATACTAAAGAGGAAAGGACAGTGTGCTTGGTTAGAGTAAAGGACAAGGTCATTAGCCATATTGTATATACCTTCAAGCAACACACACAAAAACCCCTCAGCCACAAGACATCCACATATTGCATGTTAACCAGAAGACAAGACAACATGGAAATCCACTGCACACTGTTGCCTATACACTTTGTACATTTAATTGATATTTGTGCTGAGGTGATATTCCTGTCTCAAAGAACAACATTGTCTTTCTTTTCTAGCACAGAGTTATGCATTAAAATATGCATACCTGATTAGTTTCCTATATATTCATGCCATCTTGAAAAGACAGACTATGGTGTAACCATGATTCTATTATGTATTGGTACGTCTGTAGACCAAGATATAATTTTTTAAAAATAAGTTTATTTCTTTCAAGGTTTACAAATAACAAAGGTGCACCTTGTATTTAAAATTGCCATTATAGATGAGAGCGTGCATGCACAGTCATTTTTGTTTAAGAGTAATATTTTTAATGTAATAGATTTTAAGAAGTGGTGAGGGAGGGATCTGACAGAGATGAATGTGCCAAGCAAAACCACAACTGTGTATCTTTTAAAGCACATCATGGCTTTAAGTACCATGTTGTTAAGGATTCTCATGAAGTGCCATAGACTGTACATCAAATTAGAGTATTATTCTTCAGTGTTATGTTTTCAGAGCCACATTTTGTTGCTTATTTGCTATTACTAATCAGTCAAAGGGCACCATTCTCTTTTTTTTTTTTTTTTTTTTTGAAACCAAAGCTGTCTCAGAAATGGCCGATTTAACTTTGCAGTAACAATAGTAGACAGCACAACACAGTCTCTCTCAATACAGATAACTCACACCTACTGGAGATAAATATAGTAGATGTAAAATTCTTTCAATGCATTATAGTGTAATATTTATGCATACTATACTGTATAACCTGTTATTCAAAAGGGATATGCCATTTCTGAGACACGATAACAAAAAAAGTTTGAGGAAATTATTTTGCTTCTATTTATAGCTCTGTCAAAAGTCAAAAGACTATAAATGCTTTGCAAAAATGGTTTCACATTTGCTGAAATGCTTCATCACAGTCACATTGAAAATAGTGACTCTAAACAAAGAAGAAAGCACTGTCATCAGATGCATGATAAACCAAAATATAACAATGGGAAATGTTTAATTAACCAAGGAATTGGGTGGGTTAATAAGTACATGGGTGAATTTTATATGTGATTTGTTTTGTTTTGTTTTGTTCAGATTAACTGCTTATAGCCTTAGAAAGCCTTTTACAAAATTAAAAAAAATAGATGTGCATTCAGTTTTTAAGAATGGATTCATCCAAAGGAATTCCTTTTTTGTGGTTTGGATGTTGCAGCTAGCAAAGGATATTTTTGCTCTGTTCAGCAGCTCTACGCACTGCTGAAGTAGGGGCCAGGTCACTGGCAGTTATAGTATGGGACGGGAGAAGTGAAAGTTCAGTTGTAGAACTTTCCATACTTCCAAGTTTACTGCAAGTTTTTATGCTTGAGAGAGATGCTTTCTAATATAAGACTGGTGTGTTGATTTTACTGATTGTACTGTACATCTATTAAAGCCTTAGATTATTACATTACGGGTTGGAACCCATACCAATGTAATTTCAATCATGTTAAGAGAGTAATGGTGACTTCACATGTTATTGTAGTTAGTTACATTATAGAATATTACTTATTTTTCTTGTTAAAATGTAGTTTTTCATTTCCTACATTTATTAGATTTCATTTTCTATTAACAATTGAATACCATTTCAGTTTATAGACTATTGTTTTATTAGACTTTACTGATGAATTTTTCAAAATACAAAAAAAATTAGTTTTTCCTTCATAACATACTCAGTTTTGAATTACATGTAGTGTCATGAATATTCGTATTATTGTTAACTAAATGATTTCTATTTTACTGATTTAATATTAAAGTGTAAGAATGTCAGTCATTGTTAGTTCTTGTCTAGTTTTCATTAAAAGAACAAAGATCTTTTATATGGATATCTTATAAATATATAATCATTGCTAAGTAAGAAGTTAAGTTGTTGCTATCGCAACAATCCTGGCAGACAATTGAGTAATATTTTGATGATTTATTTTGTTTGTAATTAGTTATTATAAGAAGATCTAGATCCTAGATATTAGAATAAAATTTATTTTCTACTGTATCCATTTCAAATGTTAAAGTATTGTTTAATATTTTTGAAATCCCTGATTATCAGGCCTTGTTATAAATAAGCTGCATAATCAATAAATAGAACAAGGGACTTTTTGTTGATAATCCAAATACTCAAAGTTTACGTAATAAGAATTATAGCGTGTGTGCAAACTCTTGAGGGTTGATTATGCTGCAATTTAGCATGTTGGAACGTCTAGAGAGAAGGTTGACTTTTTGCACTTCTGTATATAGTCAAAAGAGAGAAACCTGTATAATAGTAAGATCTTATTTTGAATAAAAACGTCTATAATTACAAGGAGTTTTGTTAAGGCTAATAAAATGACAGACTGAGCAAAATTGCTTGCAAAAGTGGCACAGAGTTAGCACTCCATTCCCTTTCAGACATGTTGCTTTGCTTTTTGTGGACAGCTTGTAGTTTGCCAGGATTTTTTCAGCTGGAAAGATATGCCATCCTTCCGAGATCTCATGACTGACAAAAACTCCACTGGGCCAAATCTGCCTGAAGATCATTACCAAAAATAGCAGGTACTTCAACCATTAAGGTCAAATCATGGATCAAATATTCCTTACATTTTTTTCAAAATGACTGCATGTTTAAAACTTCAACAAACAAAAAAAAAAAAGAGAGAAAGAACTATACTAAGGACATATATTATTCAAATCAGTTTCTGCCAATTTCAGTGGTTTATTGTTCACACACACAAAAATCCTTCAAAACAAGTATTGACTTTCACAAAATTTCAACCATGAACAGGCAAACCAAACAGTACACCGTAGCTATAGTTGTTATGTGATTGTTTTAATTGCTGTAGGAGCCTGTTCTTTCAGCAGGTGAAAAGGTACAACACAGTTCAAATTTCACGGTTTTAATTTTCAACTCAGAAGCACTTGAAACAGCAAATGTGATAATGGGCACTTGTTTAATGAATAAACGTATCCAGCCTTTGCTCCAGCTGGTTATACCCTTGCACTTATCAGCAACCTTACCGCCTTCATCTGCTGAAAGGACAGATTTGCTTGGTTTTTACTATTATGTAATCACAACTTACTTTCTGCTTGTAGTTGCTTCAAATTATGTATTTTTGTCTTGGGCTGCAATTTGTTTTATGCTTATTTTATTATTACTGCAGTAGTTGACTTTGCTGTATGGAAAAATAAAGTGAAATTGCCCTAATAAAACTTCTCTTTCTTAAGTATATTTGTGTATCTGATTGAAGAGTACATTATTTCTGCGCATTTCAAGCATTGATGGATGTCTGTCTTTTGCAACATGTTGATAGGAAAATTCGTTACCCAGTTTTAGCTGACTGCAAGGAGGACATCACCGTGTTTCTCACCAGCTACCCTCTGATACGAGAACCTGAGTCGTGATGTGGCCATCCTGGGCCCGGTGTTTTCTGAGAAGTCTTCCCTACCCCTCTTCTGAAACTTGAAGTGCTGTTTGATATTATTTTAGGTGTGGGGAAGGGCGAAACTAGAAGGAAAAAAAGAAATTTTCATCAATTCCAGATCACTGTCTTTCTGTTAAAGAAATATTATTTGCCTGACTGTCCCAAGAGACTAGCACTGGAAATCAGGCAATCTAAGGGAATATTTGAATAATGAAATAATGATGATGCTTGATACAGAAGGATGAAAGGGTTTCTGCATAGGTACAGCTGAGCCAAGCCATGGCATAATTCTAGAGAGAGAGAGAGAGAGAGAGAGAGAGAGAGAGAGAGAGAGAGAGA
>JAQQAC010020790.1:7352995-7443954 GCA_029783875.1 Phataginus tricuspis | reverse complement strand
AGAGAGAGAGAGAGAGAGAGAGAGAGAGAGAGAGAGAGAGAGAGAGAAAGAGTGTGTGTGTGTGTGTGTGTGTGTGTGTGTGTGAACTTTCTGAAGCGCGAATTAAGAATTTGGTTGAGGTGGAGCCTGGTATCCCATGTAGCTTTGCATTTTACAGTTTCCACAATATAGTGAAAAGCAAAGTTTCAGTGTGAATAAATTTGCTCATTTGATAACTTAGTGCCACTTCATTTAGTGACTGTGTCATTTGGTATTTGGTCAAAGGCTGCAAATTCTCCTTTATAGGTCAGTGCTTTTTCCCTAAAACTAATTGCAATAAAAATTAGTACATTATTTAGAAATAATAGAACTCTGTTACTGGCTGAGTTCTAGACAACATTTCTGTTATTCTCAGTGGGCCCCAGCTATCTGAGATGGCACTTATCAAGAAGAGAGTAGCTGCCCTGGAGATGATTATCTAAAGCAGGGTTACAAACCTTTTTGAGTAACATCGAAACATCCTGCTCTCTCCAGTGGGTGACAGTGTTTTGGGTCGTCTTTTAGTAGAAAAAAATGGAAGATAACAAAAAGCCATTGTAACATTTTCAGCCTTTAATTGCATTTTTTAAATGTACAGCAGCATATACATGTGTCCCAAAAATGGTGTTTGAAGTATTTATTCATTCTCCGGACAAGGCTTATTGTTCAGGAGTTATTACTATAGGGACCACTAGGGGCCCTCAGCTCACAGGACAGGACCCTGTCTTGGAGTCATTAGTTTCTTTTTCATTTGGGGAACAAAATCATTTGCTAGAGCTATTATTTCATTACGGACCCTTGACACTCATGGAGTTTACACTTGGAAAGGCCCTGAAGGTCAGTGACGTGGTGCCCTATAACCTTACTGAGGCACACTTGAATAGTAGCTTCCTCCATACAGGAAATAGTCACTTAAGTGAGCCTGTGGGACATCAGCAACACAATTTTGTTGTTCCTACTTGTTTTTACTCCACTCTGATGTCTGAGGAAGTCCCTTTAATATTTGGGGCACTCTACATTCTGGAGAAAATACTGTGTTGTTATATTATTTAAAAATTTGGAAACTTTTGGAAGCCTAGAATATAACGACTTTAAATGTTCAAAGTCTGCTATATTAACATCATGAAGAGGGCAGAAAAGGTGAAACTTAGATTCAGATGTCAAAGGCTTTGTTTTGAGTTCTCTCGATCCATCAAAACAACACTGAGCCTCATTGCAATGACTGTAAAGTGGCCGTGTGCCGTGGCTGGTGTGGCCTGGCCTCCAGGACATCATTCTTGCCCTCGTTGGTTCCAGGCACCCCCTACAAGAGGCCTGGGTGCCAACAGCACCTGGGTGGGTGGGAAATGAGGCTGCCTTCAGGTTATGGCTGTACAATGCCATTGCAAGGCCACAGCTCCCCCCTCAAACCTCTTGGGAGTTGGACTCTAGGTTTCTAGAAGGTCCTGAGTGCTCTGAACCCCAGAAGAGCCAAATCCATGAATATGCTGGGGCTGACCTGGACCTAGGGCTTGGGAACTCTCCTGCCTCCAAGCCCTACTGCCAGGTTTCCTCAGAGTTGTCTGCACTTGCCCTGGACGCCTGTCATCCTCTGGGGAATCTGACCCTCAGTTATATATACATATATAATGTTAGGAAATGGAAAAGTTATACCTGGCCTTGAATTTGCCATTTTAGGAAAAAATAACAGTGCCAGGTTAGGACACAGATAAAATCCATTATTATTAAGCCCTGTTTAGGTCCTTCAGAAACAATTTATAGAAGCTAAAGCGGTCAGTTTCTTTTTCCCTAATTGGGTTTTCTAGTGACAGAACAATTTCTTTTTTCACAGATAAAGAAGAAACCTAAAGGTTTATAAGCCACTAGGTTGTTAATGTAGATTCTAACTGCCCTGTCAGTTGCGTGTGCCTCTTGGAGCCTGGGATGTTGAAGAGTGCAGTGGGCTGGTTCAAGTGCAGCCGTGGATGGGCATGTGTGAGCCCACTGCTAGGGGCACAGGTTCACTGGAAGGAAACGGGAACTCTTGGAACTGCTCACTGTGCCGTAGTTATGAATACATCTAGGAAATAAAGCAGCTATGGAAGAAAATGCGTCCTCCACAGGAGGGTTCCACGTCTATGTGGTTCCTCAGACCCAAGTGCCTAGGTTATTAAATCTGTTCTGGCACTAGATACACAGTTATTTTGGGGGAATGAAATAGCCATCCTCAGACCCAAGTGCCTAGGTTATTAAATCTGTCCTGGCACTAGATACACAGTTGTTTTGGGGGAATGAAATAGCCAGAGAAGTTACACCCTTCAAGTTAGAGCTGAAAGGCAATTGCTTGGACCAGGATACCATGACCAAGATTGCCCATGCCAACATGACACTCACAGAACAAGTTCATGATAGACTTAGAAACCAGAGGTCATGGTGGCTCTGAAGGCCTGCAAATAAATGAGCAGGCCACGGAAGAACATACTTAAACTCAGAACAATGAAGTGCCAAAGAACCACAAATTTAGCCAAGCAGATCTTCAAAGTCCGTTGACAATGTCATGATGTACTAGTCCGTTAAGAGATTATAAGGCTCTTATGGAAGTGGCAAAGCTAAGTGGAAAACCTAGACCTCTGAAGTCCAATTATTTAACATGACTTTAAGTTTAGAATGAAAGTAGGAAAGATATATAAGAAGCTAGGAGCCTGAAGCAGAGGCTAAGCCGAAGAAACCTTAGTATTGACATCTAACAAGTTAACAGTCAAAATCTGGACCCTGTGAATAGGACCTTCATAACCGGAAGAACCGCAGGGTTTGCCCTGACTTGATTTACTGCCGGCTCCGTTCTTTTGAAAATGCAGCCAATTCCCAGACATGGAATTGGATCGGCTCTCAAGATCGGTAGAGTCATAACTGGGGAATTAAAGAATTGGCGCAGAGAGAAGTGCCAGTTTTGACAACCTTGTGAAAGGTCAAGATAGGCATTACCCAGGGAGACCAGTATCACAGATGTAGTAGGAAGTAAACCACATAGGAATAGATTATGACCTCCTAAAATGAACCGTTTTTCAAAATGCACTGGAAATTTCTTTTAAGTCATAAAAACCAAAGCTAGTCGTTAGAAATGGCATGAAAGCCCTGGGGAGGCCCTGCATTGGTCAAGATCAAGGGCTCTGGAATCACCACCTGGATGCATGTCTCCACTTTGCAGCTATTTGAAAAGTTACTTTACTTCTCTTTGACTCAGTTTCTACTTAATAAGGTAGAAAGAGTAACAGGAATATTTACCTTGCAGGGTCATTGAATAACCAGGCGTTGCTACAGATTGGAATTATCTGGGGGAGCTTTAAAAATTACTGGTGCTTGGGCCCTATCCCCAGACATTATGATTGAATTGCTATGGAGGCAGCTACTGAGTTAATATAAATAAAGTGCTTAGCACAGTGCCTGACATACAGTTAACAATTGGTACATGGTAACTATGATTGCTGTTTTATTATCCATACTACAAAATTTTCTACATGATCTTTAACTTTCTATCCTAGTTTTTAGGTTACATATCCCTTTTATAGCAGCATGTACACATTTTATCTTTTTGCATTACCTGTAATATTGTCTTCAGGCTTCAGTCATAAAACTATGTTCCTGTAATTTACCACCACAGGTCCTGTTCATTGCTGTGCTTTTTGATTCTGTTTCAAACCAGAGGTCTGGTCTGATTAACCCTTGATTCACTCTGCAAGTGTATATTTCGTGTTCCAGCATGACACACGATCACAGCTCATAGCTAACCAGTGTCCGTTTTAAAGTGACCATTAGACATACCTAAGCTTAATCCTTTGAATTCCCCGTTTAAGTTGTGCTCAAGATCCAATAGTAGAGTAGATGTATTCATCATCATGAAAACTGGGCGATCAAATCGTGTGTTTAAGATATTTATCAAAGGAATATTTCTAATTACATTTGAGTGGCACTAATATATGTCTACAGCATGTTTTATTGCAGGGCTGTTGTAGATGCTTGAATCAGCACCGAATCAGCTCCATCAACAGCATTAAGAGCTTGTCTACGTTCCAGGCACCAGGCCAGGCTCGGAGATACAAGGTCAAATGGCAAGACCCTCATAGTGTCACGACTAAAACAAGATGTACAGAATACTGAGCCCACGTGGCTCTGGTACCCCCGACCTCCCACACCTGTGCCCAGCCCTTTAAATGTATTAGAAAATAATCTAGAATAAGATTAAATGAAAACTGTCTTTCTGAATATAATTAATATGATAACTCATTATCCTAATTCATTTTATCCTTAAAAAGTAATCTGAACAGTGAAAAAAATACTTATGAATAAAGGTATTCACTGTAGCATTTTATATAATAGCAAAAGCCAAGAATAATCTTTATTTCAACTGTGAGGAAATGACTAAATTATTATAGAGTGTTACGTATTTTAAAGGCATTTTTTCAAGAATGATTGAATTAGTGGAAAAATAATTGTAGTGGTAGGATTATAGGAGACTTTCAATTTATTGGGTTTTAAAATTTCTAATTGTTTTACTAAGCATGTATTGCTTTGTACTTAAATTACTTCATATATTTTTCCTTTATTTTTTCCTTTGAATTCATTTACTTAGTTTCTTAGGCCATTCACCCACTTCAGTGAATCAGTTTGCCAAATTCAGAATATGAAAATATTTTATAGAACATGCACTTGACCTATCCTTGTTAGTTGAACTTTATATAAAATATCTTGGCAAGTCAGTGAAATAGGTATGTTGTTTTAGGGAAAACTAGTAAAAGGATATTAATTAAAATCCCTCCTAGTATAATCTTTGGTCTTGTTCTCTAAAATTGTAACTAGTTCCTGTGTGACTATGTCATCTTCAATTTGCATTTTACTTATAGCATAAATTTCTATTTCGAATGAATTAATGAATCTGTTTACTTAGTTATTTAGGTGGGCACCCTCCCTGCCCTCCAAGAGATACCCTGATTCATCAAAATCGGTTAAAATATATTTATTATAATTTTATTGTGTGCAACACACGTTAGGAACATTTGCGAGCAGGGTAACCAGGGAGATGAAGGTAGGGTGGTGATATTAACCAGAGACCTGCACGAAGGACAGGAGGCAGAGAATCACCTTGGCGGTGTACCCTTTCCAGCCCCCGTTCCTGTTCAATGCTGACTCATTCTTTCTGTTACATTAAATGTGACCACATCCAGAAGCATTCTTCTGCCTCCTGACACCGTGAAGGTGACATTATTCCTTGCTCTCTTTTCTCAGGGCTTATTGTTTTGCCTCTATTTCAGTACTTAACTCTTCTTGGTAATACAGGGTTGTAGTTCACAAATCTGAAGCTCCCCAAAGAAAGGTGCCTTCTGACCAGAAGGAACCAGCCATACTCATCCCTGTGTAGCACTAGGGGCCTCGCCCCAAGTTTTGTATTTCTAGGCACCGATCGAATGTTTCTTTACTTGAGTTTTAATGAAACCTATCTCCTTGCCTCAACTGCCAATGCAGATCAGGAACATTCTCTTGAACTTTGCTTTTCAGGCCATGAAAACAGTGCAACCACCGAGTATCTGGAAAGATTGATGGAATCTCAATGTCTTCCCTTTTTCAAAAAATAGTCTAGAGAAATGAGCTGGTATTTCCCAGCCCACAACCTACTTTGAAACCCTTAATTGTACCACTAAATAGAGTAATTTAGATGTGTTTAATTAAAACTTCCCACTCTTCTTGAATACAAATGATTCCATAAGTCATTATCTGCGGAGAGGAGAATGTAGGAAGGAATGTTCTGGTATGTGCGGTACACCTTATGAAAATGTTCTTAAAAGTCGGTGGTGAGAGAGAAAGCACACCTTTACAATCCTTCTACATCCTTTAAAATATTTCAAGGTCTGATACTGAGAGTCAGTTGTCTTGAATGCACATCATCACCTTTCCCTATCGCCTGCTCAACTGTTTTTATTTATATATTCGTCCCCTTTCCCAGACATCTCAAGCCTGTGTTAGTTAGCATCAACTGTAGAGCATAAGAGGAACACCAGCCTTTTACTTGTGAACACATTATAAGAACTGCAGTGGAAATTGGTTTGTACAGAATAACACCTATGGCCCAAATGCTTTTAAATATATTTATCTTGTTTTAACTAGTTCGTTTCTTTTTCTTCTTCCCTGTTACCTTTGTATGATTTCACAAGGCTCTGAGCTCCGATCAGTACTCTGGCTTTCTCGGCTCCCAGCAGGACCGTCCCTATGAAATGATATCTTGAATAACTACTTCATCTGTCGTTACTTGAAAAGATCTGGGAAGCCACTCCATTCCTCTGTTCACTGGTAAAGAACAAATCCTGAATAAGAGATGCAGTGTTTCGCTCTAGAGTTAATGAGACTTAAATTCTTTAAGAGACTTTGTGGAAAAATGACTCAGATTCATATTACATTACTCTCTTTCTTTACTACCTCTGTCCATCCCTCTCTCCCACACTTCCTTCGTCTTTTTCCTGTTCTTTCTTCTGCAAGAATTTACAGAATGCTAATCTGAGCCATGAGTCGGGGTGGTCATTGTGGACAACACAGTTAATCTGAATCGATCTTCATGCTCAAAGAACCCAAAGAAGACTTGGAAAGATAAATGTGTCAACAAATAGCTGCCGTCCAAACAGATGATATACGACGGACTATGTAGACTGCTTTGGGGAAGGTGAGAGAAAGGTTCCTGATTCCTAAGGAGCAAAAGCCAGAGGAGAAATCTATAGAACACAAACTTCCCCAACTTTACAATTTTCCCACTGCTTTTCAGTGTCGTATAACTTTCTAAAAGTTTATCACACTCCTGGGGATAAAGGAGAATATTACTATTTGCCTTCTGTAATTGCAGTAGCCAAACCCAAAGTTTGGTCAAAAATGTAATAGTCACTTGCTTTTTGGTCGCACAAAATCTGGTAATACTGTTTCTTTGACTTGAATTGATTGACGAGTTGGCATAATGTGGCGTAATCTTTTTAAATTCTCTGATTTGCCAGTATCCAAGTGCATACCCAGCCACAAGCATGGGTAAATGGTTACAATGTTAAAAAATAAATGTAAGAGAAATTATTAAAATGCGTACTTCATTGCATTTTTCCGTAATACCAGAAGACAAGACTTAGCTTATTAGTTGTATTTCAAATATGAATAGATAAAGGAGAATGAATAAATTAGATCTCCACAAAATTCAAACCTCAACTTAGTTATTAGGGTTAATATTGTCTTTATTTCCCTCCAGTGTTGTTCTTAATAGAAAATTGGTTGATTCTAATTTGATCCTATTTTCCTTCTCTTGTTCACCCTTTGGTGAATGTTCCCATAACCTGAATGTTGGAAATTCTGGGCAACCGTTGATTTAGCTGTGCCATTCCCCAAATCCTAAAACCTTTTTCTCCAATAATTGCAAACCACTTGAACACACTAATCAGTTATTTTGTATATTAAGAGTTTCTGAAGGTACTGAATTAACGAATACTAAAGTGTAACGCTTTCAACCGTAAAACAAATATTTATTGCAGGATTCCTCTGGGCTGTACATGTACTAGCACTGAGTGTATAGAGATGAATAAGGCAACGATTCTGCCCTGATGAAGGTCACAGCTCAGTTGAGGAGGTACAAAGACAGTAGCATAGAAGCCCTCGAAGCATTAGGGCCTAGGGCGAGGGGTGGGAGCAGGCAACAAGCCGAGAAGTTCTCCTGAGAGGTACCAACCAGATGAGCAGTTCTGTGCAGGCAAAGAGGGAAGGCGTCCCAGGCGGAAGAGGCCACTGTAGCTAAGGTGCCGAGGAAGAGCAGACGAGACGTTGGCGGAAGGCCTCAGCAGATCTGATGTCACAAAAAATGTGAAGCAGAGAAGGGTAGATGGGAAAGCTGGATGGCTAGGCTGGAACGGGATCATCAAGACCTCGCAGGCCCCAGTAGAGTTTATAGCTTCACAGGACAGCTATAAATAGATGGAATGTTCTGGTTGTCATTGGCGGAGGATTTGTGAAAGCAAAACTGGAAGTAGGCAAATCAGCTGTTGTTTATGGAACACTGATGTTAGGACGAGATAGAGCACTGGGGCCTCCGGGAGCAGACGCCAGGATGGATCAGACATGCAACATGCGAGACACTTACAGGGAAGGGAGCCGGATACAGTGGGGAGGGCCAGGAGGTGTTGGCACTTGGGCCAGGACTGGGCAGGGAAGGGCTACCCCAAGGCCTGCTGGGAAGGAGAACTGAACCCCTGTTAAGACCCAAACCAATGGGGGTGGGTCTGAGAACTGGGTCTGGAGGAATGGGGGCTCTCCCCCTCCAGGCTGCAAGTGAGGCCCCGGTCCCGTGTCACTTCCCTCCGATGGGGCCTCAGTGCTTCCTGCTGGCAAGGTCATGTGACCTGCAACCCTGCTGTGGCTGCACCGAGGAGGGGCTAGGCTGAGAGGGCTGCCCCGGGGGGTGTGGGAGCGCTGGTTGGGGCTCATGGTGCAAGGACGAGGTGGTGGACGCCTGGGCGGTACGTTTCCAGCAAATGACCACAAAGAGAACCATGCCCCCGGGGTGGTAGCAGAGACCCCGAACATTCACTTCCATCGGATGGACCAGGCGTGCATGCCAGGACACTGGGCATTGCCCAACATTTGTAAGCACCGGGCAGTCACCATGCTCTGCTGAGCTTGGAGAGCTCTGCATGGGTCATCCCGGTGGAAGGCGCCAGCTTCAGGGCTGCCCTCAGGATGCGGAAGGCCTTGTTATACTCTCCTTGGTGTGCCAGCACCTTGCCCTGGCAGAAGAATACCTCGATGTTGTGAGGTCAAGATGTGGAGAAAAGGGGACCCTCGTGCACTGTCGGTAAGAATGTAAATTTTCTTCAAAAATTTGATTTTTTCCTCAAAATTTTAAAAGTAGAACTACCATATAATCCAGCAATACCACTTATGGGTACTTATCCAGAGGAAATAAAATCACTAAGGTGAAAAGGTATATGTACCCCCATGTTCATGGCAGGATTCTCTACAATAGACAAGACATGGGAGCAACCTAAGTGTCCACTGATGGATGAAGGAATAAAGAAAATGTAGTATATACACCGGAATATTACTCAGCCATAAAAAGAAAGAAATCCTGTCATTTGCAACAACATGGATGGACCTAGAGGGTATTGTGCTCAGTGAGATAAGGCAGGCGGAGAAGGACAAATACCATGTGATTTCACTTACATGTGGAATTTAAAAACAAAACAAAGCACAACAAAACTCATAGATACAGAGAATAGATAGGCAGTTGCCAGAAGCAGAAGGTGGGAGGTGGGCAAAATGGGTGAAGGTGGTTAAAAGGTACAAACTTCCAGTTATAAAATAGATGAATCCTGGGGATATAATGTACAGAATGGTGACTATAGTTAATAATATTGTATTATATATTTGAAAGTGGCTAAGAGAGTGGATCTTAAAAGTTCTAGTCACGAGAAAAAAAATGTGTGGTGAAAAAAAATAAGTGTGGTGATGGATATTAACTAGGTTTATTGTGGTGATCATTTTGCAATGTGCACAAACATCGAATCATTATGTTATAACCTGAAACTAAATAATGTTATATGCCAATTATATCTTAACAAAAAATTTGATTAAGAAAAAGAATAAATATAAAAAGACCTTCATTTTCCCACTGCTTTACAGTGCCAAATGAGGGGAGTGGGTGTTATCTCACAGGAAACATGGTCCTGGCATGAATGGTGGATTCAGGAGGGAAACCGCTAGGACTGTCAGTCACCTGTGCTTGCTATGCAATTGGAGATCTTAGAAGTGCATATCGTGGCTGCTATAGGGATGGACAGGAACATATAAAGTATAGAAGTCCCTAGAAGTGGGATTTGTAATTGAATATGGAGGGGAAAGAGAAAAAGGAAGGACCCTAGGGTGGCTCTGAAGTTTCTGTGTAACCCAGTGGAATGCAATATGGTAGGCGGAGGGAGAATGAGGAATTTAATAGGATTTATATAAACTCTTCTTCATCAGATTGAATCTTAAATGTTTTGGAATATCAGCTCACAATTGGAAAACATAACTGAAGATGAATGGGTTCCCAATGGGCCTCATCTCCACCTTCATCCTTTAGCTATATACAGATCTCTATAAGGATGAAGTTACTTGCTTCCCAGAACCACAGATTTAAGAAGCATTCAGTCTGAAGTCATTTATGTGCCTCAACTTGACAAATTTAACTATGGTAAAATTAAGTAATTCTGTTCAACAAAAGATAACATTAAGAAACAGAATAGGCAAGCCAGCAGAGATCAAATTAGCATAATTTATTTCTTTTTAATTTTTAAAAATAATTTATTTTGGTATCATTAATCTACAGTTACATGTGCAATATTATGGTGATTAAACCACCTCCTTCATCAGGTCCCCCCCACCAACCCTATTACAGTCACTGTCCATCAGCGTAGTGAGATGCTATAGAATCATTACTTGTCTTCTCTGAGTTGTACAGCCCTCCCCGTGCCCCCCCAACATTACATCTGCTAATCGTAATGCTCCCTTTTACCCTCTTATCCCTCCCTTCCCACCCATCTTCCCCAGTCCCTTTCCCTTTGGTAACTATTAGTCTGTTCTTGGGTTCTGTGAGTCTGCTGCTGTTTTGTTCCTTCAGTTTTTTTCTTTGTTCTTATACTCCACAGATGAGTGAAATCATTTGATACTTGTCTTTCTCGGCTTGGCTTATTTCACTGAGCATAATACCTTCTAGCTCCATCCATTTTGTTGCAAATGGTAGGATTTGTTTTCTTCTTATGGCTGAATAATATTCCATTGTGTATATGTATCACCTCTTCTTTATCCATGCATCTAATGATGGACACTTAGGTTGCTTCCATTTCTTGGCTATTGTAAATAGTGCTGCAATAAACATAGGGGTGCATCTGTCTTTTTCAAACTGGGCTGCTGCATTCTTAGGGTAAATTCCTAGGAGTGGAATTCTTGGGTCAAATGGTATTTCTATTTTGAGTTTTTTCAGGAACCTCCATACTGCTTTCCACAATGGTTGAACTAATTTGCATTCCCACCAGCAGTGTAGGAGGGTTCCCTTTTCTCCACATCCTCGCCAACATTTGTTGTTGTTTGTGTTTTGGATGTTGGTCATCCTCACTGGTGTGAGGTGATATCTCATTGTGGTTTTAATCTGCATTTCTCTGATGATTAGCAATGTGGAGCGTCTTTTCATGTGCCTGTTGGCCATCTGAATTTCTTCTTTAGAGAAGTGTCTATTCATGTCCTCTGCCCATTTCTTAATTGGATTATTTGCTTTTTGTTTGTTGAGGTGCGTGAGTTCTTTATTTATTTTGGATGTCAACCCCTTATCAGATACGTCATTTATGAATATATTCTCCCATACTGTAGGATGTCTTTCTGTTCTACTGATGGTGTCCTTTGCTGTACATAAGCTTTTCAGCTTGATATAGTCCCACTTGTTCATTTTTGCTTTTGTTTCCCTTGCCTGGGGAGATATGTTCATGAAGAAGTCATTCATGTTTATGTCCAAGAGATTTTTGCCTGTTTTTTTCTAAGAGTTTTATGGTTTCATGACTTATATTCAGGTCTTTGATCCACCTTGAGTTTACCTTTGTGTATGGGGCTAGACAGTAGTCCAGTTTCATTCTCTTACATGTAGCTGTCCAGTTTTTCCAACACCAGCTGCTGAAGAGGCTGTCATCTCCCCATTGTATATCCAGGGCTCCTTTATCAAATATTAATTGGCTGTATATGTTTGGGTTAATGTTTGGATTTTCTATTCTGTTCCACTGGTCTGTGGGTCTGTTCTTGTGCCAGTACCAAATTGTCTTGATTACTCTGGCTTTGTAATAGAGCTTGAAGTCAGGGAGCGTAATTCCCCCTGTTTTATTCCTCCTTTTCAGGATTGCTCTGTCTATTTGGGGTCTTTTGTGGTTCCATATGAATTTTAGAATTATTTGTTCTAGCATAATTTATTTTTTAAAACTTCTAGAAATTTAGAAGAAAGTGACTGATGACCCTTTAGAAAAATGAGCAAGGGACTTACACAGGCATATTTTATAAAAAAAAGGATGCTCAATGCAAGTTAAAAACAAAATGCTACAAACCTACCCCAATTACTAAAATGAAGTCTGACCATATCAGATATTGGGAAGAATGTGAAGCAAACAAAACACCTATTTACTGCTGGGTAGAATACAAACTGGTCCAACCACTTTATAAAAGATTTAGTGTTACTGAAGTTGAGAACCCATATAATCAATGATCCAGCAAATTCACTCTTAGATGTCTGTCTAACAGAAGTATCTGCAAATGTACTATCACACATGCATTGGAATACTTTAGAAGCAATAGAATTAGAAACAGCACCAAACCAGAAATGACTCAAATATCCATCAACAATAGATTGGATGAACAAATGGTGGCACATTCATAAAATGCAATAATATTGAGCAGTGAAAATAAAACAGAGCTACATGCAACAACATGGACAAAACTCACGGAATGTCGACTGAATGAAGCCAAATAAAAAGAAAACATGCATTATGATCCCATTTATAATCAAAATTCCAGCAACACTATGGTATTTAGAGATGCAAACTAAGGGGTTAAACTGTAAAGAAAAGCAGAAATGTGGATTGTAATTGAGAAAAAGCAACTAGGATAGGTTTTTTGTAAGCATGTTGGCGATGTTTTATTTCTTGATCTGAGTGACGGTTATATGAGTGCTCATTTTATTATAATTCATTAAGCTCTACATTTGTGTTTTATATGCTTGTTATGTTTTACAAGAAAGAGATAAAAAACCAAACAGCAAAAGGAAGAAGACAAATACCTTATTTTCCAAAAAGGAAAGCTTATGAAGTAAATTTAGAAGAAAATCATACAGCATGGATAATATAATCAATGATTCTGTAACATTTTTCTATGTTGACACATAGTAACCGCACTAGAGGGGGTGAGGGTTTAATGATATGGGTAACTGTTAAATCACTATGTTGTATATTTGAAACTAATATAAGATTGTATATTGATGATACTTCAATAAAAATAAAAAAGTGTATATCTGAACATCTCCTAAGAAAGAAGACTCATTCTAGGAAATTAGGAGTCAATTTTTACAGGTAATTTTCAATATACAGATTTTGAAAAACAAAACAAAATAATTTCCTTGAGTCACAAAACCTTTTCTCTTTCCAAAAAGTTTAATAAATAGGAATAAAAAATAATGAAATAAATATTTTACAACAGATTATACTTAAAATTTATAAATAAACAAATGGAGGGAAGTATATTTTTCTTCAGTTTGACTATTCCCCAAATACCTAATTATTATCACAAGTGAGACAGCAGGAAGGAAACTTAGGATAACAGGTAGAATAATACAAACCACAGCAAAAACACCATTTGTCCAAACTGAGTTTCCATATCCATGAAAACTGAGGCCTCAAAATGATTGTCTTTTTTATGAACCAGAAAACATGAACCATGTTATCTATGAAATGTGAGGTGGCAATTAATTGAATCCCTCATATGCAGAGATAGTTTTAAAAAATCAAATATACTTTGGGGGCCATGCTAAAGGTTATTTATGCAAGAATCAGTAACTCAGAGTCATAATTCTATTGCCAGATTTATCTCCAAAAATTTGTTACTCAGGATTATATTCTTAATAGAAAAAATGCCCAAGATTGACATTTTCTTGATACATTAGTTCTTTGTTTGAGTTACGAGATAGTTTTCAGTTGATCCTTGTCATCTTGTTTCTTTAGTTTTTAGTAGATTCTTATCATCGTGTTTATGTGGATTTTTTTTCTTTTTAACCAACTGCATGAAATGCGGGCAGTGTGCATTTCCAGCAGATGTCAGTGTTGGTGTTTGATGTGATCCAGGAGGCCCTCCAAACACGGGACCTGTCCCTGATGATGAGAAGAGAACGGTGCAGATCCTCGATCCCTGTGAACTATGGAAGGTAGTCTGGAAAAGTTTTTTTGTGGGATATTTTCTTCAGAAGTATATTGCTGTAGGTTAGGAAACTGATACGGCTTCAACAGTATTTTTCCATCTCTTTGAGATTCAATTTGTTCTAGTTATACATAAACTACATGCATTTGTTCTTCTTTTTGCACCAAAAAATATATTCACTATCTATTCCTCTCTCTAAATTTGTTCCCAGAATGATAATTTTTTTGGCTTGAAGAACTTCAACAAGTTTATGTCAGAAAAATATATTTAGCATCAACCATGTACCAAAGAAAAAGAATAGTCTAGCTGCCTTTAAGAAAGACTTATAATTATGGGGTTAAGTTCTAACAAAAGGTATGAACAAGTTACTAAGAAAGCACAGAAAACAGGGCAAGAATACTGCCTGGAGGAGGAGAGGTTGGCTTTACTGAGGAAGGGATCTGGGACCCTGAAGGATGAGCTTTCCAGGGAAGGGTTTTCAAAGAAGAAGAAATAACACGCAAAATTTTAATGGATGTGGTCATTATTATAATGGCAATACAAGTGATTTAGATCATAATCCTTATTCTTTGAGAACTACTTAAAGTATGTCAAGTAATTCAGAATAGTTTGAGACTACAGGCCATTTTAAAAGTGGTTAAGAACACAGAGTTTAGAGTCTACCTAGATTCAAATTCTTGCTTCCCAATTGTCAGGTTCTGATCTAGGGAAAAAATATTCTTTTGCATCAATTTCTTCATCTGAAAAGGGGATTAAAAATAGCATCAACATCTCCTAGGACTGTTAAGATTAAGTGAAATAAATTAAATCAGTACAGTATGCGGTGAACAGTAAGCACTAAATTGTTACCTATTATTTTGTAGCTTTTTTTATCTCATTATCTCATTAGAAATAATGAAACATACAAGAATGTTGACATTGAGCAGATTTTTACTGAAGAAGTAAGTAACGAAAAAACAAGTTTTAAGCAATAGCTCACCAAGGTTTGATATTTACACAGAATTTGCTCTGTCCTGTAGGAAAGAGAACATGTCAAAACAGGCATTTCAAGTAGTTGTCTATTCTGCATGTCTTGCTGTATGATTTTGAGTCATATTCATATGTTATCAATGAAGGGCCAACTCAGATTTAAGAGCATTCCAAGAGAAAGATAGGCTTAAAAAGTAGAATACAGCAACAGTACTCAAGCACAGACGATTAGGATTATTGAGGACTTTGTCAATATGAGCCCAGAAGCCAACATTCCACTTGAAAAGGACGATCACCCAGCAATCTGTTTTGCTTCTTGTAACCATAGAAACTCCCTTCCTAAGTCAAAATAGCAAAGAATGAAATACATTGGTTGAAGAAGAGAATAGGGGTCATATCCTTCGCTTCCAAGTTTATGTGCTAGGATGTCTCCAACACTCCGAGGCAGGTGAGTGATGGGGTTTGTTAAAGTTGGGTTAACTGTGTAGTTCATGTTTATATTTATTTCACTAATGATATGATTCAGAAAATAAGATTAAATAAGAGAGGAACAACAAGACTTAGAGAAGAAAACCAAATGTTCAAACGATAAGGATGAAAAGAATTCCAGTGACTGAACTGATATACCTTATACTGATTTTCCCGGGAACCAAAGTGAAAGATGGACAGAGTTGAATACTTGCATAAAAGGAGAAACGTGTACCTAAATCTGATTCTGAAGTTTATATGAAGAGGCAAAAGACCCAGAATAGCCAACACAATATTGGAGAAGCAGAACCTGGTGGGAGGCTAGACATCACCCAACCTCAAGACTCACTGTAACACCACAGTAATCAAGACACTGTGATGTTAGCAACAGAATAAACAAATAGATCAATGGAATAGAATAGAGAGCCCAGAAATAGGCCCACATAGATAGAGTCACCTGGTCTTTGACAAAAAAGTAAAGGCAACGTAATGGAGCAAGATAGTCTTTTCAAAGAGTGGTGCCGAAACAACTGGACATCCATATGCAAAAAAAAAGAAAAAAACACAATGACTCTAGACACAGACCTTATACCTTTCACAAAATAACAGCTTAAAATGAATCACAGACCTACAAATGAAATGCAAAACCATAACATTCCTAGAAGACAACAGAGTGGAAAACCTAGAAGACCTTGTGTATGCTGATGCCTTTTTAGAAACAGCACAAAAGCCATGATCCATGAAAGAAATAATTGATAAGCCAAACTTCATTAAAATTAAAAACTACTCCTCGGTAAAAGACAATTCCAAGAGATAGAGCACCAGCTACAGAATGAGAGATATTGTCAAAATATATCTGATAAAGGATTTTTATCCAAACTATACAAAAACTCTGAAAACTCAACAAGAAGAAATCAGACCGTCTAGTTAAAAAATGGGCCAAAGACCTTAACAGACATCTCACCAAAGAAGATATGCAGATGGCAAATAAAAATGTGAAGAGATGTTACACGTATGCCATAGGTGAATGCAAATTAATGCAACAATGAGATACCACTGCACACTTACTGGAATGGTCAAAATCTACAAGAGGGACAACACCAAATGCTTGTGAGGATGTAGAACAATGGAAACTCTCATACACTGCTGATGGGAATGTAAAACAGTATAGTACAGTGTAGTCACTTCAGAAGACAGTTTGGTTGTTTTGTACAAAACTAGCCATTCTTTTATCATATGATCCAGCAATCATGCTCCTTGGAATTTACCTAAATAAAGTGAAAACATGTCTATGCAAAAACCTGCATGTGGATGTTTATAGCAGTTTTACTCGTAATTGCCAAATCTTTTAAGCAACTAAGATGTCCTTCAGTAGGTGATTATTAAATGGTGGTACATCCAGACAATGGAATATTATTCAACACTACAAGGAAATGAGCTATCAAGCCATGAAAAGACAAGGAGAAAGCTTAAATATATATTGTTAATGAAAGAAGCTAATCTGGAAAGGTTTCATTCTATATGATTCCAGCTCTATGACATGATGGAAAAGGCAAAAGTGTGGCGACAATAAAAAGCTCCCTGGTTTCCTGGGGTGGAGGAAAAGCATGGATGAATACGCAGGGCACAGAGGTTTTTTTAGAGCCGTGAAAATACTCTGTATTATATCATAATGATGAATATGTATCATTATACATTTGTCCAAACCCAAAGAATGTACAACACCAAAAGTGAACCCTCAAAACAATTACAGATTTTAGGTGGTTCTGATGTGTCAGTGATGGTCCATGATCCATGTCCGCAATGATCCATGAAAGAAATAATTGATACGCTGATGTGTCAACACAGGCTCATCCTTGGTAAGACATGTACCCCTCTGGTGAATGACGTCGGTAATGGGGGAGGCTGTGCATATATGGAGGCAGAGGATATATGGGAAATATCTGTCCTTCCCTCTCAATTCTGTTGTGAACCTAAAACTTCTCCAAAAATATATATATCGAGTTTTAAAAAGAGAGAAATGTATCAGTCTCTCAAGGAAAGCAAAGTATTTACAAAAGAAAAATTTGTCAATGAGATTTTGTATAGAGAACAGTGAGTTATGTAATTAAGAATATTCCCAATGATTTCACAGTAGTTTTCCTACATCTTAGTTTATGAATATTTGGATAAGTAAGATAGCTCTGAAAAGTTTTAAACACACCTTTGAGTGCTTCTTAGGGTCAGAGTCTAGTTACTCATATTGAGAGTGATATTACCTTTTTACTTCTCTTTTTGGCTGCATACGGTCTTCTAGCTACATGAACTTGAATGAAACATTCACTGTGGAACTTGCACCATTTTATCACATTCAAACTAGGAACTAATATTCGTCATTCTTGGTTGGGATGTTAGCAGTTTAGTAATTTTCAGCAGTTTAGTAATTAGAGGAAGTAATCTCTCTAGTGCCGTGATAAGACTAAAGATGTTAACACAAAGAAGTTTCACTAGATCTAGAAAGAGTCAGTCAACTCAAAGTGATGAGAAGCACTTAAAATTAGCTATATATCCTTTGATTTAAACTTTGAAAATATCAATTATTACTCAACACTGTAACTTGTTTGGTAGATGAAATCACTCAACATAGAGCATATGGAAGAATAAATAACAGTAATCAAATTAATGGGAGCCTGAGTTCTGCAAATTGGTATCATTTGGGGGTAGGAAATATAGAATCTACCATGACACTCTGGCCTTGGCTTTGGGTAAAAATCCTGGCTTCTCCCATGCTGGCGTCAACAACCTTTCTGGAATAGCATATGTGCAAAAATATACTGAGTTTTTTCCCTTACAAATGAATTTTGTTAATAGAAAAGCGCCGTTCTGCTTGATGTAAAACAAAAACAAACAAACAAAAAACAAAACCTGCCTAATTCTAATCACCTGCAGATAAACACGGTCATTTAATGATTGAGCTTTCACTGTCCAGTCCACACTGGCATATTTCTGTGATGACTGCATCCTCATTAAGTCTCTGGCAAGGACAGTTTTGCACACATCTGCTGACCCCTCATCTTGCCTGGAGGAACCACCTCCAGGCTTACATTAATTATCCCCTCTCTTATCCAACCTAAGTAGCCTCTTTCTTGGGCACTGAGAAGTCTTGGCTGCTCTCACACACCTTTCTCTGGTGCTCAGAAGGTACAATTTGTGTTTCTGACACTCCTCACAGACTTCCTGATTCTAGTTTTCACACCACTTGGTGGGAGGACATCAGCAAAGCCGGCCATCACCAGACTCCAAAGGGACTGTGGCTTATGGGTCTTCTCAGCCTGTGAATCACCCTTGCATGGTTCCAAGAAGTTCAGGGCTACTCCAAAGTCCACCCAGGTACATCTTGGGGTGACGATGGGACATAGGCATAGAGAACAGCCAACGTCAATATACTCTCAATTCCCTTCTCATTTTATAGGAGCTTTACTGGTCTGGAGCTGGATGGAAGTAAAAAAACTAGTTCTCTCTGTGAACCAGTCACTTCCTATATTATCCTGCCTTAAACCTTGATGGTAGGTTGAATCAAAAAGCTCAGACGTGTCCATCTTTGATCTCCCCTCACTTTCTTTTTTGATTTTTTAAATTGAAGTGTAGTTGAAATACAACATTATATGGGTTTCACATACATAACATAGTGATTCGACAGTTATATACATTATTACATGCTCGCCCCAATTACTTTATTTCCTGTCAACATAGAAAGATGTTATCAAACTATTGATGATGTTCTCTACTTATATTTTCATCTCCGTGACTTATTATGTTATGATTGAGATTTTATCTCTCTACCCCCTTTACCTATTTTACCAACCCAACCCAGCCTCTCCCCCAGGGTAACCATCAATCACTAATTAGTGTCTATGAGTTCATTGCTGTTTTGTTCATTTTGTTTTGTATTGTGTTTAAATTCCACAAATAAGTGAAATCAGATGGTATTTTTCTTTCTCCACCTGACTTATTTCACTGAGCATAACACCCTCTAAATCCATCCATGTTGTCCCAAAAGAAAGATTTCTTTCTTTTTTATGGCTGAATAATATTCCATTGTGTATGTGTACATCTTCTTCATCCATTCATCTATTGATGGACACTCAGGTTGCTTCCATATCTTGGCTATTGTAAATGTGGCAATAAACATGGGGTGCATATATCTTCTTAACTCAGGGATTTTGGTTTCTTTGGGTAAATTCCTAGAAGTGGAATTACTGGGTTATAGTTTTTCTATTTTTTGTTTTTTGAGGAATCTCCATACTGTTTTCCTTAGTGGCTGCACCAATTTACATTCCCACCAACAGTGTAGGAGGGTTCCCTTTTTCTCCCCATCCTTGCCAACACTTGTTATTTCTTATCTTTAGGGTGGTGGCCATTCTAACTGGTGTGAGGTGATACCTCATTGTGGTTTTGATTTGAATTTCCCTGATAATTACCAAAAGATGTTGAACATCTTTTCATGTGTCTGTTGGCCATGGGTATGTCTTCTCTATGTCTGTTCAGGTGTTTTGGCCATTTTTTAATTGGGTTACTTGTTTTTTTGGTATTGAGTCATATGAGTTCTTTATATATTTCGGATGTTAACCCCTTCACAGATATACCATTTACAAGTATATTCTCTCATACTGTAGGGTGCCCTTTTGTTTTCTTGATGGTTTCCTTTGCTGTACAGAAGCTTTTTAGTTTGATGTAGTCTCACTCGTTCATTTTTGCTTTTGTTTCCCTTGCCCGGGAGACGCGTCCAGAAAAAATATATACACGTGCTTATGTTCAACAGATTTTTGCCTATGTTTTCTCCTAAAATTTTTATGGTTTCGTATCTTATACTTGGGTCTTTAATCTATTTTGAGTTTCCTTTTATGTTTGGTGTTGTCTCCTTGCTTTCTGATACCTGTCCACAGGGAAAGATAGCTCATATCTCTTAGCCCAAAAGACCATCTCAAATTGTTATCCCACTACATTAGTTCATTAAAATTAGCCTGGAAACTGGTGAAGTAAGAATAATCTCTCACATTGCCAAGTTAAACATTTTTGGGACTTTTGGAAGGGGGAAACTTTCTTAAACTCAATTGTATTTGGCATATGCTTTGGGACAAAAGCTTTTTAACTCATATATAACATAAATTCTCCATAAAATATTGTATTTCCTACAACAAAAATATCCTCAGAATAGGAAGAATTGGTATTATTTTCCTTTTTTTTTTGGCGTTATTGTCTTTGTATCATATGTCCCTAAGCATTAAAAATAAAGAGACGGAGGTAATGTTAAGTATAAAAGATACACACTTGAAACATGTACAGATCAAACAGGCTTGAAAGTCAGCTAACTATGGAAATGACATATTCGTTCAGAAGAAAATGTATTTCTAGAAGTGGAGAAAAAAATACCCTGTAGTTTTAGTATTAGCCAGAAAATACACTTGTACCAGAATGAGTACGGCTACTATCTACTACCTGCCACTGTGAATGAGGCAATGGGCTCTGCTTTTTTTCTGAAAACGATTTCATTTAAATTAATTCTTACAACTAATCTACTGAGGTAGGTATTTTTATCTCCATTTGGGAAGTGGAGAAACTAAGGTACAGAGAGGACAAGTGCCTTGCCAAATATAATATTCATAATTAACCAAGAATTCAGATGAGGTCTCTCTGACTCCAGAGATTTTGAGAAAACCTTGGGATTCTCAAGACAAATGTCACTAATTGTAATCAATTTCAAATTCTGGTTAGCCTAATTTATAATTGGTTTATTATTTTGTAATAAAAATTTGTTTTGCCATTATTCAATCTACAAAAACTTTTATAGAAATTATTAATCCGGCTTACTGAGTCAGCATTAGTTTGGGTTAAGGGATCTATCAGGCTATATCATCTGTTTTAATATTAATTTATTTAGGGAAACAGCAAGTGGAATAATTAATTATAAATATTCATTGATTCATTTGGATCCTTGAGTACATTTTGCAAGAAACCACTTCTAGTCATTTGAATTGTATCAATTGAAAAAAATTACTTACAAAGAATAATTAATGAAGGAGAAAAACCCATTAATCATAGATATGTAATATTTTAGGCTTAAGATAATATTTCTGATTTTCATATTTGACACTGTGAAACTGTTATTTGTAGCTTTTCCTTTAAAATAACCTTCTAATGTTTTAGCAAATTTGGGTGAGGCAAGTTCATTTTAATTTCGAATATTTTTTAGTATTGGGTAGCCCTATGGAGCTTTGTCAGCACGCAAAATATTTGTTCTCATAAAAGATGGACATGCCAAGCTGTTCTTAAAATCATATGACCTAGAATTTGAGAAAAATAAGCCTTGAAATTTGTATATGAATCATTCAGATTATTTATATACTAAAACAAAGCTTAAGCAAGTACATGTATCAGGTTGTCCTCTTAAGCAGGAATCTTCCTGGGAGGTTAGGGGAGGGAGTAGTTACAGCAGTTCATAGCTTCCAAACCTATCACTCCTGGCAAATGCAAGGGGAATCAGAAGCTTAATGTTTACAGGTAAATATATATCATGATGCCAGGTTGACTCTGTACTTAACAGACCTCTCAGACCCACATCTTATTAGGGAGAGTGAGATGTGAATATATACTTTAGGAATAAGGAGAAATGGTTCTGGTTTTCTTTTTGGAGATATATTTTCAGTGGGAAAAAGATTTTAGGAAAAGAGAATTTGGATACCCTGTTAACCCCAAAAGCTTTATTATGTAATAAACCTTTCCTTAATCTCTTGGTGTGTGCGTGGGGCAAACCGGTCTCAGTATACGAAGGGAATACTGGCTGTAGGTCCCTCTACTTCTAGGGAGTGGCCAAAACATATGTGTGTACATTTGAGTATACACATATATTTAGATTTTAGATTTAGCTTGAATTTACATGGAGGATGTTTTCTTGTAACCCTGCTATCAGAAGGAGAGCTCAAAACTCACAGAAAAGAAAAAGAGGTTTGTGTGATCTAAATATCTGTCCCATGACCCTGTGAATAGTAAGTAGGCAGCTAAAAAGTCATTTTGGACAATAAGTGGCTTCTGAGAAGAGATGCTCACCTTTAAAGTAACAGCAGCACGTAAGATTTTCTTCTCAATGCCAGGAACCTTATCCACAGTTACAGACTGTAAAGTGGGGCTCCAGATGACCACCGCAGGCACAGGGGCAGATTAACCTAAGTCCTTGGCACTTGCATGGCTCCAGTCAGAATCAAATCAAGAGCAGAAACAGAGATGAGATAAAGTCAGATGGTGATGGAGTCTGTACGTGAAAAGTGACCTCGGCCTCATCACAGATGGAAATCCCAAGGATTACCTTTGTCCCCTCTGCTCCAAGGTAGCTAGGTTATTATGGCCAGAATATGGTGAGCAGGTGCACTGGGTGACATTTAACTTCCCCATGGCCCAGAAAAGAGGCATGTGGGTTTTGTGAGGTGGTAAGTGAGGAAATTCAGGGCAGTTCCATGTTTAATGGATAGCAGCCAAGAAAGGAGCATTCCAATCATTGTTAGGCCATCAGCATCAATGTAGCTTCCTTAGAAAAGAAGAAATTTTAAGCTTATGCAAAATGGCTTTTCTGGATTATTCTACTTTTAGAGAAGTCTTTGAGGCTGAGGTCGTTGGATAGACTATCTAATTTAAATCTTGGATTTAATATGGGCTCTCAGAGAAATAATTGTTCCTTCTAAAGTGAAATAAAACCTGGCCAACTCTCTCAGGAGTGATTAACATTTCATTGCTATATAAATGTTCAGCAGAAGCAGAAGGAAGAACTGTATTCAGGAATAATTCTGACAGATCACACTTTGAGGTCTTGTTAAAGGTTATTAAGAATTATGTCCTCCAAATGATTTATCCATTATAGTAGGAATAGAAATACCAAGCACACTGAATAAGAATTAGCACTGTCCTTTTAATGAGGTAAGCATTGGATCGTTAAAGCCCGAACAGGCAGTAATTATAATATAGGAGGCGCTGCTATGATAATACATTCTTATTTAATAATTTAAATAATAAATAATTCAGTAACAAATAATACGTGTATTCGTTTAAATAAAATTACTAAAAAATTTGTCATTCAAAAATAGTCAGCCTTAAATATATCTAGGTAATCCATTTATCCCCTATATGCCCCAAACATTCTTCCTGCTATTTTTCAGGAATGAAGGAAACTAAATAAAGTCCCCGTGGCTCCTAAGTGTGGCATATTTTGGAAATCATATTGTATTTGAAGGTAAGAAATGTCAGAACCTTTGTTATACCAAGAGAAAGACTGTGATCGTGTGAGAAAGACAAAGGACTTACAGTCCACCTGCAGATGGTAATAGAATATGAGCAAACAGGACACGGAAGAGAAATGTGCTTCATTGGACATCTCCTTAAAGTAAATCATACAATCAGCAACAGTTAGATTATTAAAGACCCTACAAAATAAATGGCTTCCAAAGAAGTATGAATATCATATAATTGTACCTACATCACTGTTGGATTAAAAAGTAATAATCCACTATCCACATCTACTTTGAAGACAGAATCTATAGGTAATGAGCAGAAACAAAAATCAAGGCTGTGGCTAATTGTTTTAAGACACAGGAGCTAAAGAGAGGAAGAGTGCTTTGCAGGGAGGTAATTAGGCTTGTGGGAGTCAGAATCCAATTTTGTTAACAGTGTGAGGTTCTTTATTGTTTTCCTCAATCAATTATTTAATCCTATTTCAGGAATTTACACAATGAATATAGTCAAGGTACAGAGATTTTGGAGACCATGAAATTGTCCAGAGATGCACTAAGAGTAATTTAGTCTGCACTGGAATGTTTCCAATGTATAAGTACTTGTTAGTGATTCTAAAACGAATTATTTTCTTCCAGTTAAAGGCTTGGCAAGAACTAAGTAGTTTAGTAACTCTCAGGAATGACAGGGCCTGAGCAGATCATCTAGAGGCATTTAACACACTACATGTCCAAATCAAAACATTAGAAACATCTTAGAAATCAAACATTAAAATAGCAACTACCTATCAAACATCTTTTATATATCAAGCACTCTGCCAGGTCCATTACGCACATAATCTCACTTAATCCAAGGAAAGCTTTATACGTGGTGTTTTTAAAGAAGAGGATGGTGTGTCAGAGAGTGTAAACAACCTGCTGTGGGCGCTTAGTGGATTAATAGGAGACTGAGGATGAATGGAAGGCCCAGGTCTTATTCCACCACAGTGCACTTTGTTGATAATGAGGAAAATCTCTGTAATTCCAGCTATTGAGTTATTGTTGAAAGGCAAACTTCATAGTGTTCTCTGGGTGTTTTCTGGTCACTAGCCTAAAGCTAAAGCTTAGACATGTGACGGACATTAGGCCATTCTCTGACATCTTCTATGTGACAGGTCATTTATATAAACGCCGTGACCTATAGTTGGTGGCTTGCGGTGGTTAAAAGACCCTCAGGGGAGGCTCTGATTTTGGCTTCAGCACTAGCCGGCTGTATGACCTCTGGAAATTCACCCTCTCTAAACCTCTCTTCTGTTACTTCTAAACTGGTAGTGATAATATTATCTACTTCATAGGACCGATAAAAAGAAATTTTGAATGAGATAGTGTAAAGTGTCTAGTCTCTACTATATGTTCAGCAACTGACATTAAAAACTGGTTTCTGTGAGCAAACAGGGTTGCTGAAAATAAGATTACAAAGGTTTTATGCTCAACTGATTATTTAAAAATGATTGCAACGATTTACTTGCTGTTTAGAATCAGAGAGCTAACAAAGGGCACAAAAAGACAATTTTCAAAGGCAATACAGTAAAAAGAGGAAAAAAGTAAACCTGATCAATATTCAATGAAATCTACAATGCAATAACACTTAGATGCCATTTACTATTTATTTAATTAATCAGTGTCAGAAAGATACTACTCAATGATTTTAAAGGTATGCTAAAGGAGGTGATTTTATACACTGCTCTTAAAAGCAACAGTTCTGAGTAGTAATTAAATAACATTTCTCAAAAAACATAAAAATAATGTTAGTTTTTAAACATCAAGTCTACTTCAGAAAACTTCCCCTAAGGAAATATTATCAAAAAATAGGGAATCAATGTCGATACAATTTTTTATTGTAGTATTATTTGAATGAGTAAAAACTGGGAACTGTCTAATCACTCAAGAAAAAACTGTTTGCAATAACCCTGGTGCCATCTCTTCTAGGCATAGTAGGTGCTAGTTAAAATTAAGGTTATGAAGACATCGGGGCATGGTGGTGGTGAGGTTTGGGGGGAAAAAAAGGAAAGTGTGATATAAATTGTCTGATTAAGGTTAAATGAGAAACAGATGCCTAAGAAAAAATCGGATCGTAAGAAATTCAAAATGTTCATAGTTGTGTTAAGGTGATGGAATTTGGGATCATTATTCTCCTTTTAAAAATTATTTTTAATTTCAAAATTAATTACCGAATATTAGAAAAAACTGATTTCATTAAAACTGTATGAGTCAGAGGGGTAAGATGGTGACAGTTTTCAGTCCTACATAATATTGGCAACTTTTATGACTAATTCAATTTTCTGAGTTCAGAACACAATTTATTAATTACCACATTTTTAATATGAATAAAACCAAGAATGAACAAGAACCAAATAATAAAATTAATCTTTTCATACATCTTTGCTTGTTATTTTTAGAATCATTTTCAATCAAATGTTTTGTCGAAACGGGTCAAATATATGCTATTGCACTAATTACATGCAGGTGTCATTGCATCATTCATTCAACTTGTTAAAATTTACCCCAAAGGATTTCTATCTTTAATTTTATGTCTACAGACAGTAATAATTTATTTTCTCAAGGTCTAGACATATCCCTTTGGGAAGGTTTTCTAGAAGAGTTAGTAACTATGATTACTGCTATTTTCTTGTCCACTTCACAATTTTTTTTTTTTAGGTCCATTGGTATCTCATTGACAAAATCAATTTTTCTTCTTAAAGCTGCTGTTATTACTAAATATTTGCAGTATTTTGTTTTCAACTTAGTTCCCCTCTATCTAAAACACTATAGGATTTTTGAATTAAATAGTGAGGGGAAGGGGTGGAAGGATGTAGAATAAAGTACATAGGGAGCTGTTACAGTGGACAGCCAGAGAGCTTTGCTTCATGGGCAGAGTCCCTTTCTAGAAACAGGGAGCTCTAGGCCTAGGAAAACGACTGACACCGTGCAATTCACCTTTACATGGCTTACATGCAGTGTAAATATGGTGGGCAGAAGCGAAAGATGAGTCAGTTTCTGGCAACAAGAGGAGAATACACGTAAACATTAACAAAAACGTACATGAATAATTATATTCCATTTCTTTCCATTATGCTGGGCTGAAATTCTATATATTTCTTTCTAAGCAGTTTTAGATAACTTAAACAATAGGTTATTTTATGTTCATTCCTAAATATATAAGTAATGCTCATGCTTATCACAGAAAATTTGGAAAAAATGGGCAGACGATGAGCGATATCACAGACTTCTAGTCATGATCGAAATGGCGTAAACCCACACTACGCTCATCTTTCCTGCTGATGACAACCGCTCCGAACAAAACATTAAAGCCAACAAACAACTACCTGAGAAGTGAAAATTAACAGTGGTAAATACATTGAGGAAGGAAGACCAGACTCGAAAGTTGACCCTTACAGGGTGAGTTTCCTTATGATGTCCCCCCTTTTATCTTTGTGCCTTGATGAAGGGCAGGATCAAGGTGAGACTGGGCACGTGACACAGGCAGCGCATTTCGGAGGGACGCTCCTTCTGTCCGGAGGCGCAGGAAAAGGGCAGCGCCAGCCCCGCACAGCTGCAGCTGCTGAAGTTGCTAAAATTCCGAAAAAAGCAAAACAAAGCAAACCCGTTTTCAAGCCAGATTAACAGGAGCAGGGAGCCCTGGAAGTCCGAGAACATGTGGCAAATTACCGAGAGGAGAGCCCTGAGGACGCGGCTGCCCCAATGCTGTGTATGAACCGACCCAAATCCTAGGCTGTGCCTTTGTGGAATAGACCAAAAACAACATAGAAAAGACTTTGAAAACGCAGCTGATATTGAAACTCTACCCACGGATGATAAGAAAACTTTGAGCTTCGACCTGGCTAGGCTAATCGCCTTCTGCAACGACCGCCGCTGCCACGGCCCCAGCGAGTCGGAATTCCCCGGTGGATTGCTCCAGGCCCCAGGGGCTCATAATGTGATACTCAAACTGTCCGGGATACAATCCAAAAATACTCAACATACAAAGGACCAGGACACCGTGAAAAATCCTCAAGGGAAAAATGATCAAACAGATCGACAGATGGAAATTCCAAGATGAACCAGATGTCTTAAAGCTTAACTATTCCACCCAATCTCCCTCCTTGCCTCCCTCCTGGACTTCCTTCTTTCCTTCCCTCCTTCTGCTTAATTTTGGTTTAATTTGTTGTTCATTTCCTGTCTTCTTAAGGTGGACCCTTAGATGTTTGGTTTCAGACATTTCTTCTATTGTCACAGAAACATATAAAATGATCATTTTCTCTGTTTCAGCTAAATTTCATAGATTTTGTTTTGCTGTGTTTTCAAATTCAGTCCAAATTAATTTCTAACTTGCTTTGTGTTTTTTTTCTTGGACCACAGGTTGTGCAGAAGTGACTTGTTTAATTCACACATCTTTGGGACTTTTCTAGATATCATATTGTATTTATTTGTAATCTTATTCTCTTATACAGCCCCTTTAGCATGAAGATCTTCCTTAGCATTTTTGTGTGTGTGTGTGTAGAATAGATCAGCTGGAGATGAATTTCCTCATGGTTAATTTATCTGAAAATATCTGTATTTCCCTATTTTTTCAGGAAAATTTTTCAGGAAAAAGATTCTTTAGCACTTTGAATATGTTTTCTGGCCTCCTTTTATTATGATAAAATGTCGGCTACTAATTATATCATTGTTCTTCTAGACTGCATTATTTTTCCCTGACTATTTTCAAGATTTTTTTCTTTATTTTTAGTTTTCAGCAGTTTGACTATAATATGGTTTTCTTTATATTTACCTTGTGTGTGTGTGTTTGGTGTGCGTATGTGTGTGTGTGTGTGTGTGTTTTGTTTTTTGGTGTTTTGTTTTGAGGCTATTGGATCTGAGGGTGAAGATTGTCCACCAATCTGTGAAGCATTTAGTTATTATTTCTTCAAATATTTTTCTACACCTGTCTCTCTCCCCTTTCTTGGAACTTTAATTCCATGTGTTCGGCTGCTTGGTATTATTCCAGAAGACTATGAAGTTCTATTGATTTTTCTTCAATACTTTGTCTTTCTGTTCTTGGGATTGGCCAGTTCCTTTTGATCTTCTTATAAATTTTATGAATTATTTCTTCTGTGACTTTCAGTGTAATGTTGATCTCTCCTAGTGAGTTTTTCATTTAAATGTTTATATTTCAGAGTTTCCATTTTTTTATAGTTACTATTTCTCTCTCAAGAATAATTTCCACTCACTCTTTTAAATCCTTTTTTTTCTTTAATTCTTTCAAAATATTTTTTCTTCACTCTCTGAACACAAAATAGCTGCTCTGAGTTATCTGTCTGACCAATCCATCATCTGGCCAACTAGGAGTAAATTTCCACTGACTTGTTTTTTTCCAGATTAGGGATTGCACTTTGCTCTTTCTTTGTGTGTAGAGTAATACTTTGCATTGTAGATAACATATTGTAGCAACTCTGGATTCTGTTGTGTTCCTCTGGAGATTTTGTCGTTGTTAAAAAAGTCAGTAGATTTTCCTGGATTCAGTTGTTAACCTCATTCTTTCCTGTGGAATGTGGCAGCTGATAACTGTTTATCATAGCATCCAGCTGCTGTTTTTCTTAGCCTGGTCTCCTGAAGGTCTCAATTGTGACTGCACTGTGACAAGCTGAAGACTCAGGCAAATGTATTTTCACATTTTTAGGCTCACATATCATAGCTGCTCTGTTTCTGGAGATGCTCCCTTAAATTTGAGAATGCCCTGGTAGGGTCTGGCTCTTCTCTCTGATGCATTAAACTACTAAGGCTTGAGGTTTTTCTTGCCTGATTGGTGTGTGAGTGAGGGAATACACTTGGTTAAAAAAGCAGCAAACTAACAAATTTTACTTGGTGATCTGTCTTTCAAGACTATATTCCTCTTTGGCCTCCCATGCTTTACTTGCCAGACACCCAGAGCTTGTGACATTTGTAGTTTAGTCACCAGAGGTTTTTGCAGAATTGAATATGCAGATATTGGGTCTTAGCACTTCTGCAGTTCTGTCATAGGGGTTTGCCTTTTAAATTCTCAACTGTTCCTCCAGTACTAAGTTCTTTTCTCTGCATTCTTGAGCAGGTTAGCCTGTACATCTTCTGTTCTCTATAGGTGTCCTTTGGGGGCATATCCGGGCATCTCTTATCCTTTGTAATATCAACATTTTGAGAATACAATTTCCCTTGTTTGCACTTGAGTACTTTCTAATGTCTTGAAATAATTGGCTTTTTCAAAAGTGTTGTGTCTAGGTTTTATAATTTTTATCTGTGGAAAGATTCATATGACCTCACTTTGCCATCATTATCAGAAATCCCCTGGATCCATCCCAGGCCACCAATAGCGGGTAAGTTTCCAGAGCCGCCTTTGTCTTACCCTGCTGTGTGGTATGGGAGCTGGAAGTCTAAATCGTCATTTTTAGAGGATTCTACTGTCAAACACCTCTTGGAAAGACCATCTCAATAGAAGTCAGTAGACGTGGGCTCTAGTTTAACTTAACTTGGGCAAGACTGCTGTGTATCGTTGTCTTCTCTTCTGAACCTTTAGGAACCACATGAGAAATACAGTAACTTCTTCCAATAAAGTTCTGTCATTTTTTCCTATTGTCATGTCAGCAAACAAAACCTCTACTAATTTATGGGCACAGTGACTGCGTAAGCTAAATTTTCCTTCTGTTTCCATTTTCCCGGAAGAGAAGCCGCTTGTCGGCTGAGACATTCTCAGGAGTTGAATGAAACATTTTATCTATTGTCTCTGTGGCTTTCTACATCCTGTTTTCAATTTCAGTGCCAAAATGGGCAATAGGTACGTTACTCTCAAGGTGAGTTTTGCAATGTTTTCTAATTTCCCAACCAAGAGTGTCATTTTTCTTCCCTCGATTTGTTGTCAATTTTCCACCTTTCTTAGTATCTGCGTTATCACTCAACTCTCACCTCCAATTCCTCCTCAGGATTTTTATATCAGGTTGCATTGTGTCTAAATAAAAGAAAAAACTACCATTGTCTGTCTTGGCCCAGGATATTTTTCCTCTCTGCACAATTCAAAAGATGGATGCCGAGCAGTATTTTCTCTACTGAGTGACAAAGTCAACTAAATAAGAAACATGTTAAGTAAATGTCAGGTGTTAGCAAGAGATGGAAAATAACAAGGTGAACAAAGTGTTAGAATTCAGCCACAAGTGGGCTCCTCACAAGCTGCAAATAGTTTTTGTTATCTTTATTTCTATGCCATATGTGTGGGTAATGTAATACACATTAGGTCTAATGTTCTTATTTACTGCATCCATTATCTTTTTATTAAAATACTTATTTATCAAATATTTTAAAAACCCCTACCATGTGCCATAGAACAGTGACCAAAACAGTCTCCCTTACTCATTGTTGTCACCAAAAGATATAGGATGATGACAACCTATAATTAGAATTGATAGTAATCATTGGATTCGGGGACTTGGTAAAGCTGTAGCAGAAGAGAGTAGAGGTAATTAAAGGATAAAAATCTTTTGAAGGTGACATATGAAGGATGAGATTGGAAAGGAAGGATCAGGGAATGTCAAATAATTTCTTTTCCTGATTTTTTTTTCCCCACTGAATTAACTAAATTATTTCTAATTAAATTTATTAAAATCCTATTACATTACAAAAACATATACCTTCTCACTGTTGAGGTTCAAACTAGGATTAAGTTTCAGATCACCTTTCACATTAAATCAAGAGACCAATTACTTTGATGTAGTGTTATCAGGAAGTCAACATTGTAATACATTTTCCTTTTATTTATGAAATCACAACCAGAATATATTAATCTAATATAAAATTGATGTGCCAAACCCTTTAAAACTTGCTTACCTGCTGTTATTTGTAATAGACATGAAGATTAATGTATGTATCTGTAATCAACTTATTAAAGAACTAAGAACGCTTATTTAGAAATACCACTATGTCTCATAAGGAAATGAGCTTGTTGAAAATGAGCTTGTCGGAAAAATTTCTTAGATTAGTTTTCTGGAAAGATATTTTAAAATTGATTTTCTGTGAGCACTTGTTCTACAATACTTTGGTTTAGGGGATACCATATTTTTGAAGCAAGATTTAAAAATGAAACCAAAAAATACACTGTCTCTCATACAAGATGTTATAGAAATGATTTGAATCATTAACTATTATAAGTAAGTATTATACTTTGATTTAATATGAAATATGAAATGCTAGAATTTTTTAAAGGATGGCTTGCCTATTTGATAGCTTTTGAGTATCAGTTCAGAGATACACAGAATCTAAAACTACCTTTCAAAATATCTTCTCATCCAATCCTCTTTTTTCTGTTTGTGGGGATGAAAAGTGGAGATAAAAATTTCTAAATAGAAAAGTGGAAAATTAAAAATAAACCGTTTATTTGTAAAATACATACTGTGTTTATCATTCTATAGTAATGGCCCAAAATCTTCTGAACAAGAGTAAAAACACTCCCTATATTATTCAACATAGTATTGGAGGTCCTAGCCACAGCAAGCAGACAACACAAAGATATAAAAGGCATCCAGATAGGGAAGGAAGAACTCAAACTGTCCTTGTTTGCAGATGATATGATATTGTACATAAAAAGAACCCTAAAGAATCCACTCCAAAACTATTAGATCTAATACATGAATTCAGCAAAGTTGCAGGATACAAAATTAATACACAGAAATCTGTTGCATTCCTATGCACTAATGATGAACTAGCAGAAAGAGAAATCAGGAAAACAATTCCATTCACAATTTCATCAAAAAGAATAAAATACCTAGGAATAAACCACACCAAGGAAGTGAAAGACCTATACACTGAAAACTAAAAGACACTCTTAAGTGAAATTAAAGAGGACACTAATAAATAGAAGTTCATCCCATTCTCTTGGCTAGGAAGAATTAATATTGTCAAAATGGACATCCTGCCTAAAGCAATCTACAGATTCAATGCAATCCCTATCAAAATACCAACAACATTCTTCAATGAACTAGAGCAAATAGTTCTAAAATTTATATGGAACCACAAAAGACCCCAAATAGCCAAAGAAATCCTGAAAAGGAAGAATAAAGCAGGGGGGATTACACTCCCTGACTTCAAGCTCTACTACAAAGCTACTGTAATCAAGACAATTTGGTACTGGCACAAGAACAGACCCATAGACCAGTGGAACAGAATACAGAGCCCAGATATAAACCCAAGCAAATATGGTCAATTAATATATGATAAAGGAGCCATGGATATACAATGGGGAAAAGACAGCCTCTTCAACATCTGGTGTTGGCAAAACTGGACAGCTCCATGCAAGAGAATGAAACTGGATTACTGTCTAACCCCATACACAAAAGTAAACTCAAAATGGATCAAAGACCTGAATGTAAGTCATGAAACCATAAAACTCATAGAAAAAAGCATAGGCAAAAATCTCATGGACATAAACATGAGCAACTTCTTCATGAACATGTCTCCCAGGCAAGGGAAACAAAAGCAAAAATGAATGAATGGGACTATAGCAAACTAAAATGCTTCTGTACAGCAAGGGATACCATCAGTAGAACAAAAATATATCCTACAGTATGGGAGAATATATTCATAAATAACATATCCGATAAGGGGTTGACATCCAAATTATATAAAGAGCTCAAGCACCTCAACAAACAAAAAACAAATAAGCCAATTAAAAAATGGGCAGAGGAGCTAAAGAGACACTTCTCCAAAGAAGAAATTCAGATGGCCAACAGGCACATGAAAAGATGCTCCACATCACTAGTCATCAGAGATATGCAGATTAAAACCACAATGAGATATCACCTCACACCAGTTAGGATGGCCTCCATCCAAAAGACAAACAACAAAAAATGTTGGCGAGGATGTGGAGAAAGGAGAACCCTCGTACGCTGGTGGTGGGAATGTAAATTGGCACAACCATTGTGGAAAACAGCACGGAGGTTCCTCAAAAAACTAAAAATAGAAATACCATTTGACCCAGGAATCCCACTCCTAGGAATTTAGCCTAAGAATGCAGCAGCCCAGTTTGAAAAAGACATATGCACCCCTATGTTTATCGCAGCACTATTTACAATAGCCAAGAAATGGAAGCAACCTAAGTGTCCATCAGTAGATGAATGGATAAAGAATATGTGGTGTATATACACAATGGAATATTATTCAGCCATAAGAAGAAAAAAATTCTACCATTTGCAACAACATGGATGGAGCTAGAGGGTATTATGCTCAGTGAAATAAGCCAAGCCGAAAAAGACAAGTATCAAATGATTTCACTCATATGTGGAGCATAAGAACAAAGAAAAAAACTGAAGGAACAAAACAGCAGCAGACTCACAGAACCCAAGAATGGACTAATAGTTACCAAAGGAAAAGGGACTGGGGAAGATGGGTGGGAAGGGAGGGATAAGGGGGAAAAAGGGCTATTATAATTAGCACGCATAAAGTAGCGGGGGTGGGGGTGCGGTAGGGGGATACATGGAAGGCAGTATAACACAGAGAAGACAAGTAGTGATTCTATAACATCCTTCTATGCTGATGGACAGTGACTGCCATAGGGGTATGTGGTGGGGACTTGATAATAGGGAAAGTCTTGTGACCATAATGTTGCTCATGTAATTGTATATTAATAATAGCAGAAAAGAAAACAAAAAAACAAACACTACCTATTAAAGGTGGCAGACCTGGCATGTGCCTTTGCCCCTATGCCTGTTAAGACTCTGCTAAATAAACAAATAAATAAATACATAGAAAGGAAAAAAGAAAAAGAAAGAAAAAAGTAAGGAGTGTGAATAAGAATAAATTCATAATAGAAAGAGGAATCATGGAGGTTAGGATAGGGGAGAAATTATCATGAATGAGAAATTTCACTCTGTGTCTGCAAAACAGAAAGAGGATGGGAAACCAGACAGAGGAACCAAGCTGGACCAATAGGACCCTAAGGTGCCGAGGAGCTTTACCCCCATAAAACACACAGGGTATGTATCTCTAAAGAAATTCAAATTTGGTACTGGCACAAAAACAGACCCACAGACCAGTGGAACAGAATTGAAAATCCAAACATTAACCCAAACACCTACAGTCAATTAATATTTGATAAAGGAGCCCTGGATATACAATGGGGAGATGACAGCCTCTTCAGCAGCTGGTGTTGGAAAAACTGGACAGCTACATGTAAGAGAATGAAACTGGACTACTGTCTAACCCCATACACAAAGGTAAACTCAAGGTGGATCAAAGACCTGAATGTAAGTCATGAAACCATAAAACTCTTAGAAAAAAACATAGGCAAAAATCTCTTGGACATAAACATGAGTGACTTCTTCATGAACATATCCCCCCGGGCAAGGGAAACAAAAGCAAAAATGAACAAATGGGACTATATCAAGTTGAAAAGCTTCTGTACAGCAAAGGACACCATTAGTAGAACAAAAAGACATCCTACAATATGGGAAAATATATTCATAAATGATGTATCTGATAAGGGGTTGACATCCAAAATATACAAAGAACTCACGCACCTTAACAAACAAAAAGCAAAGAACCCAATTAAGAAATGGGCACAGGACATGAATAGACACTTCTCTAAAGAAGAAATTCAGATGGCCAACAGGCACATGAAAAAATGCTCCACATCGCTAATCATCAGAGAAATGCAGATTAAAACCACAATGAGATATCACCTCACACCAGTGAGGATGGCCAACATCCAAAACACAAACAACACCAAATGTTGGCGAGGATGTGGAGAGAGGGGAACCCTCCTACATTGCTGGTGGGAATGCAAATTAGTTCAACCATTGTGGAAAGCAGTATGGAGGTTCCTCAAAAAACTCAAAATAGAAATACCATTTGACCCAGGAATCCCACTCCTAGGAATTTACCCCAAGAATGCAGCAGCCCAGTTTGAGAAAGACAGATGCACCCCTATGTTTATTGCAGCACTATTTACAATAGCCAAGAAATGGAAGCAACCTAAGTGCCCATCAGTAGATGAATGGATTAAGAAGATGTGGTACATATACACAATGGAATATTACGCAGCAATAAGAAAGAAACAAATCCTACCATTTGCAACAACATGGATGGAGCTAGAGGGTATTATGCTCAGTGAAATAAGCCAGGCCGAAGACAAGTACCAAATGATCTCACTCATATGTGGAGTATAAGAACAAAGAAAAAAATAATAATAAAATAAATAAATAAATAAATAAATGAAGGAACAAAACAGCAGCAGACTCACAGAACCCACGAATGGACTAACAGTTACCAAAGGGAAAGGGACTGGGGAGATGGGTGGGAAGGGAGGGATAAGAGGGTAAAAGGGGCATTACGATTGGCAGACATAGGGTGGGGGGACACGGGGGGGACTGTACAGCTCAGAGAAGACACGCAGTGATTCTCATCTCACTACGCTGATGGACAGTGACTGTGGTGGGGTTGGTGGGGGGGACCTGGTGAAGGGGGGAGTTCAATCATCACGGTATTGCTCATGTAATTGTAGGTTAATGATACTAAAATAAAATAAATTATTAAAAAAAAAAAAAAAAAAGAAATTCAGCAAAGCTTCAGAGGCGAGCTAATCTCCAGCCTGACCTGACTGTGTCATTTGGTAAGGCTTGTCAGGAAGCCCGGGGCTGCACCATTCAGCTTCCTGGACCCCACACGCACCCTGTAATGCTGCATGTGAAGTGACTAGTCAAGATTTCCACACCAGGAACAGCCATTTAGAAGAACGGTTTTATTCACAAAACCCACACCACTTACCAAAATTTTAAAAATAGATAGCTCTGTGACAAATTTCTTCTATGGTTATTGGATTAAAAATTTTTTCCCACTATCGAGGTCACCTGAGTAACAGATAGCTATAGCTTCCTAGAAGATTAATCATGTCACCCACATTTTAAAATATGTTTTCATGGAGTTTGATTAAGGAATAAATTTTGATTCTTTTCATTTTCTCTGTAGCTGTGATCATGTCCCCATCTTTAGTTCTTATTTTTATTTTTGTTCTTTTTCCTCCTCTTCTTTTGATTAGGCAAAAGTTATAACTTTTTCAATTAAAGCTTTTAAATTTAGTTATCATGTCAAGTCTCTTACATTTTTCTAATTCATTAATTTCTGTCTTTATTGTTATTAGTCCCTTGAATTTCCCTTATGTGGAATTTGGCATTTTTCTACTTTCTTGAATTTCTATAAGTTTGTTTGCTTTGGTTCTTCCTTCTTGATTTATATATATATTTAAAACTATGAAATTTCCTCTGAATGTAGCTTTAAACAGTGAACCATAGCAATGAATGAGATTTTCTAGGTGTTCTGAAATTAAAGGTTTGATGGTCTAAGAATTTAAGAAAGATAAATAAATTCGCATGTTTTTCATCCACTTGATATTTCATAGTTAAAACAGGTAAGTGAAAACCCTCTACCATGTTAGGTTTCTGTATTTATTTTTCTTTACTAGTTTTGATGCTAAATTATGCATTGATTTATGGAAAATAAGAAAATGTATTTTCTTATTATTATATAAAATAATTTTGTTAGTTCTAATAATTATAACCAATATTTATAACATTATATCAGTTCCATGTGCAAGGTAATATTCTAAGCTCAATGTATATATTAATTCTTTCTATCATTCCCATTTTACAGAGGAGAAGTGATACAATTGAGTCTTAGAGTGGTTATATAAATTATGTTGAGTCCTACAGCTAGCAAAATAGAAAAGGTAGACTCTAACCTAGGTCTCTGACTGCAGAGCTAAAGCTCATATCTCCCAACAGTTATGTCAAGGGGAAAGAGCACAGAAACTAGAGTCAGGCTGCTAATATTCTAGTCTAGTCTCTTCTACAGTAAGATCTGGTACAGGTTGATAAATCCCTAGGGTGCTACACTGGGGTTGTAGTAAATGTTTTAAAAATCTAACAAGTTAGCATCCATGTTATGTGATCTTTGATTTGCTATTCCCAGAGTGGGGATGAATTTATGCCCTCTGCATACTGCTGGTGGTCTGTGGCATCATCTGGGATATGACCAACTCTGACTAAGGGTACATTCTGGAATCACAAAACAGAGAAAAACTACCTGGGCTCATTACACCGATCTCATTAAATATATACTGTAATATAACAAACACAGTAAGATGTAATATATGGATGTATATAAAATAAATAAGTTAAATATGTACTGTAACCAATTGCTCTAAGTGTAAGAAGTGTATTAGGGAATGCTCTCAGGAATACTTGTAAGGAGTAAGGGAAGAGAATTACAGGAGAGGACAGATAACAGGTGACTCTTATACTCACTGCATTTTGTTCTTTGTTGGCCTCAGAGAGTAAGTTCCCTGGACTTAATATAACATTATACATCAGAGTATTATCATATTCAGTTTGGCTGTATGTATCTGAAAACTCAAAACAGTGCCTTAAGTAAGACTGAAGTTTATTTCCTTCTAACATAGAAGAGAAAGTTGTCCAGGGCTGTTTCAGTTAGCAGGCCACCTTCCTCAGAGTCACCTTCCAGATGGCTTCTGGAACTTCAACCATTAAATCTGACTTTCAGGCAGTAGGAAGGAGGGAGGGAGAAGGCAAAAGAACGTCCCTCACAGCTCAGTCAGCTCCTGGTAAAACAGCCTCCCAAGACGTTCCCCCCAACAATTTAAATTACATTCCATTATCCAGAATGGTCACCTAATTATAAAAGTGGCTGGTTGGAAATGTAGCCCATTACATGTGTGTATTGTAACTCCAAATATAGTTGAGGTTCTAAACTAAAGAAGGAGAGAATGAATACCTTCTCTACTATACTTAGAAATTACTTCTCCAATCTGTACAGTGCAGGATTAATTCAGGGCAGCTGTAACAATCTGAGTTTTAAACAACTCAATTTTTAGCAATCAATGGAGTCGTTATGTCTAAGATTTTAAAGTTCTCTTTTCCCTTCTTGCCAATCATTTGTACTTTTTTCTTAATTGGCTGCTATTTTCAATCAAGTACAATTGACTTAAAGTAAAGCTAGAGTCACATTCCACTGATTAGAGTTGTCTTTTAATGATTAATGAACCAGTCTGAAACTCCCACTGTGTTTATTTAGAACATGATAGCATCATTAGTAATGAACTTCCAAGAGATTATTTGTTTTCGTTGCCACATTTCTAATCAAGTGCTCATATGCATAATGAATGCTTCAAGAGGAATCTGTTTTTTGCCTTGTTTATGAGAAGAGTCATCTCAATGGCAAACCGCATGTTGAGATACGTTGTTAAATCTGAAAGTGAATTAATATTTCAGGGACACATAAAACAGGAAAATACAATGGTCTTTAAAATTCTAATAAAATCATAAGAACTCAGATATGTAAGAGGCCTTGAGATTCATTTGGCCAACCCCTACTTCAGTTCCATATGTGTCAGCAGCAGCGGGTGACTCTCCAGGCCCTTGGGGATGCCTCTGTAAGTCGGAGACTCACCATCTCTTGTGTCAGCGCCTCTAGACGTCTCCGTACCTGTTAGAACGTTACTGAACAAAGCCACAGAATGTACTTCACTCCTCCTCATCTTTAACTTTTTTCTCCTTTTGCCTCGCTAGATCTTTTTGTACTGGGTTCTTACTAAGCGGCCATCCGTATCGACAGCCATATTAGAACAATGTTTAACTTTGGAACAGGATAGCAGAAGTGGTGAAAAGCTCACCAAAGAACTACATGAGTCAGGGAAAGAGATAACGATGGACCGGGGAGGGCAGGGAAGCCTACGTCAGTAGGTACACTTTGAGCAGAGATCCGAGGGAAGTGAGAGAGTTCTCGTGCAGATATCTTACTCTGCCCAGAGTGCAAGGCAGAGCAAAGGGGAAGGGAAGAGGCCTTTGGGGCACCATGGGAGGCTGGTGCATGTGTTCAGGGACTAGCAAGGCTAGCGTAATCCAGGACGGAGTGAGTGAGGGGGAGCTGGGAGCTGGTTAGACAGAGACAGTGAATGGAACTGTATGGGGTATATGGAGTTTTGGGAACGTTTTGAGCAAAGGAATGACATGGTTTTTCTTAGTTGTGAAAGAATCACTCTGTCTGACATGTGGAAAATAGATTATAAGGAAGAGGGGAGCCGAGAGACCACTTAGGAGTTTGCTGCAATAGTCCAGTGGAGATACTGGCTTATGCCATGGTACCAATAGTGCATCAGTGGTCTGATTCTAGTTTTGTGCTGTCGGAAGACCCTGCACCTTGTACTGTGGCACTGGATGTGCCAGAGGGAACACGATACAATGAATCAGATGATTTTAACTTGAGCACCGGGAAGGATGACTGTGCCACTCACTGACTTACAGAAGTGAGAAGTCTTGGGAAAGGAGCCCACTTATACAGAGGAGAACCAAATGCTTGATTTATATTTTAATATGCCATTTAGGCATCCGAATGATGATACTGAGTAAGCAGACAGATCTCTGAGTTGGAATTCAGCTGAACAGCATTAGTCCAATGTCGTTTAAAGTTGTTTGATTTGTAGAATCTCATCTTTGTTGTTTTTTTCAGTGCTTCGAGAGGGTTGGGCTTGGTGATGACAAATGTTCTTTTCAGGTCTAAATTTGAATATTAATGATATCATGGTCAAAATGCCAATGGTACCCTGGAAGATCTGTTCTTTTTTTTTTTTTTTTTTTTAGTTTGCAAACTGTGGCCCATACTGTTGTGTACCCGCTGCCTTCAGGATGAAGGTCCCCATTTCCCCGCTGCTGGGAGTGTTGGGTGACTAGAGCCCATGGCTTCGAGGGAAACTACTCTTCCTCTGAAGGCGGCTTCCTTGCACATCCTTCTCCCTGTGTGCAGCTCACATCCAATGCCTGGCCCATGTAGGAAGGATAGCAAGGCTTGGACCAGCAATCTCCTCAATTTGAAAACACTTTTGCGCACTTGCATCACAGTTCTAGTTACGTGAGTGTACAGACGTTTGTCAAAATCATCAAGCTGTACGCTAAGACTTGTGCATTTTATTATATGTACCTCCATATAAAAAGACATCAAAAATGCATCATTGAGCTCATTCTGCTTAATTCTCTTCCCTTCTCCTTAGAAATATTCCAGAGAACATCCCCTACTAAACCTCTGACACTCAGATCTCCATCTCAGAATCTGGTTTTTCTGTGTCACAAAATATATATTCATAAAGTGTTTTCAGTTAAAAAAAAAAGTAAAAGATATACTATGGTAAAATTGAATTTGGTATTATTTACATCATTTATTATAACTATCTAAAAACACTGGTTAAAGAAAAGCATTCAATTAAACTATATCCTATTTAGAATTTTTTCAGCTAATATAAACTCATCCAGGCAGAATCAGAGTCTAATGGCAAACATGAATTTCATTTGTCTTGTATTCCATTTTAAAGTTAAATGATAGATCGTCACACTTAAAGGACATTTTAATACAATTATATTTAACAAACACTGAAAAAAATTGAACCAAATAACACTTCACTTGATAAAGTATCTCAGAACAACACGGTATGCCCATATTTTTATAATGCAAGAACTTCACAGCAGACAGTGGATCGAACTCTCAGAGCTTTTGTGCAGATTCTCATCTGTCAATCAAGTGCTCCCTTTCTGAACAGGTTGCTTTTCATCATTTCAGGAAGTTGACATTTCTATGATTAAGATCATCTTGTTTTTAAAAAATCTCTCCCCCTGACTTCCTGTGTTTTTCAGTATTATTTTTTAAAAACACTAAGAAATGATGTTTTGAGGGATTCAGCTTGTTTACTTGACTGTTTATAAACCAGCAAACTTTAAGAATCAGAATGTTTCTTCTTTTCAGTTTCAAACAGCAAAGACACTTTCACATTTAAACGTGCTGAGTGAATTTCTATAGTTTCATTGTCTATTTACTAATATTGATTACATGTTTTGAAATACAGGAAGAAAAATCATGAACAAAAAATGAGAGATAAACTAAAAAACTTATTATTGAATTGCTTTTCAAGAACAATACCCCGAATATGGAAACATCTGTTTATCAGCTTCCTGGAAATAGCTAACCCTTATCTCTTCCGTTCCTTTAGAACTCAACCTTCAAATTTTTTCTTTTTTGTTGTTAAGAGTAAAACCATATCTTAAGAGATAGCATGGGCAATGTTATTTAGATGACTTTAAAAGTGAATTTTAAAAAATAGCATGAAAGTGTAATTTCAAACTATATTTCATAAAGAAAATGAAAGATTGTTTTCCTAATCCTAGTATTAAGGACTGAAGTGATTTTTAATATTTTGGAGGAAAGTATCCAGTTTAAACTATCTGGCTGGAAGTCCATGGTGGTACTTTTTTTCCTTGTAACAAATCTGAAGAAGGGTATTATAGCATAGCTTAAAAACAATTTAATACATCTATTAGGTTACACGTCTCTTAACTGTTATAAATGATTTCTTGCTGCATAAGCTAAATTCTGTTTTGTTTTGTTTTCTTGACTCAAATTGCAAAATGGGAAACTTTATCAGTTTCTTTAATCTATACAGTAGCCTTGAATGGCCCTATATGCCCCCTCAAAAACCAGTCAGCAATGAGAAGGTGAATTTTTGCTTGTATGGTTCCAAAAGGGAGAACTGAAAACCATATGTGAACACAACAGATGGACCGATTTCAGCCTAGTGGTGGGGAGAACCTTCAAACAATCACAACCGTACAAAATTCAAATGAGCAGTGAGTTACCATCCCCTGCTATGCTTATATATCATTCATTGGTCAAAAATATTGCAGAGGGGATTATGGCATTGGATAGTAAAGGTGATGTCTCATGCAGTTCTGGGATTTGCTAATTTAAATCGATGGCTTGTTTGGCAACGCCCCCACTCCAAATCAGAAATGTTTTAAATTTGTTTTGGAAAATTTTCATGTGAAAGCATCAGAGCATTTGTTCATTTATATTCCTCCCTGTGCTACAAAATTTGCTCACATCTGGAGACCACAGGCAAGTTTTAATTGTTTCTGAACTAGCTGTCACTGAGGTTGCCCCAGGAGAAGTAACCTCTGAGCCGCTCTGAGGAGGAGACCCCACCAGGCTCTAAGGCAGTCCCCTTCCTGGGACTCTGTGGGCAGTGACCATGGCAGTGCTAATCAAATATTTCCAAGTTAAGCCAATGGTGGCGGGCAGAATAATGACCCCAAGATGCTAATGTCCTAATCTGGGAAATTGTCAATACAGTCACTTTACTCAGCAAAAGGAAACTTTTGCAGATAGGATATTAACTGCCCTGAGAAGGGGACATTATCCAGGTGGGCCCAATCTAATCACATATGTCCTTAGAAGCTGAGAACGTTTCTCAGCCATTGTCAGAGAAGTGAGGACAGGAGAAAGGTTGGAGAGAGTCAGAGCTGCCATGTTTGAAGACCATGAAAGGAGGCCGCAGCTACAGGATGTAGGCACCTCTAGGAGCTGGGAAGGTAAGGACATGGATTCTCCTCCAGAACTTCCAGCAAGGAGAGTGGCCCCTGCCAACATCTTCATGTTAGTTCAGTGAGACTGTGTCAGACTTCTAACTTACAGAGCTGAAGGATTATAAATTCGTTGTTTCAAACCACTGCATTTGTAGTAATTTGTTACAGAGGCAGTAGGAAACTAATAGAACCTCCATGGAGCCCCTGGACTTGACCTCTGCCAAAGAGGCTGTGAGAAAGCCCGCCAATGTGCCCAACCCTCTCCGGCACAATACACACCGTCACTGCCTCACTGTCCTGTGTGCGGGTGTGAGTATCTGCAAACGACCAAAAGACAGGTATCATGATGATGTTTTTATGGATTTCAAAATAGTGACTCTGGGTCATAGCGAGATCCAAGAGTTTTGAAGTCAACTTAAAAACATGATTATCAGCATTGCTCTGATTTAGTATATACAGTATTATTACTACATTTTAATTATTTTAAAACTTTAAATCTATCAAGGCCCAGAACAAATATTAGAAATCTATTGCTGAGGTGTCAGATGTGATAGTGGCATGTGGCTCTATTTCGGCAAAAAAAAAGGCCTTCATGTGAAGCACAATAAATACACTTTTGACGCCTTCCCACTTCCTTTTCTGGATCCCTCCCTGCGTCTGGGCTTTCTCACAGCCGTCCACAGGCCACCATCGCATAACGCTGACATCATCTCAAATCATTCCATTCTCTGCTCACTTTCTCCCTTTCCCTAAAATCAAAACAAGTGTTTCTCTTTAGCAGGTAGGAAACCAGAAGATGAAGGTAACTCACTCTAAGGGTAAAGGTCTCCACGAGGGCGCGTGAGGTTTGAGGAACTTCACCGGGAGATGGCTCTGAAGCGGAGTGCTCTGAAGGGGTATGTTTATTGCCGGCGCTTCGCTCCACTGTGCAGCCTCCAAGCATACACTGAGTATCTGCTAATGTGTGCACAGTGTGGTCCTGAGGTTTCAGTTCAAGGATCTTGGAGGCAGACAAAGCTGGTTGAGTTCAGGCTTTGCCATTTAGCAGTTGCGACCAAGGTCCTATCTGTGAAATAAGAATCATAACAGTGACTACCTCTTAGGTTTATTGTGAGGTCAGAGTGAAATCAAGCACCCCAGCGGCTCAGCATAATGCCTGGTCTAGAGTAGGGACTCGTGTACTTTGTCTGCCAATGATTCTCTAGTTCAGGCTCTGGATAAGACATTTTATGAAGACCAAAAAAAATAAAGAAGGCACAGCCGTAGCCCCCACAGAGCTCTCTCTCACCCCCCAGTCTTCCCCTGCTTGTGAACAGGCACCAGAAAAGCAACAGCTCATTTAAAAAAGTAGCTAACTCACACATACTTGGAATTTTCAAACAAATATTTATCATCAGCAATAAAACCCTTTCCCTACACCCTTGTGTAGACACGGGCATTTAGTTATCTCCTTAGCGTTTTCACCATTCGTTGAGGGAGAAATACAGAGGAGAAATGTGACAAATTCAGGGGAGTTTTTCCCTCTTAATCATAATACACTGAAAGAATAAGTGGAGGTAATTTAGGAAAGATTATCTTTAAGAAACCTTTCATGGTGGTTCAAAAAAAAAAGGCGTATACATCTTGGAATAAGTCTCCCCGTCTTCTGCAGAAATTCTGACTTTGTTCGGGATACTTTTGTCACCGCTACTAAATAGAGGTGCTGCTGCCTGGAGCTGAGGGCGCCAAGAGCGACCTGGCGAAGGTCGTTAGTTGTCAATAACTAATAATGGCTGCATGCGGAGGATGCTGGGGACTTCAAAAAACAAAGCCAAAGCAAAAACCCCTCAATTTTAATTTTAGGTTTAGACAAAAGGAGGATGCGCTATAGCCTGAACAATCCAAGAGAGGCCCTTTGTATTTCAGGAAAGGAGAATCGGATGTTTTTCAAAAGCTAAATTTAGGGGAAAGCCTTATATAACAGCAGCAGGTTTCCTCCGTAAGCGACCCTATTCAGGACTGATCGCCCGCCTACGCAGGTCGCCTGCCGCAGTAGAGGGACTGACAAGCGTACCAGGGGCTCCGTTCTTCCAGCTGCGTATCCATGTCGATGAGTTGTTGTATTTTGAGGTGCTGTACAGACTCCTTGGAAGGCACCGGACGTGTTAGTTCCCTGTGTCTGCAATTCCAGCAGGGATTCCATGTCTGGATATTATGCCTAACTTCGTATCATTTTTAGGAGGTTTTGAAACTGTATGGAGAAATAGAGCAGAGTTACCTCAATTAAATCTTTGTAAGAAAGCTATAGAATATAAAAAACTGTGTTCTATACTCTATATTCACTCTTACCTCTTGTCACTGTGGGTAGATGTTTGCTATTGCAAACAGTGAATTGAGTATTTAATTCATGTGTGAAATTCAAATGTAATACAATTACGTATACTGTTAGTACTTTGAGCAGAAATTGAGTTAAGTTCCTTTTGTGGCACGAAAGGGTAAACCCCTTAGAACACCTACTGTCTGTTGTAGAGAAGGTATGAATACTTATAAACTAGAAGTTAATCAATACTTCCTAGGACAAACAAGTCTATACACATCACAAACTAGGCATGTCTCATCTGCACATAGAGGTGTTTTTCTAGGAGTAACATTTATAAATTACTTAACATGGTGTCTAGCACCTGGCAGACACGCAATAAATCTTAACTGTATCAACATTTAAAAGCAACATTTGATTGTGAGTACAAAGATCTAAATATAAGTGGCCTAAAAATACATGAACTTTTCTCTCATGTACAATGGAAGTCCAGAGACAGCCTCTTCAGGGGTAGCATATTGACTGTTTTATATTATCAGTATCTTAGAATAATTTTATTTTCTGCTTTACTGTTCTTAGCAGACACTTAACATCCTTAGAACCACCTCATGCTCACAATACAGCTGCCATGATCTTACCTGTCACATTCAGGTAAAAGGAGAAAAGCTGGTTGTACAAAATGGTGAAGGCCAACTGAATCCATGCTATTTTAAAGAAACTCTTCCAGAGTCCCAGCCAACAATGTTTGCTCAAATATCATTGTTTTGGACACAGTCACATGTCTTCCCTTTTATTTCAGGTAAAATGACAAATGTATTTTAACTGGATGTATCCCCAAACTTAACAAACATAATTCTGTTGTTTAGAAAGAAGGGAAAATTGGATTTGGGTAGGGAACTAGCAGTCTTCCCCACTGTTATTATAATGTTTATAATTATTTGGAGGTCCATGAATAAATGAGTCCTTTTTCAGTAGTTTGCTTCTCTGTGTGTCTATAATATTCTCCTTTCAGCAAGGGCTGGAGTCAGCTTATACTGGCTTACAAAAGCCAAACGATAAATTTTCAAGATTTTTACAAGTTGGTTATTAGTCATTATTAAAAATTAAAAAGTATAAACAGAATTAAACTATATTGGAAACAAAGATAATAAATATTTAAAATAGTTAAATTCCTAATTGTTTTACTATATTTACTGTTATCTGTGCCCTTGAGGTTATAGACCTTTGTCGTTTCTACACAGTGAAAATTCTACATAATGGAAACTTATAGAATGGTATGCTGCTATATATACAGCTTCTCCCAATTTTGCATTTAGTGACTTAAAATTGGTCACAGAGGGAATATTTACACCATGGAAGTTGACAAATACTAAAGTGTGGGCCCTTTTTCCTGGGGAGTAGGCTGTCAGCATTTATCAGCATGCTTCTGCCTTATATTAATAAAAATGCTTTAATTGTTTCTGTTTTAATGCTGGCCAGTATAGGGATCAGGGTGGGGACAAACTTAATGTTTCACTAACATTATAATCACATACAGAAGGTTAACCAGTGAACACATGAGAAGAGGGAGGGACTCGCTCTTTCTCTATTCATGTCTTGCAACAATTCTCAAGAGACCTCTAGCAACACCAGCCAAATATTTCTGCTCTGAGCTAGAGAAATGCCTTTTTTGTGACTAATCTCTTGGAGAGATAGTCAAGGCAAGGGACTGCTATATGTTTTCCCCAAGGACCACTCCATTTGTTTATGTCCCTTTGAACTTGGAGCACTCGTCAGAAAACAGTAGTTAAAAAATAATTGTGCCTCACTGACTGTCACTCTTTGGAGGGTATGGAAATGAGAAATTTTGGGTCAATAAAGATGCAGTATTAAACAGAAAATCAATGAGAACAATATAAGAATCATTTTAAAAGGTGATTTATAACTCCTTTTCTGTATCTGGTATTTAAATTGAGCCTATTAAATTAAAGCTAATTTTTTTTCACCTTGAATGCTTTCTTCTTTTGCTATCTACAGTTGTGCATAAACCTCCTGTCCCACTGTCTAGAGTTGGCAACGTTGCTGGAAATATCTATAGGAGAAAGTGGTTGGAAACCCTACTCTTTTGGTGAGGCTCTAGGGAAGGAAGCTCTCTTTGCTGAGGAGGGAGTGTGAGTTAGTATGACCTTTATGAAGAACAATTTAGCAATATTTGTCAAAATTGTAAATGCAAATAGAATCAACTCAAAATTTATCAATAGGGAGTGGATAAATAAATTATGACAAATATTTACAGTGGAGTGCTATACATGTGTTAAAAAAAATCCTAGGAACTATATAGTGGGAAAATGTGTCAAAACAGTATGTTTAATATACCTTTGTGTAAAATAAGAGAAAATAAAAATCCATATTTATATATACTCTTGAGTATGCATAACTCTAGAAAGATCCATAGAATCTAAGACTAGAGATATATATGTGGGAGGGAGGGAAGTTCTGGATAGATGAGGGACAACGTTGAAATGAAAAGAACAATTTCTTTTAACTTTTTAGCTTTCATAGTCATTCATTTTTTGAGCCATGTGAACATATTCTCTAATTAAAATTAAAAATATCTTAAACCCATATACATATCTTGCAGGACTTAAAGAGAAAGAAATTTTCCTTCTGTCAGCAAAGACATTATTTATTTCCCCTGATTTAATAAGGATCTCAGCTGCGAGATGGCTCACTGAAGGTTTAATGGAAGAGAGTTTAATGGAAGGACCATGTGTGGGGATGGGCTGATTTAGGGGAATCAGTGGGGGAGAGTGAAGTGTGGAGGGCCCAGTGAGAGCAGTTTGCCAGAGCCCCTGGCGGGTCCGTTGGGAGGGTCACGGGGGTGGGGTTGCCCTAGGAGCTCGAGCTTTAACTGTACAGTGCAGCCCCTGCTCGAACCACCGGGACAACGAGGAACATAAAGAATTAGTATTCCGGTCTTCTGTCCTTCCACCCTCCGTATACTCCTAGTGCCAAACAGAAGCAGAGGACCGTGGTTATCTTCTTAGGGGACAAAGAGGAGCAGGGGGTGGGGGATGAATCCAGGCAACCAATGAAAAAAATCTAGCACGGATGACGTTGCATCTTAAGTGTGCGTGTAAGTCCACCCATATGTGTCATTTTATAAATGAGATAAAGATGGCCCCTGTGTTGTTTACTTCTTCACAATAGGCTAGGATCATTAGCTCAGATCCTACCAGCACGAGACTCAAACATTTATATATCCAGTTGCTTTAAATATTTTCCAGGTAAGCATATTTTTAGCCATTTAGAGACTGCCTGCTTTGTATAGCCTTATGAAGCTGCACGCATCCTCTGCCAGCTGTAGCAAGGCAGACTCTGGGACTATAGGAGACTCCAAACTCCTGCAGCCCCTTGGGACTCTCTGACCCAGAGACTACCCACTTTGCGGCGGAGTGACGTCATTCAGGCCCCGTCTCTGATTCCCCTCTCTCCAGGGGTTTCCTGCCTTCTACCGTCTGGATGAAGGTTTCCTCCAGTTTCTGAAGGACTTCCCTTCTTATGCCGCCTGTCAAAGCACCACCCAGTACAACGCATTATGTACCTCTGCCACCTCCTGGTCTTGTTTTTTTCCTCGACCAGCACCCAAATCCTCTAATTCATCAGTGCGTTCACACACGGATGACTACTTAATTCAACCAATGTAAGTGAGTAGCCCGTGTTCAGATGTTCAGATAACTTTTAATGAGTTATTCCATTTGGTTCCTAAAATAGCAGATTAAATTCTCTTATCCCCACTCAAAAGTTAAATGGCTTGTCCAAGGTTAGAAGGCGTGGTTAAGCCAGGATGTAAACTTGGGCAACCTACTGACTTCAAAACTTAATCCTTTCCCTATACCACACATACGATTCTTCTTCAGTCCCCTGAACGCCATCATTTTCTCTATCCCTCCGCTGTGGCCTGGTGCACAGTGTTTATTAATTATCACTCTTCCTTTCAAGGGGGACAATAAGATAGGCTCAGAGGTTGATCTGAGGCCCAGAGTTTAACAGGCTCATGAAAACTGCAGCTTAAAGACTTTCTCAATCTACAGTTTACTAGCCATGTCATATAACTGTATTACTTTAAAAAAATCTCCCACTCTAAAATCCCTCATATATGTTGTGTAAAATAAACTTCTTAAATGCAAAACTTGGTTCATAAGAGGAAGAATAGACGTAGGGAATGAGAAACAAAGTCAGAGGCCGTAACATCTGAAACCGTCCCTGCTGAGTGTACTAGTCAATCTCTATGCCCCAAAGCGTTGGCTTTTTGCAACTATGTACAGGACAGGAAATTAGGTCTTTTGGAACTTGAAACAGGGATTGGAATGGAGGCTTGATATAAACCTTAGAACTATAAAAGTTTATATTTACAGAAAATGATAAACTTGTAAAATTTGCTTACCAGCAAAAAGAAACGGTAAGGAAAGTCATCAGTTGTAGGCTTTAGACGGAAGTAATTTGGAGGATTGGAATCTATTTTTTACTTGCCTGCACGGCCCTCAAAACTAGGAACTAACTCAAAACTAGGCAACTAATTGCATGTGGTTCCAAATCGGTAACAACTCAAACACCTGGTAGAAGCAAAAGCAAATAGATGTCCAGCTGTCAGATCTCACTGAAATCCTACTTACAAAGCCGACTCATTGGACACGTTCATAGTCCAAAATTACAAAGTATAAGGAGAAAGGTGACTGTGAGCACGAGCTACTGAAACCAAGAAAAAAATCCGATTTGATCCTTTGATTCCCAAAGGCCTTGGTTATGCAAATTTCTGGATATAGAATAACACACACACATAATTACTAGATAGAAAATAATATAATGTGTTTAAGATTTCCAGAAGATTTGTGCTGAGCATGGCATTCCAATTCTTGATTCGTTACAGAAGGGATACAGAGAAAATGTTGTCATTTACTCTTCTGATGACTAATTGGAATGTGCCTTCTTTTTAAAGTCATAAGGGCTGAAAATGGAAAATGTTTATAAAACAAATAGAAGTTCTCTTTAAAACTTCAAATTATAATACTAACGCTAGGAAATAATTTTAATGTAAGAAATATCAGACTTCTGGTCTCATGGCTTTCTGGGGCTCATTTTTTTCTGTATGTGAAATGAAAATTTTAGACCATATTGTGGGAGAGGGAGAAAAATACCATTTTTCTTCTCTTGTTTTCTTTGGCAGTCTTGAAAAAGAAGGAACTTCTAAGAATTCTGTTGGTTTTCATGGTAATAAGTTCATAAGTTTCCAAGTAAAAACCTAGATCTAACATGCCAACATGGAACAATCTCTGACACATTGTTAAATAAAAAACTCAAGGTGTAGAACAGTGTGTGAATGCCCCATTTGCATAAAAATACACATAATACATATTTATATATGCATAGATTATTCATGCACGATATGCAAAAAAACATGATAATTGAGGGAGGGAAGCAAGTGAATTTGGGGGATCTGGAGCTGGAATACAACTTAGTATTTTAAGTAATACACATGCATGTACTATTTCAATTTTATAAATTTGTTTTAAAAAGAAATTGATGCATTAGCCAATATTTATTGATTATGCATTATTTATCATGCATTTAGGTAATGTATTTAGGTAATATAATATCTAGCATATATAGTGCACTGGAATATATAGTGTAGCTGGAATATGTTTACTTAGGTTTAATTCTTGACTTCACAATTTTTTAGCTTCATGAGTTTGAGCAAGTTATTTAATCTCTCTGTACCTTAGTTTCCTCTTCTATCTAAATGGCCAAAATAATCAAGTTGTTTTGATGATTAAATAAGATAATCCATATAAAATGCTTCACACAGTACCTGAAACATGGAAAAGACTTAGTAAATGTTAGCTTATGTGGAGATTTCAACCTTGCTGATTATTTTTCAGTTCCAATATTCAAACACATTTATGTGCTTGAAGCCTAAAAACGAATCACTAATTAAAGAGGACAGACAGTTTAAATATACTATTGTAATACCTGAAAATGTTTATACATTTACTTTCAAAACAATTGTTTTCCAGGCATATTTTGAAGGTAATGCCAAAAACATGGTGAAATATCAGAGCAAGATAAGTATTGTTGCCTGATGGAAAATGTTTGGCCCTCAGTATACATACCATCTGATAAAAACCTGCACACACAAAAAATAACATTTCACAGTTTGCCAAGTATTTTATCTGAAAATCGAAAAGTTCACCCTCTGTACACACACACAGAAAATACACTCTTTGTTTCTGAAATCACATTGTTACTTCATTTATAAGTACAAGTGAATAAAAGCATTTGATAATACCAGCTGAGAGAAGGTTTGGCTTCCAGAGAATTCTAACTTACTCTTTTACAATGAGAAATATGACTAATTATCAAATAGACCAAAATACCAGACTTCACTGATCACCGTAATTTCTTCTTGGAACACTGATTCACATTTGAAGCCAAATTCTAATAAAATGTTCAGCTTACAAAGTCCATCTTCTGAACCCAGAGAGTTTGTTTTTTTTTAGCCACATGGCTGTTCTCTCCTTGGTAGGGAGTACGCTGTAATTTTCCTTAACTGTTCATCAGAGCTGGTGACCAATGGATCAAATTTAATTTAGAGGTTTTTGCTGTTGTTTTACCATTTAGCCCTAGTTAAAAATTATTCCTTTTGTACGTTAATGGTATTTATTTTGTCCCAGGTAGACATGCTAATATTCTCAGATATTTCCTATCACTACTTTGAATATCTAGATGGATATTTCAATAATTTAGATGTTTCTTAGAAATATGTACTAGTTTACTATTGCTACATAACAATTCCCACAAATTTATCATTTGGAGTGTGCGTGCTGCAGGAACCCAGGTATGGGTTAGGAAGGACTCCTGTTCAGACTATCAGTAGGTTGAAACAAGGTGTCAGCCAGAGCTGAAATCTCCTCTGAGGCCCAGGGGAATCCTCCCCCAAGCTCATTAGTTGTTGGGAAAATACAGTTCCTTATGTTTGTAGGACTGAGGCCCTCAGCTCCTAAAGGTTGCTTACTGTTTCTTGCCATGTGGCTCTTTCCACAAGATGGCAATTTGTTTCTCCAAGGCCAACAGGGAAGTATCTGCTGCTGCTTGGAATAGCTCTTTCCCATCTGTCATGGCAGTCTTGCATAACTTAATCTAAACAAAAGACTGGCTACCATCCATATTCTAGGTCCTCCCACACTCAAAGTGTGGGACCCAGGGCTGTACACCAGAGGATGGGAATCTTGGGGCCATGGGAGAATTCTGCCTGCCACACTATGTGCTGGTCATTATGAGGGTAAGAGGTGCAGAGGGCTGCGATGTCTTTGATTGGAGCTATGAGTGCATAGAAGCATAATATCAATCTAAATTCTGGGGGTGTCCAGCTGCTGTTGCCCCCAAGTTTTTCCTACTGCAATTTGATCTTTCTGTGGTGATAAAGCATGACTTCAAGCTTGGATCTGCAGAATCAGAATTTAGGGATGCTATGAATTTACATGCAGATAAAATAATGCTGAAAGGTCTTAACATGTTGCTGTCTAGGAGAAAAAATAGCCAGCTGTCTGTATAAATTCTTTTATCAGGATTCAGAATAACAAATTATAGTAACTGCGAGTAAGAAATAATAGTTACCAGTTAAACGTCTTTATATCAGGAGCTCTACACACATTATTTTTCCAATATTCCTTATAAGAAAATCAAAGCTCAATTAACGTCAATCACGAATAAATATTAAAATGGTAAAAATTTGTCAATTTATTGCTCAATACCTACAGCTAGTAGGTCTCAGAGCTAGAATTTTAAATCTAGCTCCATTTGAGTTTGAAAACTCTATTCTCTATATTATACATTGTTATGAAAACTGGGAGCTTGATAATTTCTCATTTAACATCTCTACAAATATTTATGAGGCCTGCTATAGGCCAGGCAGTATTGTAGCCACAAGGGATATAGTGGGGAACAAGATAGATGTGGTCTCTACCCTCCAGAATAAGAGCTCAAATTTCCACCAAAGTCTGAGATAATAAATACTTTTTTACATCAAATAAAGTCCTTATATATGTTATTAATATTATTTATACTAATTAGTAATATTAGTAATACTGTTCCATATTGAATATAATAAATGTGTTTGGGATACAGGCACAGTGAATTTAAATACATTTTTTTCTAATTATAATGGAATACCATAACATTTTTATTTGAAGTTTTACTATTTAAAAAAGGAGTATGAAGCTATATGTGTGTGTGTGCATGCGTGCACTTTGGTTTGAGAAAAAATAACGTATTTGGTGAAAAATTAGTATTAATCATTAAGGAATTGAAAACTAGCAAGCCTTTCATTATAAACTTGGATGGTCTTTACGTGTGTCTTTGGGCCGGAACAGGGTTACCCAGTTCCTGACTGAGCATGAACACAGGGGTACTAAATTTACAAACAAACAAATAGATAAATAAATAAGGTAGGTTGAGGAAAGAGAGATGGAGAGATTGAGATTGATGTACTTCAAAGACTTTGTCCAGAATTTTAAAAACATAAAATCTAGAAAAGAGTTTTAAACTCTATGTACACATCCATTTTACTTAACTGTATTCATTTTGTATTATACAAGGGAAGAAAATCAAGGGTACCACAATGTTTTCAGTGATTTGGGGCTTTTAAAAACCCTAATATGGTTGGTCTTATTTTGGATCAACTATTTAACGCCTTTGTTTCACTTTCTGTAGGCTGCCATTGATATAGTAGAACTTTTGAAGTAAACTGGTGTATACGCTTTGTACACTGTAGATATAAAAATGTTAAATTTAGAGTCTTCTGTGAATTACAGGGAAGCAAACACTGCCACCTAATGGTAGCAGTGTAAACTGCAGGTTATTTTAATAAACATCTGCAACTTACATAGCACATTGGACTGTATAAAAACGGTTATCAACTTAATATACAAATGATTGGCAGTGATAAAATATGGAAACATCTAGTAATATCAGTAACACATTGTTATATAGTTACAAGACTTGGAAAAACTTTATGCCTCATTAATACCTGACATCAATAACAATTGTGATGAAATTTTTCATGATGCTACTTCTATTTTAACAAAAGCATAGTAATACATGAGAAAATTATTTTTTGTGACTTCACCTAGGCTTTTATATTATGCTGTAAAAACCTAAATATGTTAGGTTAATTGCTTTGAGTTTACCATTAAATAAAATTTAAATATTTGATAGTAGCTTTGTAATTAATTTTTGTTCATGTATTTAAATGTTTCATGAATTTAACTTTCTCTTGGAAAATATAGATAAAGTGTCTGATTAAAACTAATATATACTGTATAATTAAAAGTGAATTACCATAGTATTAAAGTTAGGTAATCATCATTAATTATAATGATTTAATGGGGATATGATAATCATTAATATTCAGGACATGCCCTCTATAGACACAGCATAGGTAGTTGCCTAGTGGAATCTGTAAGTTGCTCAAATGATTACACTGTCATATTGCCAAATTCGACTGTGCAAGCCTGTTAAGCCATTGTTTCCCTAGATAAAGTAAGTTACTCTTTAAGATGACAGACTATATTGTGCTTTGTTCGTGTGTTTGTTGTATCTTGCTGACCTCAGTGTTCCTTGCAAGAGGAACATGGGACAGAAAATCCTGATGAGTAGGCAGAGAAGAAAGCTAGTCTTGATGGTGGGGCACTTCAGGGTAGGGCAAGTGTGGAAGGAAGTACCCAGGGCCAGGCCCTTTCCCCTCTGGCACTGAACTCCCTTGGGATCCCAAGTGAAAGAGGAAATTCTGAGGGCAATGTTAGAAGCCTAAAGAGATCGTTTACCTACTATGTTAAGTTGATGACCAAAGACTAGGATTCAGAGTCCAAAGACCTTCATGTGTTGGTTCTATAATCCAAATTGGGCTATTGATTAATCTTATATGTGTTGGTTTATTTATAAAATGTATATAAAAATATTTGTTTAAAGTTTGAACAATTGATAGCTCACATAATAGCCAATCCTTCTCATTAATTGCTATGAGTTAGTCTTAGACTATAACATAATTAGATGGTTGCTTTAATCAGTCTTAGCTAATTATACCCCACTGGCTTAAGTGGGGGCAATAACTGGAGAATACATGGTTGGAGGGAGAGATTTTAATATTTATTTGAAGGTAGAAACTTGAGTATGTTTAAATGCTGATGAGAGGAATGCTCACAAAAGACAGACATTTTCTCCATATAAGTCAACAATGACTTATATGGTAACTTTTCTGATATATAACAAACTGGAAATGCATTCAAAGGTTTTGTTTTATCTTTTAAACCAGGAGTATGTATGTAGGAGAGATCATCAGTTTTCACCAAATACCCATTATGTCCATAATATTTCCCACCCATTCTTTCAGTTGGGGTGGGTCCATGTGACTAGTTCTTGAAGGAATAAATCATAAGAAGTGATATGTGCTCTTCCAGACAAAGCAAATTAAGAGCTGGTATGGTTCCAACATTTTTATCCTCCCCTGTCACAGGCACTTTGATATAATAAGGCCATATAATATAATATAACATATAATTATATATTTTATGTAATTTATAATTACATCTAATACTTCATTTTATTGGACTTCCTTTTATTGTACTTTGCAGATATTGCATTTTTTTTTACAAGTTGGAGGTTCAGCCTGGAGGTTCAGTGGATGAAATAAATGCAGATGTGGTGGAAATAGCAAGAGAACTGGAATTGGAAGTGAAGCCTGAAGATGAGACTGAATTGCTACAGTTTCATGATGAAACATTCATGTATGAGGAGTTGCTTCTTATGGGTGAGTAAAGAAAGTGGTTTATTGAGATGGAAACTACTCCTGGTGAAGATGCTGTGAAGACTGTTAAAAGGACAACAAAGGATTTAGAATAATACATAAACTTAGTTGATAAAGCAGTGGCAGGGTTTGAAAGCATGGCCTCCAATTTTGAAAGAACTTCTACAGTGTGCAAAATGTTTATCAAATGACAGCTCATGCTACAGAGAAATTGTTCATGAAAAGCAAAGTCAGTCAATATGGAAAACTTCACTGTTGTCTTATTTTAAGAAATTGCCACAGTCACCCCAGCCTTCAGCAACCACCACCCTGACCAGTCAGCAGCCATCAACACTGAGGCAAGACCTTCTACCTGCAAAGAGAATGTGACTTGCCAAAAGCTCAGATGATGGTCAGCACATTTTAACAACGAATTAGGGTATTATTTTTTTTAGAAACAGTGCTATTGCACACTTAATAGACAGCATAGTGTAAACATAACTCATATATACTGGAAAACCAAATAATTCATTTGACCAATTTTATTGCAATAGTTCATAAGAGAGCAATAAATCTTTACCTCAAATCCTTGAGATGTTGAATTTCTTGTTTTGGCAGTTAGTGTTAATTACTCTGACTTGTGCAATATTTTAGGGTCAGAATTTGGCAATTTCAAAATCTCTTGTCTGTTCCCTGATGAATGGGAAACATAGTTAAAGAAATGACAAGAGAAAATTTTATTAGACTAAATTAATGGGTAGGCGAGATCCCATCCTTGATTAGAGAAACCAAGTGGGTGACCAAAATGTATTTAGAGCATTTGTTCAGGAAGTCACGAGCTTTCCCTGTCTGAAAGACATCTGGGTTTAAAAACTCACTATTTTTATAGATTATAGTTTATAATTTTTTCCTCTCCAGGTTTAAAACATTTTGGCAAATATAAATGCGGGCTGGTAGACTGGCTTGTCTAGGCTAGAGGTCTGGATTACTTCGGAAAAGGGACACTGCCACCCAGACCTTGATTCTGTGTCACCTATGATCAGAATATTTTACTTCATTTCTGGTCTGGTTCCTTATTGTCTTAGTCTGCCCGGGCCGCTCTAACAAATTACCTTACACTGGATGCCTTTAGCAACAACATTTATTTCTCACAGTTCTGGGAGGCTGGAAATCCAACATCAAGACATCTGCAGATTTGTTTCTTGCTGAGAGCTCTCCCCCTGCTTTCAGACGGTCATTTTCTTGCTATATCCACCCGCGGCATTGGGAGAACGGGCCGACTCCCTGGCCTGTCCCGACAGGGCGCGCTAATCCCATCACCGGCCTCCATCTCCAGGACCTCATCCAGGTATAATTAGACCCTAAAGGCCCCGCTCCCAATGCCATCACACTGGGGATGAGGATTCCAACACAGAAATTCTGGGAAGACACAAGCATTCAGTCCGTAACACAAATTAAACTGGATTTGTTTCTGCACTTAATGTTCTCTCGGCCAGGTTCATATGATCTATTGGCATCTAGTTATATTTTGGTAATCTTTGATGCTTTTTATTCTTTATGCCAATATTATTATCTATGGAAATTTCATATTTCAGGTTGAAAGATACTTGCTTTTCTATGTACCTGCAAGAGATGGATGGATATGTTCATCTCTCTCTCTCTCTCTCATATATATATCTATATATCTATATATCTATATATACACACACACATAATACACATACAAATACGTGTATATTTATATGACTGTATGCATAGCATAGATGATGTCTATGTCTCCATATGCTGTATTTATCAATTTTCTTCAAAACATTAAATTTTGCCAATTTTCAATATCTTTGTATATTGTTAAAATAGCTATACATGGAGTGTGCATTAAACAGTTAGAAAATATATTCTTTTCAAGCACCTGAAGTCCTTTTAAAAATGGACATATTTTTAAAGAAGATCTCAAAAAATTAGAAGTAAATAGAAATAAAATTAGAAATCAATTGCAAAGACACAGGCATTTGGAAAATTTAAAAGGTACATTAATATAATTTATTGGTTAAAAAAGAAAAAGTAAAATATTCATATGTCAAAATGGATATCAGGTAGGTATAATATCAAAGAAAAGAAGTTGCAGAGTCATTAAATGATAGCATTAATGTAAATTTAAACACTTAAAATACCATTACTATATATAAATATATAGGCAGTGGCTATCAAAGCATATGTGGGAGTAATATAAAGCATCTTCAGGAAAATGGACACTTCTAGGAAATCAAGAAGGATAAAGAATGGAATTACAGTAAGAGCTAGATCTACAACACTTAATTTCTCATAAAAAATCTGAAGCAAACTCAGTCAAGTACTGAGTTCTTTTAAATCTGGTTGTTGGATGCCAAGCTATTTGTTTTCTTTTTTTAATATATAAAATATGTTGTAATTAAAATAAAACAATGTCTTTAAAGAAATAAATCAGCAGAGTAGAAAGCCAATATCCTTACAGTCTGAGGGACTCTCTCATCCTGGTTCTTACACTTGGCAGATAATATGGGTAAATTACAAATTTTCTTGGGTTCCAGTTTCCTACATCACAGAATTTCTCTGAGAATTGCATAATGCTTATATATATTTTTCACCTAATTTAGAAATGTCATGTGGTAGATGCTCAACAAACATTTATTCCCACATTTGTTGAGTAAATGAATGACTAAAGGGACAATCACAACCTTCAGTCCTAGAATCATAATGAGTGAGCAGGGCACACCCTTCTTCAACTTAGAAAGCAACAATACATCTGATAAACAGGAGATAATAATTTCCACATCTGCCAAGAGATGTGCAGTGAGTCTTGTCATGTTCTGACCTTTATCTTTTGGTTGCAGCAAATAAAACATCACTTTCTGTTACAAGAGAAAGCTGCGCCTTTGGTCACCGTGTCTATTACTTGTCTGACTTAAAGATGCCTTTCGGTGTATAGTTCAAGGAGTAATTCTTTGATAGCCTCTTCAGCAACATCTACTTCTCTTAGAAATAAAATGTTGCTTAGAATTTGGATATGATTTTGCTTGTGAAAATGAGGGACATATTTATTTGGCAAGTAATTTTTAAAATTATAATAAATTAATAATTATTTATTTAACCTAGTACTCATTAAAAGCAAGCCCCTTTCCACCACCCTGCACCCTTCCTGCTCCCATATAAGGGCATGTCTCTGTCAGGTGCAGTAGTCCCCTTTATCTGCAGGGTGGTATATTCCAAGACCCCCAGTGGATACCTGAACCCACAGATATAATCAAATCCCATATATGTATATATATATACTATGTTTCTTCCTATACATGCACACCTATGATGAAGTTTAACTTATAAATTGGTACATATTTGTTATAAATAAGAGATTAGCAACAATAACTAATAACAAACCAATTATAATATGCTATAATAAAATTAATGCAAATGTCTCTCTCTCAAAATATCCTATTGGGCTCTACTCACTCTTCTTCTTGAAATAACAAAATGCCTACATGAAGAGATGAAGGGACATGAATGACACAGGTGTTGTGATATAGCATCAGGCTGCTCTTGAGCTTCTGATTATACCTTGGAAGGAGGACCATCTGCTTCCAGACCGTAGTTGACCATGTATAATGCTTGGTAAAGTGAAAACCCAGGTAAGAGGGGAGTACTGTATCTCTGTGCTAAATACTAAACTCTCATTATAGAACTGAAGTTCCTTAAATACCTGTGCCATAATAACCAATTGAAAAGGAAATAATTCAGTCAAGATGATTTTTGTGGAATTCCTCAGAAGAAAATCTGCTTAGAAAAAGTAATTAGCCATTTTCCTGTACTCACCCTCTTTTCAAAATGAATTTATCAAAACCATCTGTATGTCTAGACATGGCCCAAGATAAAGTATTCCCAATAGTGTATTAAGTAATGAAAATAACAAGTTAGAAGACAAATAGTACTTCAGGGAATATTAGTAATCTTGGTAAATAATTTAATGGATAGTTTAAGTTTGAACTCTCCTTAAATCCTGCACAGTTCATACTCCAGGTAGAGTAGTTTATTAAAATAATCATTTCAAAGCCAGAGTTCATTTACCATTTGGAGGCACTATTTTGTAAGATATAACTTATTTATCTAAGACTTATCTAATGCAGCTCTAAGAAATAAAGTGCAATTTTTTTCCTTTGAGGAACCAATAAGTATGATAGTTGATTTTTTTTTTACAATTTATTTTATTTTAGTATCATTAACCTACAATTACATGAGCAATATTGTGATGATTAAACTACCCCCTTCATCAGGTCCCCCCCACCAACCCTATTACAGTCACTGTCCATCAGTGTAGTGAGATGAGAATCACAACTTGTCTTCTCTGAGCTGTACAGTCCCCCCCCGTGCCCCCCCACCCTATGTCTGCCAATCGTAATGCCCCTTTTACCCTCTTATCCCTCCCTTCCCGCCCATCTCCCCAGTCCCTTTCCCTTTGGTAACTGTTAGTCCATTCTTGGGTTCTGTGAGTCTGCTGCTGTTTTGTTCCTTCATTTTTTTTTCTTTGTTCTTATACTCCACATATGAGTGAGATCATTTAAAATGAACAAATGGGACTATATCAAGTTCAAAAGCTTCTGTACAGCAAAGGACACCATTAGTAGAACAAAAAGACATCCTACAATGTGGGAAAATATATTCATAAATGATGTATCTGATAAGGGGTTGACATCCAAAATATACAAAGAACTCACGCACCTTAACAAACAAAAAGCAAAGAACCCAATTAAGAAATGGGCACAGGACATGAATAGACACTTCTCTAAAGAAGAAATTCAGATGGCCAACAGGCACATGAAAAAATGCTCCACATCGCTAATCATCAGAGAAATGCAGATTAAAACCACAATGAGATATCACCTCACACCGGATGGCCAACATCCAAAACACAAACAACACCAAATGTTGGCGAGGATGTGGAGAGAGGGGAACCCTCCTACACTGCTGGTGGGAATGCAAATTAGTTCAACCATTGTGGAAAGCAGTATGGAGGTTCCTCAAAAAACTCAAAATGATAGTTGATTTTTAAAATCTGAGAAATTTTAACAAGTATATTTCTAGATATATTCTCAGTAAATATTATGGAACCATTAAGCAGTGATCATGTAAATAATTTTGATTTGTATAATAAGTAGGTTATATGCTTAGACTTTTCTTTCAGGCCTGATAACATTCTGAGCTAGAGTTTTTCTAATTTTTCTCAAGATTTAGGCAAATATTCCTAGTTAGAGTCACTAGAAAAGTAATTATCATTTTCTTCTCTTTGCTCTCTCCTCTCACACTATACAAATGGAAAGACTTGAAGTAAAAGAATCAATGAGGAAAGTAAGACTATGACTTGAAAAAAAGTAAGACTATGACTTGAAAATAAAGTATGACATTAGCTATCAGTTTTTTCATTGAAGCTATCTTTCAGGTTGAGGAGATTTCTTTCTATTCCTGGTTTATTGTGTGTTTTTACCATGAAGATTCTTTTTTTGCATCTGAGATAATCATATAGTTTACATCCTTTAATCTTTTGTTTTGGTATATTATCTTAAATGGTTTTTATATGTTAAACCAACCTTGCATTGCTGAAATAAATTTCACTTGGTCATGATATATTTCTGGATTCAGTTTGTTATCTTATTGAAGATCTTTTCATCTGTGTTCAGAAAAGATATTAATCTGTTCTTTTCTTATAATGGTTTTGTCTTATTTTGATATAAGGTCAACAATAGCCTTATTAAATGGGTTAAGAATTATAGTTGACCTTGAACAATATGGGTTTGAACTGTGCTGTCCACTTATACATATATTTTTTTCAATAAATATATTGGAAAAATGTTTGGAGATTTGTGACAATTTGAAAAAGCATTTTATTTTCTCTTGCTTTCTTTATTGTAAGAATATAGTATACAGTATATATAACATACAAATAGGTGTTAGTCAACTGTTAGTTATAGATATAAAGCTTCCAGTTAAATTTTGGGGAAGTTAAAAGTTATATAGGGATTTTCAACTGTGTGGGGTTTTGGCACCCCTGATCTCCACATTGGTCAAGTGTGTTCTCTTCTCTTCCATTTTTTTTAGTCTGTGAAGAATTGGTGTTTATTCTTCTTTAAACATTTTGTAGATTCACCAGTGAATCCATCTAGTTATGGCATCTCCTTTGTGGGTTGTTTTAAATTAACTAATAAATTCTTTTTACTTATTATAGGTCTATTCACATCTATTTCTCTTTTTGTCAGTTTTGGTAGTGTCTTTCTTTCTAGAAATTTGTTCATTTAATCTAAGTTATTTAATTTGTTTACATATGGTTGCTTATACTATTCCTTTAAAATAATTTTTATTTCTGTAAGGTCAGCAGTGATGATGTAGTGTGTTACTTCTTTTATTCATTTGAGTCTTTTCTCTATTTTTGCCACTAGTCTAGCTAAAGATTTGTCAGTTTTTGTTGATCATTTCATCATTGTTTGCTACTGACTTTCTCTGTTGTTTTCCTATCCTCTAGTTCATTAATTTTCATTCAGATTTCTATTATTCTCTTTCTTTTGTTTGCTTTTGGGTTAGTGTGCTCTTCTTTCTCCAGTGTTTAAGTTGAAAGGTCAGATTATTGGTTTAAGATACTTTTTCTTTTAAAGTATTTGTGCTATAAATTTCTCTCTAATCACTGCTTTACTTGCATCCCATAAGTTATGGTGTGTTTGTTCTTTGAGGCTCTGTTTATTTATATTTTCATTCTTTTTTTTTTCCTTTGTGTATTCCAATTGCATAATCTATATCAATCATCTTCAAGTTCACCGATTCTGTCTTTGGTCTGTTTAAATCTACCATTGAATCCCTCTTGTGAATTTCTTATTTCAGTTATTTTACTTTTCAACTCCAGGATTTTTCATTAGTTTTCTTTTATAGTTGCATCTCCTTTTTGACATTCTCAATTTGATGAGGCATTGTCATCATATCTGTCTTTACTTCTTCATGTGATGGTTTCCTTCAGTTCTTTGAATATATTTATAACACCTGCTGTGAAGTCTGTCTGCTAAGTTTGATTATTGAGCCCTCTCAAAGGCAGTTTTGCCTGCATTTTTTTTTCTGTAAGTAGGTCACACTTTCCTGTTTCTTTTCATGTCTCATAATTTTTGTTGAAATGTGCAATTTTAGTGCAGTCTATTTTCCCACAGTGTATATCCTCTGATGCAGTTCCTTACAGGGCTCAGTCTGGGGTATGCACACAATCACTCAGGTTGTCAGTGTTCTTATCAGGGCTGTCTTTATTTCTTTCCCTGGTCTTTCTGTTAAGTTTTTGGTCTTTCTGTTGTGTACCCCACTTGATACAATTACTAATTGCCAGTTATTGCTCTATTGTTTTCAACAATGCCCTGGGCATAAACTATTCCATAGTTTGGTTCAATTAAATTCAAGCTCCTGGATATTGGATTTGATTAAATTAAGCTAAGGCTTGTTCTGACCCCAGGAGGACTCTTTTTAGTTTTCTCTTTTCCTGGTTCTGTTAAATTCCTAGCTGCCCTCAAGGAGCTAATAGCCTCCTCTTGATTTCTGATCACCAAAATCCCCATTGTTCCACAATGTCCATAGGCTTAAATTTTCTCAGATCTATTCTAAATAAAGTCAGTTCCCTTGGGGAGAGCTATGGAGCTATCTGTTCTTTTGGCCTGCCTCCCTACTCTTGTGCAAGACCTCTGTGCTACTCTTAGGAAATTGAAGTGGGGTCAGTGCCAAGTTTCTCTCTGAGTGACAACGCTGCTGTGCAATGGATTCTAGTCTTCTCATCGTGACAGTTCCAACATGAAACCTCCACCCTATGAGCGAGTAGGCAAGAGTGACTAGTGCCTAGTATTCATGTCCTGCCATGGTGGGTGTACTGTTTACACCTTAAAGATGGGAGCTGAATGGAGGAATGGAGCCCAGATCCCTCAAATGGCCTTTCCTTGAATAGTTTCTAAAACAAGGATCTGGGAGGATCAGTACAGCTGGTGTTGCTTCTCCTGGGAAGGTACCATGGCCCTAGGTGGGGGCAGGGTGGAGAGGAGCTCTGTGTTCTGATTGCATCCACCAAGAGTGGAGTTTCCATGACGTTGAGCCGAGGGGCCTGGGGATTATGGCCCGATCTCCATAGACTCTGGCTGTTCTGAAAACAGATTTAGTCTATTTTCTTGAGTAAACATTTTGCCGTCTTCTGTATTTCCTCAGGACAATTTTCAAAGACTTCAGGTAATTGTTTTTTAAGTAATTTTTATCATTTGTGGTTGTTCTGCTGGGAAGAGGATTCTCATGCCACCATTACGGAGTAGCATTTATGATCCTATTTTCATGCAGACAAATACAGATTGAGTGAGCAAGATGCTATGTGTGCTAGTTTGTTACTCCCTCATGTGATCCTTAGTTCTGGAACTATAATTTCTAAGCAGAGAATTAATGCTTACAGAAAAATTATTCCCTCTATTTGGGATACAGTGAGGAATTAGCTATGTTCTAGTTTAATACTTATTTATAGTTTATTTATAAATTGTTCAAAGAGCTACAAAATAATTAAAAATGTGTGTGGATAAGTGGGAGGGTAAAATCACTCCCCAAAATAAATACCAAAATAAAACAACATAAAAGCAAGACCATATGTGACCATTTAAAAACAAAGATGATTGAAGAGATAGCATGAGGGACTGATATATCTGCAATCCTGTATAACACTAATAAAATTAATACTCATACCATTTTTATAGGAAATTTTTTGAGTAATGTATAAGAAAACACATCCTCTTCTTATTTTCAGTTTATACTGTTAAAATAATTTTATAAGCTATAGAATCATAGACACGCACTTTTTCAGATAAAGCTAATAAATATTAGATTAAAGCACAAGCAGTAACTTTAAAACAACTGGGTGTAGATCACAAACTTCTTAAACTACACTTACTGTAAACCTGAAATTCTTCTGGCAAGAAATTTAAAAGGACCATTCCCTTTTTATATGCTCTCCTTGTTGTATATCCTTGACATCATTTAATTGTAGAATTTGCTTTCATTATAATATTTTTAAATTTCCAAAAAAATATGTGTGCATTTGAAGAGAAAGTGATTTAATGTTAAATTTTTTTTCTGTTCAATTATTCACATTTTTTTCTTAAAAGTTTCCTAACTTATGAAAATTTTCTACTTGAATGATGGAGTAGAGAAGTTTTCTTCCTAAGTAAGATGAGTAAAATTATAGCAATACAGAGAAATTTAAGTAGTTCTTAAGGAATTACAAAGAAGGTCATAAAACTGGCTGAAATATTAACTCAGGACGCTCTTCACAGTCAAGTCACACATCTCATTTTCCTTATAAGAAAAACCCCTACAACAGTTCTTTGTTCTGTCGGTTTTTCAATCTCTTCAAATCCAATGGTTTTCTTCCATTCTATTAGAACAATCATACATAATGGCATTTTTGAGGGATGATTTTTGTTGGAATTTTTTCCTCTTTAATATTGTGAACTCTTGAAATTCTGTTTTCTGAGCATAATATATTGGGTACTGCATGCTTGTGTGCTCACACGCGCGCGCACACACACGGGTGGGGGTGCGTGGAAAGAGAGCTACAAAGAGTTATTTTAAACTTACTGCTTATGCTTTAAGAAAAGTACATTAATTATTCACCCTGCATTCCCTGGGCTGTTGCTACCTCAACCCTGTTCTTTCTTCTTTAGTCTTTACTCTCCACCTTTTTTGCTGGCTTCTTTCCTTTATCTATACCTTCAAATTTTCCTAGCTCAAGAGCAGAGAGAACCAAAATATATTCTTTCAAACTTCAAGCTTTATTTTCAAGTTATATTCTCTTCTCATTCCTTACTTTTATCACTTGGCTTCTCAAAAGATCTGAATATACAAGAATTTAAAACATTATACGACAGCAAAAACTTCGTAGGGATAAACACCTGTTGTCAGAGCGGCGTCCTGAGAGAGTCTCTTTGATTTTATTCCCACTCCAATGACAATCTCTATTCTGTAGCTACCAATAATCCCAAACCGCTGTCCCATACAAAAATGATGATTCTCTCAAAGGCAAATCCATTCCAAATCACAAGAGAGATTTTTCATGGAGCTTTACAAGCTGATTTTGAAACCTAAAGAGCAAAAAGTCAAGAAAGTTCAGGACATTTGTAAAAGAGAAAACTGCTCTAACAGATAACAGATCACTGACATATATAGATGGAGTGTGTGTGAAATGCACTTGCCCTGCCCACTGCAACTTGTGCTGTTTCCCTGGTCTTTGCAGGTGAGAGCACACTCCAGAAAGAGGACAATCCCTGTTTCACAAAGCATTAGATATGGGCTGACACTGTTACCATGGACCTCTGGTTAGAGTGAGGACTTCTAGATGTCTGGCAGTAAGTGGAGAGTACGCACAAGTCAAATTCACAGGAGTTCCAATGGGTTTACAGGCTTAACGGGTCCTTATTTCCCCAGTTTCAAAATGTATAATTGGAGTGGATAGTTAGGTTTCAACTCTTACATTCGTTTCCTGGTCTGTTAGAAAAAAGATCTGTTATGGGAGAGATGGACAGATGTAATCAGTTGGTGGACTATCTGCTTTGCCAGAAATGATATCTTTGCTGGAGCAGATGTAACATAACCTCTGGCTTCTGTTAGACAATGCATTCTTCTCCATCCCTTGAGTTATGGAAATATGCAAGAGAATTCATTTCACATAGCAGGTCAGTATACATTCACTGTTTTGAATCAGGATTTTTATGTCCACTCTCTTCTTTGTTAGGGTGTGGAAGAATCTTGATTGTTTTTACTTTCCTCGAAATATATTGGTCCTCTATTTTGCTAACATTATGCTATCTGGACTTGGCTAGCAGGAAGGAGCCATTACCCAAGATATCCTAGATACATACATATATACCAGAAGTCTTCAAACATTTGAAAATGTTTTAGAGATCCACTGGTCTGGGACATGCCAGAAAATTCTCTTCTAAGAACACATTTTTGCATCATTGGCCTTCATTAAGAAAGAGGAATGGTATTTGGTTGAGCCTACTTTATTTTATTTTTCATGCATTTAAAAAATTATTAGTATTATTTATTATTTATATTTTTTATATTTCAGTTTACACCATGCTTGGGAGAATAGAGTCCAATTTGTTTATCAGATTATAGGAAAATATTACAATTTTATTAGGGCTCAGATTGGAGATGACGTGCAGCAATCCAGGCTATGGTACAATTTCTCCAGCTACTTGGCAGTGTAGTCCTGCAGATCTGATGGTGCTAGAGCTGGAGATGGAAGATACGTGGAGTCTCCAGCAAGCTCTGGCAGGAGAGTGGCGAATCAGACAGACCTCTAGGATTCTAGAGCTAATCTCTACTTCAAAAACAGCTTCTTGAAAACCAATGGACCTTGATTGAGTTTCAAAGTCTGATCCCAGTGGTTAAAGTGGCAATGAAACTTTAGTTGCTTATCCTAAATTATAATATCAAATCCACAGATTCAAAGGTTGGACAGGGTATCACCCATCTATGGTATGATGGAAAGAATATATTTGACATTTGCAAAACAAAAACAAAAATCACAAGTAGACTGCATAAATACATGGCCCAGACTACCGTGTCAGTTACTACCATGGCTGTCAAGGAAAATTCTCACGATGGTCAGAGCTACAAGCAGTACACAATATACTTGTTCAGTGGATATGGAGGGAAAGGTAACATGGTATATGAAAACACGCAGAACTTTTTGATTTTCTATGTTCAATGTCTGCTGTTAAGTATGGTGACCAGTAGCTACTGAACACTTAAAATGTGAGTAGCGCAACTGAGGAACTGAATTTTTAATTGTAATTAATTTTAATTTAAATAATTTAAATTAAATAAATTAATTTAAATAAATAAATTTAATTTAAATTAAATAGCCACATCGGACTGCTGTATTGAACCACACAAATCTAAATTGCACATATTTGATACTACATAGCAAGTGATATAAGTTGCAGCTGAAGTCATTGATCAGATTATTCTAATAATATCCAACTCTGATACGCCTTTGGCTGACAACATGGTACTTCTGTCTGAGCCATGTTTTGCCTGCAACTCTTCCAGAGGTTTCTTCATTGAATTTATGGTCACTAGTTACTGGGGATCCTGCCAGACACCTAAGTTCACATGCTACCCTCACCTCAGCTTTGTTTTCCCCACTGTCCTCCTGGCCTCCCATGACCCTCTTATCATGAACAATGAAACTTACCGTATCGCCCAGATGCTATTCACATGTCAGCAGCTGGTGCTTGAACCAGAGGACAAGACAGGGAAGGGCCCTGTGAGCTAGGATAGGGGATGAGGTGGGCTAGATTATCAGAGCCGGTATCTGGCTAAGACCAGGGGTCACTCTACACAAAAACAGGGACACCGTCAGGTCGAGTCCAGTTAGTATATGGGAAAAGGCAGAAGTGGGAAAGAATAAAAGGGAGACAACAAAGAAAAAATTCAAAGCATGAAAGTGGAGTAGGATGGACAAGAGCTCAGCCAGGGCCATCCCTGAGGCTCGCTTGTCCCTGGCGAGCAGCAGATCAGGCAGGCATGGGGAGGGAGGGCAGCTTCACTTCTCTGCCCAGGCACCAATCATGACGTGGACCAGAAGCGGACCTAGGTGTCACTTGCTGGAGAGTGTGCTCTTCTGGGTTTTAACCAGAGTCTCTGGGACATATATACCTACAGACCACCCCTTACCTAGAGATTTTTGTGTTCTCCAAAATTATATTGTCCAATCAAACAGAGCTCCCCCAAACGACCTGAGGGAACGTCAACACATGGTGTGGGGATATATCCCATCCAATCATCTGTTTATGTCTTTGCCTGCCTGGCTGCCTTCCCGGCTAGTATGTGAGCTGGAAGGGCCATGTGATACCTCTTGGGCAGTGAGGCATCACTTCCTGGGTTGAAAGAATTGCACTTCCTCAATTTAGCCATGCCACCTACCTCGCACCCACCAGCTTTTGAAATGAACAACAGGAGACGTCTGTCTGGCCACTTCCCTCAACCTCAGCTTTGGTGCCCAAAGGAAAACACTGGCTTGGAATCACAGTGGGCACACAATTTCTATTTGTTAATTGATTCATTTACACAGCTTTTCAATACCATTAATCTTAGACTATTCTTAGTCAGTACAGAAATACCACAAAATTTTAACAACCTATAAATTTGCTAATTTGACATTCCCATGGGAGTGTCAGTCCTGAAGTCCTGTCATGGTTTTTCCCCTATTACTTTCCCACTTTTGTCTTTGACACAATTTCTTCTCTTTCCAGGGACTATAAATTGTTTTTAAGTCTTCTTGATTTGTTCCAGGAAGATAGCAGTGTGAGCAGGGCGGCGGAAATCTCCTCCCAAAACCATATATATTTACAAAAATACAACAAATACAACTATTCCTAAAAGAGAGACCAGAAGATACAGGACAGCACGCAGCCTGCATCTACACCTGAGAGGACTCGGCACCCCGCAAGGTGGGTAAGATATGGAGCCGCGACCTGGCGGGACCAGAGCACTCCCCCACCCCAGCGCACCAGCGGGAGGAGAGGATTCAGAGCCGGGAGGGAGTGGAAGTACAGGCCCGTGAAATAACCAGCCCTGGTGATCTGTGCCGGGAGCACTGACCTACATCACGTGGTTTATCGGAGATTGGAGAGACAGAGGGTGCAGGATCTGAGCCGGGGAACGCACTGGGTCCTCGCAGCTGGCTCCCTGGGACAAAAGAAAAGCACGCGCGCTTTTTTTAGTGGTCTTAAAGAGACAGGGGCCTAACGGAGGAGCAGGATCATCCCAGCACACTCAGCCCAGTAGGTTGGGAGTCCTGGGGAATTTTGGACCCCTTGGCTGGCGACTGGGAAAAAGTAGCCACACTGAGACTTCCCACAGAGATCAGCAGCCTCCCATTCGTTCCTGCCCCGGCCAGAACTACAAATGGCCCTGTGGAGCGGTGCAGCTGTGGCTGTGGAATAGTGGAGCAACAGCGCCACCTACAGCGTCCTCACAGAATCTACTACCAGAGGGCGTCTTTTTGTTTTTTTGGTGTTTTTTTTCTCTTTTCTTTCTTTTCTTTCTCTTCTTTCTTTTTTTTCTCCTTTTTTAAAAAAGTCTTAAGGAGCCCAGCTGACATACAAGGCACCTGCCAGCAACCACTTCTATCGCCATGAAAAGACAGAGGAATATGGTACAAACAAAGCTTATCCACACCCAGACACCAGAGAGGGAGTCTGAAGGGATGGAAATGCACAATCTTCCTGAAAAAGAATTCAGAATAAAAGTCATAACCATACTAATGGATCTACAGAGAAATATGCAAGAGCTGAGGGAGGAAGTGAGGAAAGTGAGGAAAGACAATGCAGAAATGAGACAAGCGATCGACGGGCTTAGCAGCAGACTGGACAAGATGTAAGAGACTGTTAATGGAATAGATATCAGAGAACAGTAGTACAGAGAAGCTGAGGCAGAGAGAGATAAAAGGATCTCTAGGAATGAAAGAATATTAAGAGAACTGTGTGACCAATCCAAACGGAACAATATTCGCATTATAGGAGTACCAGAGGAAGAAGAGAGAGAAAAAGGAATAGAAAGTGTCTTGAAGAAATAATTGCTGAAAACTTCCCCATGCTGGGGAAAGAATAGTCTTGCAGTCCACGGAAGCCCACAGATCTCCCAACACAAGGGACCGAAGGAAGACAACACCAAGACACATAATAATTAAAATGGCAAAGATCAAAGATAAGGACAGAGCATTAAAGGCAGCTAGAGAGAAAAAAAAAACACCAAGACACATAATAATTAAAATGGCAAAGATCAGAGATAAGGACAGAGTATTAAAGGCAGCTAGAGAGAAAAAAAAGATCACCTACAATGGAAAACCCATCAGACTATCATCAGATTTCTCAACAGAAACCTTACAGGCCAGAAGAGAATGGCATGATATATTTAACATAATGAAACAGGAGGTCCTCGAACCAAAAATATTGTATCCAGCACGATTATCATTTAAATATGATGGAGGGATTAACAATTTCCAGAAAAGCAAAAGCTGAGAGAGTTTGTCTCCCATAAACCACCTCTACAGGTTATCTTAAATGGACTGCTCTAGAGGGAAGCACTCCTAAGGCTAAAACGATGTCACCACAGAAAATGAAATCATAGCAAAGAAAGCAGACCATCCAAATACTAACTAAAGGCAAAGAATAAAACACCTAGTATATAAAGAATGGAGGAGGAAGGATAAGAAGGGAGAGAAATAAAGAAACATCAGTCTGTGTTTACAATAACTTAACAAGAAAGTTAAGTTAGATTGTCAGATAGTAAAGAAGCAACCCTTGAACCTTTGGTAACCACGAATCTAAAGCCAGCAATGGCAATAAGTACATATCTATCAATAATCACCCTAAATGTAAATGGACTGAATGCACCAATCAAAAGACACAGAGTAATAGAATGGATAAAAAAGCAAGACCCATGTATATGCTCCTTACAAGAGACTCACCTCAAACCCAAAGATATGCACAGACTAAAAGTGAAGGGATGGACAAAGATATTTCATGCAAACTACAAGGAGAAAAAAGCAGGTGTTGCAGTACTTGTATCAGACAAAATAGACTTCAAACGAAAAAAGTAGCAAGAGATAAAGAAGGACATTACATAATGATAAAGGGGTCAGTCCAACAAGAGGATATAACCATTATAAATATATATGCACCCAACACAGGAGCACTGGCATATGTAAAACAAATACTAACAGAATTAAAGGAGGAAATAGAAAGCAATGTATTCATTTTAGGAGACTTCAACGGACCACTCACTCCAAAGGATAGATCAACCAGACAGAAAATAAGTAAAGAAACAGAGGCACTGAACAACACACCAGAACAGATGGACCTAACAGATATCTACAGAACTCTACACCCAAAAGCAACAGGATACACATTCTTCTCAAGTGCACATGGAACATTTTCCAGAATAGACCACATACCAGGCCACAAAAAGAACCTCAGTAAATAAAAAAATATTGAAATTCTACCAACCAACTTCTCAGATCACAAAGGTATAAAACTAGAGATAAATTTTAGAAAGAAAACAAAAAGGCTCACAAATACATGGGGACTTAACAACATTTTCCTAATTAATCACTGGGTTAACGACCAAATCTAAATAGAAATCAAAGAATATATGGAGACTAATGACAACAACAACACAAAGCCACAACTTCTGTGGGACGCAGCAAAGGCAGTTCTAAGAGGAAAGTATATTGCAATCCAGGCCTATTTAAAGAAGGAAGAACATTCCCAAATGAATAGTCTAAAGACACAATTACTGAAATTGGAAAAAGAAGAACAAATGAGGCCCAAAGCCACCAAAAGGAGGGACATAATAAAGATCAGAGAAGAAATAAATAAAATTGAGAAGAATAAAACAATAGAAAAAAAATCAATGAAACCAAGAGCTGGTTCTTTGAAAAAATAAACAAAATAGATAAATCCCTAGCCAGACTCATTAAGAGAAAAACAGAATCTACACACATAAACAGATTCAGAAATGAGAAAGGAAAAATAATGACGGACCCCACAGAAATACAAAGAATTATAAGAGAATATTATGAGAATGTATATGCTAACAAGCTGGAAAACCTAGAAGAAACGGACAACTTCTTAGAAAAATACAACCTTCCAAGACTGACCAAACAAGAAACATAAAACTAAACAGACCAATCACCGGCAATGAAATTGAATTGGTAATCAAAAAACTGCCCAAGAACAAAACCCCCAGACCAGATGGATTCACTTCTGAATTCTACCAGACATAGAGAAGAAATAACACCCAATCTCCTTAAAGTTTTCCAAAAAATAGAAGAGGACGGAATACTTCCAAACTCATTCTATGAAGCCAGCATCACTCTAATACCAAAACTGGGCAAAGACCTCACCAAAAAAAAAAATTACAGAGCAATATCCCTGATGAATGTAGAAGCAAAAATACTCAACAAAATATTAGCAAACCGAATTCAAAACTACATCAAGAGGCTCATACACCATGATCAAGTGGGACTCATCCCAGGGATGCAAAGATGGTACAACATTTGAAAATCCATCAACATCATCCACCACATCAACAAAAAGAAGAACAAAAACCACATGATCATCTCCATAGATTCTGAAAAAGCATTTGACAAAATTCAACATCCATTCATGATTAAAACTCTCAACAAAATGGGTATAGAGGGCAAGTACCTCAACATCATAAAGGCTATATATGACAAACCCACAGCTAACATCATACTTAACAGCGAGAAGCTGAAAGCTTTCTAAGATAGGGAACAAGAAAGGGATGCCCACTCTCTCCACTGTTATTCAACATAGTACTGGAGGTCCTAGCCACGGCAATCAGACAAAACAGAGACATACAAGGCATCCAGATTGGTAAAGAACAAGTCAAATTGTCACTATTTGCAGATGACATGATACTGTACATAAAAAACCCTAAAGACTCCACTCCAAAACTACTAGAACTAATATCTGAATCCAGCAAAGTTGCAGGATACAAAATTAACATGTAGAAATCTGTTGCTTTCCTATACACTAACAATGAACTAACAGAAAGAGAAATCAGAAAAACAATTCCATTCACAATTGCATGTGAAAGACCTATACCCTGAAAACTACAAGACACTCCTAAGAGAAATTAAAGAGGACACTAACAAATGGAAATTCATCGCATGCTCTTGGCTAGGAAGAATAAATATTGTCAAAATGGCTATACTACCTAAAGCAATCTACAGATTCAATGCAATGCCTATCAAAATACCAACAGCTTTCTTCAATGAACTGGAACAAATAATTCTAAAATTCATATGGAACCACAAAAGACCCCAAATAGCCAAAACAATCTTGAGAAGGAGGAATAAAACAGGGGGAATTACGCTCCCTGACTTCAAGCTCTACTACAAAGCCACAGTAATCAAGACAATTTGGTACTGGCACAAAAACAGACCCACAGACCAGTGGTACAAAATAGAAAATCCAAACATTAACCCAAACATATACAGTCAATTAATATTTGATAAAGGAGCCTTGGATATACAATGGGGATATGACAGCTTCTCTAGCAGCTGGTGTTGGAAAAACTGAACAGCTACATGTAAGAGAGTGAAACTGGACTACTGTCTAACCCCATACACAAAAGTAAACTCAAGGTGGATCAAAGACCTGAATGTAAGTCATGAAACCATAAAACTCTTAGAAGAAAACATAGGCAAAAATCTCTTGGACATAAACATGAGCAATTTGTTCATGAACATATCTCCCCAGGCAAGGGAAACAAAAGCAAAAATGAACAAGTGGGACTATATCAAACTAAAAAGCTTCTGTACAGCAAAGGACACCATCAGTAGGACAAAAAGACATCCTACAGTATGGGAGAATATATTCATAAATGACATATCTGATAAGGGGTTGACATCCAAAATATATAAAGAACTCACGCACCTCAACAAACAAAAAGCAAATAATCCAATTAAGAAATGGGCAGAGGACATGAATAGACACTTCTCTAAAGAAGAAATTCAGATGGCCAACAGGCACATGAAAAGATGCTCCACATCGCTAATCATCAGAGAAATGCAAATTAAAACCACAATGAGATATCACCTCACACCAGTGAGGATGGCCAACATCCAAAACACAAACAACAATTGTTGGCGAGGATGTGGAGAAAAGGGAACCCTCCTACACTGCTGGTGGGAATGCAAATTGGTTCAACCATTGTGGAAAGCAGTATGGAGGTTCCTCAAAAAACTCAAAATAGATATACCATTTAACCCAGGAATTCCACTCCTAGGAATTTAGCCTAAGAATGCAGCAGCACCGTTTCAAAAAGACAGATGCACACCTATGTTTATCGCAGCAGTATTTACAATAGCCAAGAAATGGAAGCAACCTAAGTGTCCATCAGTAGATGAATGGATTAAGAAAAGGTGGTACATATACACAATGGAATATTATTCAGCCATAAGAAGAAAACAAATCCTACCATTTGCAACAATATGGATGGAGCTAGAGGGTATTATGCTCAGTGAAATAAGCCAAGCCAAAAAAGACAAGTATCAAATGATTTCACTCATGTGTGGAGTATAAGAACAAAGAAAAAAACTGAAGGAACAAAACAGCAGCAGACTCACAGAACCCAAGAACAGACTAATAGTTAGCAAAGGGAAAGGGACTGGGGAAGATGGGTGGGAAGGGAGGAATAAGGGGGAAAAAGGGGCATTACGATTAGCAGATGTAATGTTGGGGGGCACGGGGAGGGCTGTACAACTCAGAGAAGACAAGTAGTGACTCTATAGCATCTCAGTATGCTGATGGACAGTGACTGTAATGGGGTTGGTGGGGGGGACCTGATGAAGGGTGTAGTTTGATAAGCATAATATTACATATGTAATTGTAGATTAATGATACCAAAATAAATTATAAAAAAAATTCTTCTTGGTTTGCTTCTGTGTCACTCGCTTTCAAATGAGAATAATAATATTTGTCTCTCAGCTGGAGTTTGATCCTTGAGTGGTTAATATTTGAGTGACTTCTAGTGATTGTCCATATTTTCCTAGGAAGGAAGCTAGTATGCAGAGAAGCGATTGACTGAGGACCCCGTGAAGGTTGGCACTCTGCTCTCTGGAGCTGCATACGGGCGGCTGTGGAGTGCCCACACTGCCTGGGGCATCCTTGCTGCGGCAGGGTTCTCAGGGAGACCGCATTTTCCTTCTGAACTAGAATGCAGGTGTCATCCCCAGGGAGACCAGAAGTCTCATGGTCAGTAGCTGCGGAAAGGTGTTTTCTTTCTTTCTTCATCCATTCATATAAAATTTACAAAAGGGCTTTTAGGAGAATCACTGAAGCTGAACTCTGGTATAAGAATATTAGCATCGTTTAATGAGCTTTAGATAATAACTTCCGGGGCCTGGCATCCCTGGATCTGGCAATAAGCCTGGTGGGGTGGTTAAGCCCAGTCCATCCTGGAACTTTATTTTACACCGTGTCAGGCCAGCAGGCTCCTTTCCTGTGACGTGATGACATGCCATCCTGGACGCAGCTTCTTCGTTCCCATTCTCTGCGCTCTCAGGACTGTTTACGCAGAGCCCTCCCCTCAGCCTTCCCATCTGTAACGTTCAGAGTTCACTCCAAGTGCAGTCTACAGCGTCTCCTGCTCCCCTCCAGTATGCTTGGCTAAACGCCCACAGGCCGTCTGCTTTCCTATTGTTCCCGCTAGGAATGGAGTTTCTTTGGCCTCCGGCGGTCCCTCTGACCTGAGCATTCACTGGGGCACGGCCCTTTCCCCGCCTGGGTTCCTGGCCTCCTCGGCCTTCTGCTCTGTGTGCTGGGTTCGCCGGAGATAGGAAGGGATGCCCAGCAATTTAGCTCGTTTTGGTAGGGAAGCAAGTTCCAGACCAAGGTCACCGTGGACGCACCCTTTCCCCATTTGAGGGAGGCCTTGGCATTTAGCTACACAATTGCACATTCTTCTCACATTCATAGTCCAGCAGGCAATGTTACTACTCTAAGTCCAGGGAATAGTAACTCGGTGAGCAGATTGTATTTTGATTCTAAATTAAGGATGGAATGTGTTTGTGATAACTTCATGAATTATTTGACTCTACTTACAGTCCTTCAGTAGGATACCTGAAAACAAAGTTACTCTGGTGGCCTAATATTTTGAGATATTACCCTACACTCCCTCTTTCCGTATTTTTTCTTCTCCCCTTTGTTTTCAAGTGGGAGTTTTTGAATCTTCTCCCATCATCCCAAGAGAGGTCTATGGAGGGGCAAAAGGCCATGCTGCTTGAGAAAAAGGCATTTCCTGATTTGGGTGTTTAAAAGGCTATAACCCCAAGGTTAAAAATGAGTTGGTTGGCCAAAGTAAAATGGTTTTCAAAAAAATGCAGAGAGAAAGCTCTTTCACAGACTAGGAAGAGATGACCACCAGCCAGGGAGAGCAAAGCAGGAAACCCCGTGCAGTCTACTGGGCGGGCCTGGGTGGCAGAGGGAGTGCCTGCCTGGTGCAGCTGGCACAGATCTCAAGCTCCTGCTATGGCACAGGAAGGTTAAATAATTCTTGCAAAGGGTCTGCTGTAAAAAGTAAAATAAAATCTTGCAAATTTTATAAAAATGTCAACTGACACCCTGCCTCAGGGTTGGAGAGATAACTGAGGCTGGCAAAAGAGTTGAAAGTGCAGCCCCTTCTCAGCTCCTGTGGCTGTTGCCACATGCAGAGGTGGCCCATTATTGCTAGATTTTATGATTTTTCCAGAAAAGCCAGAAATTTTGACTTTTTTGGTGAACCCTCCTGACTTTTAAAAGTTGGCTAAATGTTTCTAAAACAGCATAGGCCAAACAAAACACATCTGCAGGCCAGATGTAGCTTCCATGCTACTGACTTGCAATCTGTAGTCTCAGCAGGACCGCGGGGCATCAGAGCAAATGCTCCTGTCCCCGGGAGTGGCATGGGAGCAGCAGGACTGCTGTCTGAAACGGTCCTCAGGCAGGGGCCAGGGTAGTAGATGGTCAAGGACAGAAAGACACTCTCACCACCAGTGTTTTAGCCCCATGGCCTCACTCAAGCGTGTGAGCACAGAGTGGAGATTCCAGTAAGCAACAAGGATAATTATTTCACCAGTCAGGCAGGATGAAGGTTGAAAATAGAAGTTGATTTGGGTTATAAAGAAAAGAGCCGTGATCATTCTTGCATACAAAAATTTGTGGGCTGAGATTTGTGCTTGCTATGCCCAAGGACTTGTCAGGCGTGGCTAACAATTCCTGATTGAGCACAGAATGACCCCCAGCACCCCACCATTAGCTATTCCCTACATTCCCTTAATGTTCAGGTCATCTGGTGGCCTGGGGATTATGCTTGAACTGTAAGGCAGGAGATCCTGTTCCATGGTGAATCAAGAAGATCTCTGCCACACTCTCATAGTTTTTAGTAGTTTCACTGAGGTATAATTTACATAACAAAATTTACCCACTGTAACTATACAATTCAATGATTCTAGTAAATGCGTGTATAACCATCATTACAATCCAGTCTTAGAACATTTCGATTACTTACTAGTATTCCATTATATGGATATACCACCTTAAAAACACTGTATATTCACCAGTTGATGGATATTTGGATGGCTTCTAGTGTTTGGCTTTTTTATGAATCCTGCTACTGGGAACATTCATGTACTTGTGTTTGTGTGGCACTGCTATGCTTTTGAGAAGGAATGTTTCAACATCATCCATCAAGAGTTTAGGAAAGGTGCCCATTTCATAGGCAGTAAAGTAGAAATGTCCTCTTGTGCCCCTTTAGTCAGTCCTTGCTCCTACCCTAGTCCTGGGTGACCACTGATCTGCCTTCTGTCTCTAGATTTTTTTTTGTCTGAACATTTCATATAAATGGAGTGATAAAACATGTAGTCTTCGTCTGCTGCTTTCACTTAGCATAATGCTTTTGAGGTTCATGTTGGGGTATGTATCAGTGCTTTTATTTTTTATTACTTGCTAGTATTCCACTATATGGATATATCACCTTAAAAAAACTGTATATTCACCAGTTGATGGATATTTGGATGGCTTCTAGTGTTTGGCTTTTTTATGAATCCTGCTACTGGGAACATTCATGTACTTGTGTTTATGTGGCACTGCTATGCTTTTGAGAAGGAATGTTTCAACATCATCCATCAAGAGTTTAGGAAAGGTGCCCATTTCATAGGCAGTAAAGTAGCAACTTAGGCATGCTTGGGGAACCAGGGTTCTGCCTGCTTTCTGTCGATGTCTGCTTCAGCCCCACCAGAAAACCAAGTCCTGGTCGGGAGCACGGGGCTGGGGATTGAGGCAGAGATGAGGGGAGATGTGTGGGCCTTGATTTAAGTGCACGCAGACAGGTGGCCACTTCCTAGGGAGGATGTTGGCTCTCAAGGTGGAAGGAGGGTAGGGATTGGTCAAGCAATAATGCCTTTGCTAGAATATTCTACTCCCAGACATCCCAGAAGTACAGGATATATAGTGATATTATTAATATAAGTTTATATGAATAGACTTAAGTTCTTTTTAGTCTAAAGTTATCTCCTTATTATATTTATTACACCATTAAATGTATATGTACACTGAAAAGAAAAAAAAAACGTCAGTGATACCTAATTCAGTAACTATGAGATGCATTTCAGAAACTATCTTCCCCAGAGGAATACACCTGCACACAGTCTTATATATATCCAGCATCATTAAGTTTTCTGGCTTCCTGAGATAACTCTTTCCTTAACTGTCTGGATGTGTTTCTTTAGCTCTGTATTTCTTGGCATTCCTGGGGAGTGCATGCCCTCTCCTGGTTGTTGTCTATTATTCCACTTTGAACGGCTCCTCTAGTTTCTCTTACCACATTGACCATCTGTAGTAGTGGGAAACTGGAAAAAATTAAAAACCCATTCATGGAAAACCAGACTCCCTATTCCCAAACTATATGATTCTTTCCCTGAGTCCTGGCCTTGACCGTCCCACCTTGTTCTAGCCATTGGGTCCACACATTCCAGCAGAGTGTTGAGTCTGGGTGGATACTATCATATGATGACTAGTGAGTGGTCTTAAGTTATGATCACCCAAAAGACAGGATAGAGGAAATTCTTTCATCACTAGGTATGAAAACAGAAGAAAGATATTTGTATTCCAGAATTTGTGACTCCCTAACAGTGAATGTCAAAGATCCTATTTCTACAAATCGAGATACTTTCAAGACAGCTACCTGGAAGAGACCTCTTGATACCGATCAGGGTTATTTTTCCTCAAATTGCTTAACACTTTGCTGACTTTGCCTCTAGACTGAGGCGCTTCACACAGCCGGGTGTCCTGCACCATCTGAATGTGTCTAGCCTACGTACCAAGACTTCCCACTGATGTCTGCTGTTGCCTTACCCTGAGCATCCTGGCCATGGTACCAAGTGATCGGCAGTAAACTTGTTTTGAGGAAGAACCCTGATTGTACCCATTTTCCTATGCGAATCGCCAGAAATCCTTTGGTATTCTGGCAGGGCTGAAGTGAAGGGGGCATATGGTTTCCCCAACCCCCAGCTTGAGTAATATCCTCCATTCCTGCAATCCAGTCCAAGTCTTTCTATCCTCTTTGATTGAACACTTTAGTGTCAACCTTCCTTTATTTCTTTCATTAAAGTCACAAGGCTTGTTCTATAGTTAAATGACCTTAACAGAAATTGGAGGGTGAAAGCAGAGTTAGGGCTATAATTCAGGATATCATGAGAATGAAGTAAGTTAAGACATGAAAGAACTCAGAATGGTGGGTGGCCCACAGTAGGTACTCAACAAATATAAGTGATGATAATGAAGGTGATTATTACAATGCAAAGAAAAATTCTATTAAACTTTTATTAGTTCCATTCATCTATCTGTTCTGACACCCATACCACATTTTTTCACTATTATATCTTAAAAATACAACTGATTGTCTGGTAATGCAACTTCTTAGTTTTAACTCAATGTGCCTGGATATTTTTACATTTTTTTCTTCCAGGTGAACTTCAGAACCGTTTATGCCAAACATCAAAGAAGGTTCTGATCAAAAGTAAACTGATATTTAGTATATAAATTTGGGGATAATTAATGTGAGCACAATATTATCTTCTCTTTCTAGACCTTGGCTATGTGTCCATATATTCATGTATTGCATTTAGTCCTTTAATAGAGATTCATTGTCATATAAGTTTCACACATTTCTAGTCACATTCATTCCTAAGTGTTTTATATCATTTGTTGCTATTGTGAGTTATCCATAATATTCTAAATGGCAGCTACTTTGCTTTACAAATGCTATTGAATTTATGCATTTATTTTGTACTACTTTAGCCATCTTATTGAACCCTCTCATGGTTTTTCAGTTAAATTCGATATAACCTGAAAAAATGAAGCAAAAGTAAAGGTAAGTCATAAATATTCTGAGAGAATCTGCCTCTGCAGAGAATAATGCCAGAATTTGTTTTTCCTGTACAATTGAAGAGGACAGAATTCAAGAACTCAGTACAGGATTGTAATGATGACATGATTATTTTCTGGAAGGAGAGATCATTTAAAAAATAAATACATATGTCCATATATATATAAATACATTATTTGATTCAATAAGTACACATACAAATGACATTTTTATCATTTTCATTCATCTCCTTTTTTTTTTTTTTTACAAGAACATGATCCTTCTAACCTCAATTTTGGCAAGAAGTTACCTCTTACTGAAACACTACTCTAGTATTTCTTTCAGAAAAGAGTATAGTCTGGAATAACTTGTTCTTATTGAATCCATGGTGAGTTCATTGCTAGTCATTTCCTTTGCTAAGTAAATAATTCACTCTAAAAATTTCCCTAGGCTTGTTCTTAGACTCACTGGGTATATTTTGTGGCTTATGTTTTCTACTTCTTTAAAACCTAGAATGAGAATTGCTTGGATTTGACTTGTTTATTCAATGACTTGGTCTTTTTCATGGTTACTGGCAGCTGCTAAGCAATTTCATCTGCAAGTTCACTCAGCGCCTGGGATGTCGTGAATTTAAGACAGGAGACCTGAATTAGTTACAAGCTGGTAGGTGCTCTCTGAAGATGTTTTCACTTTCAGCTTCTTCTTATTAATGCTTCTTTCTTCCCGGATTCTAGTCTAAGAATGCTTTATTTAACAGAAATAATGAAAATCCATTCGCTTTATACTTTCTTACCTCCAAAGCAAACTGCTTTGGTTCTTCATCTGAACATACCTAATAATACCCATTTTATGTACTTTCCATGTTCTTCTTAAGCCTAAACTTTCTCTGGCCCATCTTACATGTCTGTGGCTGTCTTCTCTATTTATTCTAAGTTATATGCCCCTTCTTTCTTTTCCCCAACATGTTTAACTATAGTAGCTGAGCTCATCATATAACTACTTTTGCTGTCATTTCCAACTCATTATGGATTTTTTTCCCATTCTTCTATTTGGAGGAGGATTTGAGTCTACTAAATAAAATATAATTTTCATGTGGATATATCTTTTGCATTGCCACCTTTTTCAGAGTCTCAGGCCATGTTATTATATGTATACATTTTCTGAGCTTTTGCAGTATATCTAAAAAAATCTAAAAAGCTCATTTCACTTTTGGATTTAAATGGTATCTTAGTATATTCTGGTACTGCCTTTCCTAATGTCCCACTAAAATACTAATGACATCGGAGAATAAAGGAAAACATGTATATACACATGAATGCACACACAGTTGATTGGATAATTTTAATAGAAAATAACTGTTCACTGACTACAATGTTGAAGGAGTCTATAGAAATATGCTCTTGGCGACACGGGCTACATAGCTACCAGCGTCAGCCTCGTCACAGGACAGTAGCTTGAAAGAAAAAAATCTGTCTCTACTTGACCCCATTCATAAATGCAATGACTGGCATTACCTGAAAACTGAGCAGTTAGCTTTGTACTGGAAGGATGATTCTCTCTGAGTAAATTATAAGGCTGCTTCCACCTGAGTCCCCAAATCCTATCTCATTTGTTCATCTATTCCTCTTTTATCACTACCTCTTGGAGATAGAAATTCCAGAAAACAGCTAAGCAGAAAATGATGATGGTGAGAGAGGCCAGGGGAGGGTTAGGCAGGCCAGCCATGGCATGCCACAGGTTGAGAGGTCAGTGTTTTTCCCACACGGAGCTCTGAGGGGAGTGGCTAGGATAGCTCTGATGGTTTATAATAGCAAGTAAAAGTTTAAAGAAAATACTTTTACTCATTATGGAATAAACGGGTCTTCTCCCCCTCCTATTAAATCAGGTATCTCTTATCTTCTTTCCAACTTCTCTCTCCTTCATTCTGTCTCTGTTTCACCAGTCCCCTTAAAATTCTGTCAAGCCGCCAATCATGCTTCCATCTCAAGGCCTCTGCACTTGCCATAGGCTTCGCCTGTCATGCTCTTCCTGCAGGTAGTTGTTAAGACTCACTCATTTCCTTCATAGCCACACACACACTTACCACCTCTCAAGAAGGTTTTCATTAATGACCCCATGTAAATAGTCATATTATCCTCTCACTCTACTTCAATTTTCCCTTTAACACCTATCATCATTTGACATTCTAAATAATTATTCACTCATTTTGTTTTCAATTTCCACCATGACAATTTAAGCTCCAGGGGGCCAGGGGCTTTGCTTAATTTACTGCTGTTTTTTCAGAACCCAGAGTAGTAGCTGGTTGGTAGTTGATTTTTTGGATAAGTGAATAAATCGCTTTACATGTTGGAGAACGAGCAGTGGACGTGAAAATAGATCAAGCTTCAGTCTAGCAGAAGTATGTTAGATCAACTTTTTAAGAATATGGAAATTAGTTAAAGTGTGGTGCATATCAACATGATATCCAGATGTATGTCTGAGAAGGGTTTTAGAATAAAATGCAAGCAGATAAAGGTAACTAAGGCCATTCCACACATCTCATTGGCTGACAAATGCTAAGACTGGAGAGAATCCTTTTTTACAGAGTCAGTCATTATTTAAAAAGTAAACAATATGGATCTTTAGCAAAATCTCATAACAAGGAGCAGGAAACACAATGTTTAGAGTTAAGAGAGAAATATTTCTGAAATTAATTTACTTTAGGAACTAGAAGAAAATATATATTTTCATTATATGTTATATATACCCGTAAAATGAAAGAGGAGCAGAAACATAGAAGAAAAAATAAAGCTTTTGGAAAGTATATCAAAGTTGAATGAGTCAAAGCCAAATAATGACTTATTTAAAGGTAGGTGAGAATTTATTGTCCCAAGAATATAACACATAAAATCCCTTATTGACTCTGTACTTTTACAGATAATTCTCATTTTCATGTTCCCAGTGTCCTTTACATACTCGTCCTTTCATTCATTTTCTTCGTAATTAAATTATCAACTGGATTGAGTCCAATACATAGTAAACTGAGTCAAATTTCAGCCATTTTTAATATAGTCAATAATTTGTAACAAATCTTATGTTTGGGTTATAAAACATATGGAGGGAGCAACACTCTTATTTCATTCTATAATATAAGGGAAAGGCACATCAGAAGAGAAGAAAAAGATGAAACCTTTGCAAGTCAAGAACCTAAAGTTCCACTTTAAGAAGTTAGAGACAAAATAGTAAATTAAACCCAAACTGAACAGATGGAAGGAAATAATAGAGATTAGAACAGAAATCAACAAAATGGAAAACAGGAAAACAGGTAGGCTTATGGATCAGCAGAACAGAATTGAGAGTTCGGCAATAATCCCCTGCATTGATTAAACGATTTTGATAAAAGCTACCAAGAAAATATGAATGACAAGATAGACTTTTCAACTAGTGACACTGGGACAATTGGGTATCCATGTTTTTTTCTGTTTTTTTTTTAATGAACTTAAACCATTACCTTCGTCACACATAAAAATTGATTCAAAATGAATCAGGATTAGATGCACACACTAAAACCATTAAGAAAATAAAAAGACAAGTCACAAACTAAGAGAAAATATTTGTATATATACCTGATGAAGGTCTTATATTCAAAATATAGAGAGAACTCTTAAAATTTAATTATAAGAAGATTAAAAAACAATTAAAAATAGGCAGAAGACTCCTACAACAAAACATAAAAAATTTTTGATTTAAAAAATAAGCAAAGGACTTGAATAGATACTCCGCCAAAGAAGATATACAAGTGGCTAATAATTGCATGAAAATATGCTTAACACCACTAATCATCAGGGAAATTGGAATTAAAAATAGCACAAGACTTCTATATACCATTAGAATATCCCTTGAGGATGTTATAGTCTGAGAGAGACGGAGATGTAAACAGTGTGAGTGGCTATAATGGAAGACTAAATAAGCTTTAGTAGAGACACAAAGCTCTGTGGATCAAAACCGTAGCAGCAGACAGGCTTGGATACCTCTTGCTAGACTTTCTGTGGTGTTTTGACTGTAGGAGGAAGATTACCTCCCCTATCACTGGCCCTACTAAGAAATTAGAAAAGATTTCACTTCACCCTTTCTTTCATGCTCTGAATAAAATTTCTTCAAACTTCTATCTCTTGGGTTTTTAAAAAATCCTTTTTGTTGCTTTTCATCCATCCATCCATCCATCTATCCATCTTTTCTTTCCCTCAACCGTTCATTGAGTCAATCAATCAGTAATTATTTACTGACTGTCTATTATGGCCCAGAACTGTTCTAGGCACTTGGCAATCAGAAGTGGAAAAAAAGATTGAACATCTTTACTCTAATAGCTTAAATTATAGATACTGGAAGATTTGAAGCCATTGTCTATGGGAAGAAATGCATATCATTTTTATCATATTTATATCCATTTTAAGTTTTCTTTCCCTCATTCTGTGCCATATTCTAAAACATATCTATTAACCTTGACATTAAATACCTTATGCCTATCCTCCTCTTACTATTAATCATCTAGTTTAGTTTTCTTCTATTCTTCCCTGCACATTACTGGGACAAGACCCCTGAAACTATGCCTAATAGTTACTGTTTAGGGTGTCTCCTCCCCACTGGTCATGGTACTCTGTCTACTCTTGACAGCTCTCACTTTTCAGTTACATGATAAGGGGCTTAGTCTGATTAAATCAATGCATGAGCATCAGTAATTGCCAATCATTAACACTATTGGGTAGTCTAATTAGCAACCGTTGAGATGCTTAAGATGTTTAAAATAGAAGAAATAAAGATGTGAAAATTATCTTGTATCATTTACTTTATTATTTCACAACAAACCTGAGTTCAAAAATTTTAGAAGTTGCTGCCCATTTTGTGGTTAATAAACTTAACAAGTTTTTCAAGGGAAAGCTTAAGTAGCTATACAAAAACATGACTATTTTAACAAAATTATTCTTATTTTAGCATGTGTATGGGGGTGTGTGAGATAATAGAAGAAATATATGTTGGTCTCTGCCACCAGTTACTGACACACAGCTCCTAAAACCCTTGTAATTTCCTAAGTGACAAAAACATTAGAAGCATCTCTTTGTTCTAATATTTAGTTTTGGCTTCATCCTGGCCCAGGGCTTCTGAACCCTTGTAAATTCCTCAGTGATAAGAACATTAAGAGCATCTTTTTTTGTAAAGAGGTGACTCTGGGTGGGGCTCTTGGTAGCCCTGGATGGGGGCTGGTCACCAGAGAGACCATCCATGATTAGAAGCTTGGGATTTTCAACCCTACCCCTCATCCTCCAAAGAGGTGAGGGGGCTGAAAGCAGAGTTAAAAATGGATCATGCCTACATGAGGAAGGTGCCATAAGGTCCCAATAGCACAGGGTTTGGAGAGCTTCCAGGTTGGTGAATACATCCACACCGGGAGGGTGACCTACCCCAACTCAATGGGGACAGAGGATCCCGCTCTTCCTGCCTTCCCAGATCTCCCCCATATGTCTCTTCATCTAGCTGTTTTTCTGTGTCCTTTATTATATTCTTTAATAAACTGGTAAATGTACATAAGTATTTCCCTGAGTTCTGTGAGCTGCTCTAGTGAACTAATAGAACCTAAGGAAGGGGTCATGAGAGTCTCCAATTTGTAGCCAAATCAGACAAAAGTTGTGGGTAACCTGGGGACGTATTACTTGAGATTGGCATCTGCAGTAAGGCGGAAACAGTCTTGTGAGACTGAGCCGTTAACCTGTGGAATCTGACACTATCTCCAGGTAGGAACTATTAGAATTGAGTTAAACTGTAGGACACCCAGGGGTAACAGAGAATTGCTTGATGTAGGGAAAAAGCTCCACACATTTGATGACCACAAGTGTCAGAAACGAAGTCTTCCTTGTGAGTAGTGCAGGCGACACCTAGGGGAGAAAGGCGTAGGAGAGGAAAGTGGGTTGTTCTCCAATATAGGGAGATTTGTGCTTTCTTCTTACACTTTTATATGAGGATGTTAACCAGTACCTGAGGGTCACTCTGAGGAGCAGATGAAGGGACTCATCTTTATTGACCACTGTGGATAAAATTGCAATATTTCCAGAATCTCTTACCTGGCCTTAGCACATCTCCATATCAGTAGGTAATTGCAAGGGTTGGGGGAGCAAGGGTATATCTAGACCAGAGAGGTTTGGTGGAGCCCCTTTTTTCAGCCAAGTCACAAGACACATGGGTGAGCAGAAGTGGATGACTACTTGGAAGCAACCAACAGGTTTCTCCCACTTTATTTCTCCTTCTGTCTGATTTTGGCTTCAAAGGTTATTTGTCTTGGGCTGGGAACATATTTTCTCCCTGGAGTTACAACTACTTATATTAATTAACGTTAAAATGGTAGGATATAATTCACTTAATTCTCATAACACCACTGAAATATATATATTATTGTTCATGTACTTTGGAAGAAGAAACAGAGGTTCAAAATTGATTAGAAATTTATTTAGGATCATACGATTATTAAGCTGTGAAGGAAAGAGTCATTCTAAAATCTCTCCAACACATTTCTGCCACAGTTTCCTTCTACCATCCCATGTTTTAGTTAAAAAAAATAATAGCTACAGTTATAGGAACCACTGAATTTATATTGTGAGTTAACAAAGCATTGTAAATGTGACTACATTTTAGTTCTAAGTTCATTGTTTATAAAATATCATTGGAAGAAGTTTAAGAAGGGGGCAATTCATAAATTCAGTTACCTAAATATGCTCTCAGAAACACTGATAGATTATTTTACCTCTTGACTTTTCTATTCAATTTAACACATGTGCAAGTGTTTTTAGGATAATGGCACAATGGACATACATTTTATAGACTCACCTATAGAAACACTCATTTCACTGTTTTGAGGGATAGAAATAGATTTAAAATACTTTTTACTCCACTTTTAGAGAACCTTCTACAATTTAAAAAAGTCTTTCTTCATTTCCCTAAATCATTGTTTGTGTTAAAACTTCAACAGTGTCTTGCTGACTTTTGCCATCAGTGAAACAAAAGATTCTTTCAACGAACTGACCAACAAAACAAAGAATTACTGGTAATAATATTTTGGTTCTTTTTGTTATAACAAAGATTTCATTTATGTTTATTGTTGATTGCCTCTTCAAAAGTCCATCCCGAAAGAAGTCAAATGATCCTGTTTATTGTTGATTGCCTCTTCAAAAATCCATCCTGAAAGAAGTCAAATGATCCTGTTTATTTTGATGAAAAAGGATCTGTAACTTTAAAATGTCAACTGCATCACTGAATGGTCTTATTTGGTCAGGTTTGAGTCTTGGAATGCAAAGAAACACACCAGTCATAAAACTAGTGGAAAATGTCATAAAATATATTTAAAGCAAATGGAATGACATAGCCTGCCTCCTCTACAACCAAGTAAGGATGAGGACTCCCAGGGCCTGCACACTGCCCCGTGGAGTTTCCCTCCACACCTGCTCAGATAAAGAGGCAGAGCTTGTGAAAAGGCCAGAACTAAGGCTGATTCTTTAGCTGCTCTGATTGCTGCCTGTTCAGACAGAAAAAGTTTAAAGACTAATCATTCTCCCTTTTAAAATATGTCAGAACATGAGCCCCTTCCTCCCTTACCTTATTAGATTGCAAACCCAAGTGCCCCATGACTGCCCCTGGCCACCTCTCAGACCTCATCTACCATCTCCCACCTCTCACTAGCTCCCGTCATTCACGAGCGACCAGGCATGCTCCAGTCTCAAGGACTTTGCAAGTACTGTATCCTGTGCCTGGGATTTTTTTTCCTCAGGCACAGCCACTCAGTCTTCTCCCTAAATTCCCTCTGTTCTCTTTCACATCACCTTATTGGCAAGGTCTTCCTTGAATATACAGTTTAAAATAGGATCTTCTGTCCTTCCATCACTCGTTACATTCCCCTGCATTATTTTTCTTGATACCCTTTAATTTTCACCTTGCACATACTATTTATTATGTCTCTGCCCTTACCAGAACTGAAAGCTTCAGGAGTGAGGGGACATTGATTTTATTATGTTTTCCCTAGAACTATGTCCCCAGCACATAGCAAGATCTCAAAGGGCTGGTCATAGGAATTGTTAAGTAAAATCAGCAAGACATTCTCCTTTTCACTTCACACATCCAAAGTGATCAGCAGAATATCTTTATTTCTTTAATCATCAGGCAATGGAGGTAGAAGATAAAGAAACCAGTGAATGGGAAACTTAGGAGAGATTTGGGAAAAAAGAGACATGAAACATAACCCACAGTTTGGGACAGAGTGAATTCTGAAGTTACACTATGATCAAAATGTTAGTTTTCAACTTTATCCAGAATTTTCATTTACTTCTATTGGTTTCCTGTTCCCTCTTTTGAAAAGATTTAGCTTTGAAGTCATGAAATTAAACTGATACCATCTCCTTAAAAGGAAACAGAAGCACCACTAACATACTTTGACTAGTTCTAGAAACCCCTATTTAGGAAATTATTTTTATGTGCTGTTTTTAATACATCTTCCATATAATGGCTTTTTAACTTTTCAACATAGAAAATGCTTAATGGGATAGATCTAGAACAATCCGATCTGATACTTGGGGCTTTATAGTGCTCATATTTTTGTCCAGGGAAAGGAATGATGAGCTTGCTAAGAATAATAATGTGAAAGATAGAATGTGGTGATAGCACACTATTACTCACTTAAACATCCTCAAATATTGCACTTCCCTTATTATTTTTTTTTGTGAAGCCAAAAATATGCCTACCATTATAAGCAACTTCTTATCCATATCTAGTATGTTTTTATGAATAAGATAGCTGTGTTCTGACTTGCTGTTCTATTTTCATTGTGCTAAACGTAGGGTTTTCAAACTTCCTTTATAGAAACAAGGAGGGAGAGCAAGAATAGAGTCAAGCTTTTAGAGTTTTTACCTTACCTTACTTTAAAGGCCACGGTATGTATACACAATAAGTAAGTTTCCTCATAAAATGTAATGTGTGTTTCATGTTCAAACATGTTCCTTGTTCTTAAACATTTTATACATTATTTTAAATGTGGAAGTTGTGAGGAGCTTAGCAAAGAAATGGCAAATAATTTACGTTTTTCTCCTGTAATTAAACTAATGTCATAAACATATATATTAATTTCCATATTTTTAAACTATATACAGCTGTTCAATAAGAACTTGATTCACAGGATTTTATTTTGAGGTACTGTGATTGAAGTGAGTTTTTTATTTCCAGAATGATTCACCACCATGAGCAGCTAAGGGCAAAATTTTATTTCTGATTTCTCTAGAAGGGATGACAATAATAAAATGAATTTGAAATGAGTTCTAAACATGAAAAAAAATTGTGAAAAAAGATAAATTTCACTGGCAGATGTGCACAAATGCATTATGCTTTAAGTTCAATGCCATTTTAATGTTTTCTTTTTCTAAATTAGAAAATTATATTCTTTGAATTTTTCAAGATTGGATGTATTGGCAATACCTGGCCACTTCTGTCTCCAATTAATTTTTATTGCTTAATTTGTCATTACTGTAGGGAAATTATCTTTATAACCAACATATTTAAGCTACAGCCTGACAGATGGATATTTGGCAACCCTACTCTGGCACTATTTTGCTAATTGAATGCCTTCGTTATTACTGCAAAACTCAGTCATTTTTTTAAGTATATATATATATATATATATA